>BPTQ01000005.1:65281556-65643002 GCA_019973895.1 Chrysanthemum seticuspe | reverse complement strand
TTTTTTCAAAGATTGTTCTTTCGAACAGTTCCGAGAGAGCTTATTCACAAGATCACTTTTATGCTTAGTTACTATTTTTTTTTATATGAACACACTTCAGAGTATTAGTTGGTATCTATTACAAGTATTTCCAAACCACATATGAGAATCATACTACGTGTTTAGTATTCGTTTACTAAGGGGTTGGTACCATAAACAAACATTTTTAGTAAGATTCTTGTTTTTGTAAATCCATTAGGAAAGCCAGGAATAGGGTTACTAATAGGATATTTTTAAGGTAAACAAACGTTGTACAAGAGTAATTTAAACAAGAATGCTTAGAAAGCTGGGAAGCACTACTTTTGCGAGGATCAGAACAAAATTATTCGTTTTGTACCACCTACAGTTAGTGGTATAGGGGTATGATCAAACAGTGTTGTGAAAAACCTTATTTTGTGTTCTCTTTAGGAAAGCCAGGAAAAAGAATTTTGTACAAAATAACTGTTTAGTTAGGTTTACAAACAAATACCATGGTTGGGGAATCATTTGCTTATGATTTGTGCATCATACTAAGAGTATACACCAAACCTTTATGAACATTATCTATGGTTGATTATGAGACTTCACACAAGTATATTTTTTTTTATCATTGATTCGTATTTTCACTAGAACACTTATTCGAGAGAGCCTTGACAAGCTTTCTTGTTAGAAACTTTTTTTAATAAAATCTATTTCAAAACAAAAATCCCTTGGGACGATCTCGACTTACCAAACTTTGCTATTGCGGACGAGTATACTTGCTCGTATGTGTTAAAAGGTTATACGGTTAATTCGTGATTATAAATTTTTAAAACTTGCACCAACCGGAGCACATCAGTAAATCAATAGAGGAGAGTGGTGCTAACCTAGTTAATCCTCCTAGCTAGTTATGTCTATGTCTACTTACTTCCATTTACTTCAGGTGGGGTCAAAGTTGAAAGGACAACATTTGGTCAATTCGCCCTAACCTATCAGCAAAGATGCCACCACAGGAGAAGTCAGGTGTCCCCTCATAAGTCGTGTTGTTCCTGGTCCCCTAAGCCAAGTCATTAAGTACCGCTACATGCTAGATCTATAATAGTGAGTGCCCGGGCATTAGCAACTTAAACACTCACCCCCTAATTCTTAAGTTCATCCAAACGGTAGGTGATCAGTTGGTCAAATTGCACAAGTAGAAAGGGTCGTCAGTTGGTCATATCTTACCCTTCCCGTCTCAGTCCGCTCACCTAGGGTCAGTTGGTCATATCTCCTAGGCAATTAGCCTCTACCGCCATTCAAAACTACCGAACCAAGGGTGGCTACCAATAAACTATGCATGCATACACTTAGAAATAATTGTACGGAAGTAATGTAAACGTAAACAAAATAATTAAGGAATCATAACTAGGCCAGCACCAAGAGGTGCTTAGCCGCTCATATTAATCATACAAACCAATTCAATATTCAAAGGTACGAAATACATGAATTAAAAGTAAATAAAATATAAAATGCTAATGCTTATCGTAGGGGAGTGATTTCTCCCTTGGAGACAGCTCCGTATGCTCCTCTAGACCTGCCTTGAGCTTTTTCCCATGTTCTCTGGTTGTTGTGTGTGGAATGGGATGATTAGAAATGCTGGAATTCGTGGGGTATTTATAGGCCAGGTCTGGGTTACGGCGTAACTAATATAAGAGTTACGCCGTAACCTTCTATTTCATCGTATTTTGCACTAGATCTGCTGGTTATGGCGTAACCTTATAAGTGGTTACGCCGTAGTCTTCAATAAACTTGGTTACGCCGTAGTTGATGGAATAGTTACGGCGTAAGTATCAGCGGCGTGGAACCTCATTTGACCTAATATAGTTACATCGTAGCCTTTGGGAAGAGTTACGCCGTAACCTTCTGATAAGTTGGTTTTCTGAGTCACGCAATAGTTACGGCGTAATGTGAGAGATGAGTTACGCCGTAACTTCTTCAAAATCAGCATACTATGATAATTCTTTAGATAACTCTCCAATTCCGCGTCCTTTAGCTCCAATGCTCGTAATTTACCTGAAAGTTGAAAATAATGGAAAACAAGCGCAAATCCATATAAATGATATAAATTACAAGCATTATCGGAGGAAATTGATACTTAATATTCAGGACTATTTGATTTTATCAATGCTACTACTAGATTTCAAGCAAAGAAAGGAAAATTCATGGTTGGTCGAGCATGCATGCATTTTCAGCGAGAGTTAGGGAGGCATTAGGGATAGGTCACATCTTAGAAAACACATTACACAATGGTTTAAGAAGTCAAATGTGGTCAAGTTATGTTTAGACTATTTGTTTATTCATGTTAGGGTGGTTAAAAGCATGGTCATGCTTTGTGTTTTGTGTTTCCCTTGGGCACTATCACATGCAAGTTTACATGTGTCCAAAATATTTGTGACAAGTTTTGAAATGGGTGTTGTGGAAAACTAGAAGGGGGGGGGGTTGAATAGTTTTGCCGATTTTAAGTTGATTTCAAAAACTTTAGATTCGATATTATGTGAAATCGTATGGACGTTGAGAACGTATAGATCTAATGATAATGCAAGCAAATAAATAAAGATAAGGGATAGAAATGACACAGCCGATTTATAGTGGTTCGGCTACAAGGACACCTTCCTTGCCCTACTCCACTCCCCGAGTCACCTACTCGAGAGTTCAAGCACTATGTCAACAAACTCCTTCACTTGGCGGAGAAGCCTTCACAACATTGCTTACACTTTTTCCGGTACAAAGCTAGATACCGAGTCCGTAGCACGGTGGACCAAACCAACACAACTATTACACAACAAATATGTGAAATATCAAATACAAGATCTTCGCTACAGAAATCTTGCGGAGTGACAAATCAATCAAGGACCCCTTGCTTGGATGACTTGTAGAATGCCCGTGATCTCGCCTTAGAGAAGGACCTATATGAGGATCACAAATAGAAAGAAAGAAGAACAACTCTCTAGATCAAGTGATCTATATGTTAGAAGAGATTGAGAGTGTATGAGAGATTTAGTAAGAAGAGGGGTGAGTTAGAATGAAGAAATGGCTCTCTATTTATAGGCAAGTTTCTTCACTGTTCCCACGGATCCCACGGATCCCTTCCACAAGGGATCCGTCTAGTGTAATCCTAGGGATCCGTGGAACGCTCCTCTTTGCCCATGGGTTTTTTGGTTATGGGTCATGGGTTGGTCCATGGGTTATATCTAGATTCAATGTATCTAAGTATACATTGTATCAAGTCTCTTTGGGTATGGGTTAAGATCCATGGGTTATGATATTTACCCATCCTAATAAACTATTACAACAAATGCTTAATTACTACATTTTTGTATTTAAATGGTTATATGTAAATGCTTTACAAAACTAACATGTATCCTTTATAATTGTACTTAAGATAACATTATATTTGTTATCAACAAAACACAAAGAGATCGCAAAATATTAATAAACAGTTTTACGGTTTATTTGTATTAACAATCTCCCCCTTTTTGTTGATGACAAAACATAATGTTATGATGAGTAAAACTTAAGGATAGATGTAAGTTTTGAAAGCCCTAAGTTTTACTTATTCTCCCCCTTTTTGTCAAAACAAAAAGTTAACCCTTGGAAGAAATAAACAAACTTCGAACTCCCCCTTGACGGTAGCTCCCCCTTGTTTGGGGCGTCAAGTGAAGAAAAAAAACAAAAATCCTACAAAAAGAAAGGTTAGTAACATGCTTATATAATCTTGTGGTTGCCGAGAATAAAGATTGGGAGCCAAGGTATGTAAACAAGGCCTTGTAATAAAACAACAAATTGTAGTGGTATGTATGCCACTTACAAGCATGTAAAAATAAGAACAAGACTTGTTCTTGAAAAATGACTTCAAAAGTAATACTTAAAAGTAGAAATGTAGTAGTAGTGATTCCTTCCATGCTTGCATAAGGTTATGGATGGAGGTTTTGATGAGTAATGGTATTGATGCGATCAAGGATGAGGTTGAGTATGAAACGCATTTCTTCCCTAACTTCTATTACAATTTCCCTAGTGGATTGGCAATGTTCACAATGTAAATGATGTGGGTGATGAGTGCGGAAGTTTTCCGGGTTGATTTGATTTGAGTTATGCGGAAGTTGTGGTGGAAAAATAGGAAAATATGGATCAATATCCGGAATGTTAGTAAATGGTGGTGGAAAAGAACCTAGATGTTCTTGTGATGTGATAGGAGCTAATGGTGGTGATGTTTCAAGATCTTGAAATAAAGTATTTGGAGATGTGGGGGGTGTTGAAAAGACTAATTCTTTTCTTTAGGTTGATTAGGTCTTGTTGGAGTCTTAAGGAGTTCCAAAAGAGTTATTTTAGGTGGTGATGAAGTTGGTGTACTTGTTGGTGATGAGGGTGGTGCTAAAATGGAAGCATCTTGTGGTGAGTTATTTGTTAAGGATGAATCATTTGAGGTTGGTTTTTCTAAACAACAAGATCGAATACTAATCCGTGCGGATATCCTAGCATTTGATTGTGGTATTTTGGATGGTGGAAGTACAAAGGTTTGGATATAATGATTGTTTGTACTAGATGATTCTCCTAAAGGGTTTTTGGATGACATGATGAAGTGTGTTTGTGAGAAGGAGATGGAGTATGCAAGCATTTTTGGGAGTTATATATATAGAAAAACAAAATATTGTAATGAATGCTTGACCCAAAATGTGGATTAAAATCTAATAATTAGATATGAATTCAAGGCATGTGATCATGAGAACACAAGCATTAAAGATCATACTCCCAAAAAAAAATGAAGCAAATGTGGATTTTTCATCCAAAGTGAAAAAATAGAAGTTGAAAATAGCTTCTGTTTACACGGATCCCACGGATCCTTCCCTTGAGGGATCCGTCCAGCATGAAGGCTGGGATCCGTGGGTCTGGTGATTCAGGCAGAACAAAATTTTTCTTTTGGAAACATTTTTGCCTATTGTGTGCCTATATGCAAACTATTTGGAGTTGCGGTTTTCTCGACCTCTAAAAAGAAAAGGAAAATAACTAGAGAAAAATAAATCCTAATTGAGATAACCCGAAAACACACATTTGGTACATAAGTATGTAATAATGTGTTATCTATGCTCCTAATTCATTTTTGCTTAAATGAATGTACCCGAAAACACATATTAGTTATATGTTCCCTTTAGCATTCAAAAGTCATGAGATGCAATGAAAACGGGTTTTTGCTTTGTATTAATAATGAAAAAGCGATTTTTCCTAGACATGAGAAATTGCTTTTGTGAAATTGATACGGGAAGGTATCATTCTTTTTAGAAAACATTTTGAAAGGGGATTTTCTTTAAAAATGTGTATGTAGTTATGTGAAAAAAAAATTATAAATGGAATACTTATCTTGGGTTTTGAAAATTCCTGTATTGTTTGTGAGTTGTGCGTGAAATAGGAATCCTAGCTAGACTCAGAAAGAAGAAGGCTAGTGTTTACATACCTTGTAGAGTCAATTAAGTTATGACGTTTGTTCCATTAGACCAAGACCAAGACGAAGTAGATTGAATTGTTCCCGCTTCAACGGTTTGGTGAGGACGTCGGCTATGTTGTCTTCGGATGCAACCTTCTCAATAGAGATGTTCCCCTTTTGAACATTGTCTCTTAGGAAGTGATGACGAATCTCTATATGCTTTGTGCGAGAATGTAATACCGGATTCTTGCTTAAGTCGATTGCACCTTTGTTGTCACATAGAATGGCTATGTCGCTTAGATGGATGTCGTAGTCTACTAACGCTTGTTTCATCCATAGTGCTTGTTGGCATGCTTTGCCGGCGGAGACGTACTCGGCTTCGGTTGTTGATATTGCAAGTGCCGTTTGTTTCTTAGAAAACCATGATGTTAAACAACATCCCATAAAAGTACATACCCCACTTGTACTTTTTCTATCAACGTAATCACCTGCATGGTCAGAATCTGCATATACAATTGTTTCTACTCCCGTGCCCTTAGGATACCATAATCCTAATTGTGTTGTACCCTTAATATATCTAAATATTCTTTTTACGGCTTCTAGGTGTGATATTTTAGGGTCTTCTTGAAACCTAGCACACAAGCAAACACTAAACATGATATCCGGCCTACTTGCCGTGAGGTAGAGAAGGCTACCTATCATGCCACGATATTTAGTATTATCAACGGATTCTCCGTCCTCGTCTTTTGTGAGTTTGGTGTCGGATGACATTGGAGTCCTAATTGGTTTTGACTCTTCTAGACCGAATTTCTTTAACATCTCCTTGATGTATTTAGATTGATTAAAGAAGATACCATCTTCTACTTGTTTTATTTGTAGACCAAGAAAGAAACTAAGTTCTCCCATCATAATCATCTCGAACTCGTCATACATGATTTTAGAGAAATCATCACACATGTCTTGACAAGTGGATCCGAATATAATATCATCTACATATATTTGTACTATGATTATATGTGACTCTCTTTTCTTAGTAAAAAGTGTGTTGTCAACTAACCCCATGGTGTAGTTGTGTTTAACTAGAAATGACTTGAGTCTATCATACCAAGCTTTTGGAGCTTGTTTAAGACCGTAAAGGGCTTTCTTTAATTTATACACATGTTTGGGTTTTTCAAAATCAATGAAGCCCGGAGGTTGAGCTACATATACTTCTTCATTTATGACACCATTTAGAAAAGCGCTTTTGACATCCATTTGATAAAGCTTTAGATCATTAGCACAAGCATACACAAAAAGTATTCTTATAGACTCTAATCTAGCCACGGGGGCATAGGTCTCATCAAAGTCTATTCCCTCTTGTTGGTTATACCCTTGAGCAACGAGTCTAGCCTTGTTCCTAGACACTACTCCGTTTGCATCTAATTTGTTTTTATAAACCCATTTGGTTCCTATTATGGTTTGATTACTAGGTGGAGGGACAAGTGTCCAAACATCATTAGAAACAAATTGATTTAGTTCTTCTTGCATAGCCATTACCCAACTTTCATCTTTTATGGCTTCTTGTGTATTCTTAGGTTCTAAGGTTGAAACGAAACAAAACAAGCTACTTTGGTTTTGAACTTGAGACCTTAATGTTCATTCGTTTAGTTTTCCTATGACTTTATCTACAGGGTGATCTTTGGACTCTTTAATGTTTACTATTTTATCACTTAGAGGTTCTTCTTCTTCACTTATCTTTTTCTTTATTACTATGGCTTCACTTTCTATAATCTCGTCATCGACAAGAGGTGGAGAGGGTTTGGGTGGACTTTCATCAAATTTTATATTTAATGACTCTTCTACCTTCATTGATTCTCTGTTTAATATGACGTAAGCCTTGCTATTTGGCGAATAACCTAAAAAGATACCTTCGGTTGATTTAGGATCAAATTTTGTAAGGTAATCTTTAGTGTTAAGAATAAAACATTTACTACCAAAGACTCTAAGGTGATTTAACGTAGGCTTTTTGCCTCGAAATAACTCGTATGGAGTTTTTCCTAAGATTGGTCTAATCAAGACTCGATTGAGTATATACGTTGAAGTATCAACGGAATTACACCAAAACTTTTGAGGTATGGATTGTTCATTAAGCATGGTTCGACTCATTTCTTGTAGAGTTCTATTTTTTCTTTCTACTACCCCATTCGATTGTGGAGTGCGTGGAGCCGAGAAGTTGTGAGTAATACCATTAGCGTCACAAAAAGCTCCGAATTGCACTTCATTATCGAATTCCCTACCATGATCCGTCCTAATAGACACTATGGGTCTTCCTAGTTGTCTTTGGATCTTTTTGCTTAATATTTCAAAATAGTTAAAGGTTTCCGTTTTGTTCTTTAAAAATTTTGTCCAAGTATACCTAGAGTAGTCATCCACTATTACCAAAGTATAGTAGTTGCCTCCATAACTTTGGATAGTGGATGGACCAAATAAATCCATATGTAGTAATTCTAGACACTTAGTTGTGGACACCATGTTTTTAGCTTTATGACTCGAATGAGCTTGTTTTCCTATATTACAAGCATCACAAAAATGATGTTCATATTTTAACTTAGGTAGATCTCTTACTAGATCTTTGGATGATAGCGATTGAAGAAGTCACATGTTGGCGTGACCCAATCTTCGATGCCATAAGGTCGAAGTATCATCCATAGAGGTAAGACATAGTTTGTCTTTAGGTTCATTACCGATTTTAATGACATAGACTCCATGTGTCCTAATTCCTCTTCCTATGGTAATGCCATTTTTAAGTATCTTACTACCGGTTTCGGTAAAAAGTACATTGCACTTTTTATCACATATTTGACCTATACTTAAGAGATTAAAGTTTAGGTTTTCTACGTGACACACATCGTTAATGGTTAGAGATTTGTTAGAGATCGTACCTTTACCGATGATTCTACTTTTGCTATTTCCAAACACCACATTACCTCCATTGAAGGATTCGTACGTGGAGAATAGATCCCTATTGCCGGTCATGTGCCTCGTGCACCCGCTATCCTTGACCCATTCATCGGGGTCTAGGTCGACCTTTAAGCACACCTCGTCGTTTGCCATGAGGCAAATTTCTTCGTCTTCCTCGTCGCTCATTCCCCATGTCCCGCTCACGAACGCCTTTTGATCATCCCGTTTGGGACACTTACTAATAAAGTGGTTTGGGTCCCCACATTTAAAGCAAGTACGATCATCCTTTGGCTTCTCGTCCTCTTTGCTTTTCCGAAAGCCTTTCTTATCTTCATACGGTTGTTTAACGTATCTACCCTTTCTTCTAAAGAACTTTTTAAAGTCCCTTACCGCCATAGCGTACTCTTCGTCGTCACTACTCGAAGATGAGTTCTCCTCATCGCTCGAAGCCTTTTTGGCTTTAAGGGCAAGAGATTTGTGTTTCTCTTTCACCTTTGAGGCTTCGGAATCTTTAGCAAGGACAAGCTCGTAGACTTTTAGGTTGCCTATGAGTTCATCGAGGGTGAGGATTGTCAAATCTTTTGACTCTTCGATTTCCGTCACCTTGGATCTCCACTTCGATGGAAGTGCCCTTAGATATCTCCTAACATGGTTACGGCTAGAAAATGATTCATCAAGTGCTTGTAAAGATGTAATAATAGTATTAAAGTTAGCAAATGAATGATCTATAGTTTCCTCATCCGATATTGAAAATGGTTAATATTGTTGAACAAATAAATCAATTTTATTATTTTTAACTTCTTGGTTGCCTTGATGAGTTACAACTAAAGAATTCCAAATTTCTTTAGAGGTTTTAAGCATAGCAATTCTTTCGAATTCCTTTTTCGGTAAAGCATTATATAAAACCATTTTTGCTTCACTATTTTTATAAAGCTTTTTCTTCATTTCATCGTTTAGTTTATCATGAGGTATGTGAACTAAATTTCCTTTATCATCATTTGAGGTAGCCTCAAAATCACCTTCAACAATAATGTACCAAAGATCAATATCTTTAGACTTCACATATGTTTCGAATCTATTTTTCCAATATATAAAACCATTAGTTTCAAGTAGTGGTGGTCGTTGCATAGATTGCCCTTCCTTATAATTTTCAGAACCCATAGTGATCGAAAATTTTTTAAAATACAATTTTATTTTAAAACTTTTATAAACTTAGCTCTGATACCAATTGTGGAAAACTAGAAGGGGGGTTGAATAGTTTTGCCAATTTTAAGTTGATTTCAAAAACTTTAGATTCGATATTATGTGAAATCGTATGGACGTTGAGAACGTATAGATCTAATGATAATGCAAGCAAATAAATAAAGATAAGGGATAGAAATGACACAACCGATTTATAGTGGTTCGGCTACAAGGACACCTTCCTTGCCCTACTCCACTCCTCGAGTCACCTACTCGAGAGTTCAAGCACTATGTCAACAAACTCCTTCACATGGCGGAGAAGCCTTCACAACGTTGCTTACACTTTTTCCGGTACAAAGCTAGATACCGAGTCCGTAGCACGGTGGACCAAACCAACACAACTATTACACAACAAATATGTGAAATATCAAATACAAGATCTTCGCTACAGAAATCTTGCGGAGTGACAAATCAATCAAGGACCCCTTGCTTGGATGACTTGTAGAATGCCCGTGATCTCGCCTTAGAGAAGGACCTATATGAGGATCACAAATAGAAAGAAAGAAGAACAACTCTCTAGATCAAGTGATCTATATGTTAGAAGAGATTGAGAGTGTATAAGAGATTTAGTAAGAAGAGGGGTGAGTTAGAATGAAGAAATGGCTCTCTATTTATAGGCAAGTTTCTTCACTGTTCCCACGGATCCCACGGATCCCTTCCACAAGGGATCCGTCTAGTGTAATCCTAGGGATCCGTGGAACGCTCCTCTTTGCCCATGGGTTTTTTGGTTATGGGTCATGGGTTGGTCCATGGGTTATATCTAGATTCAATGTATCTAAGTATACATTGTATCAAGTCTCTTTGGGTATGGGTTAAGATCCATGGGTTATGATATTTACCCATCCTAATAAACTATTACAACAAATGCTTAATTACTACATTTTTGTATTTAAATGGTTATATGTAAATGCTTTACAAAACTAACATGTATCCTTTATAATTGTACTTAAGATAACATTATATTTGTTATCAACAAAACACAAAGAGATCGCAAAATATTAATAAACGGTTTTACGGTTTATTTGTATTAACAGGTGTGACTTGGTGTTGGGATCTGTAACATATTGGATTTCACAAACACATCAAATCATGATTACAAATAGGCGTATAACTTGAGGTTTTAGAGAGAGAAAGAGTTAGAGGTTTGGGAACTTAGTGAGAGAAAGTAAAAGTATTATTATAAGCTCCAACTCTCTACCTTGGGAGGTAGAGGGTATTTATAGTTTCTTACATAAACGCCACCTACGGGCTGTGGATCAGGCATACAGTGGGTAAAGACCCGTCCATCCTCCACGGTGTTACTTAACTAAATTGTTAGGATTTAGTTAGGGGTGGCAATCGAGTCGTGTTCGTGTTAACCTATTCGGGTTCGCGTGTTGGCGGGTTAGTATAGCCTTTACCCAAACACGACCCATTTATTAATCGTGTCAAGAAACTCAACCCTAACCCACACCTGCATAACACGTGTAACCCATTTGTGACCCGTTTAACCCATTTAAGTAAATAGGTCAAGTGTGAATAAAGCTGGTGGTTTGTCGATTTAACTAGTTTAAATGCAAAAAATGATATAAGGATCTAAAATATGATAAAAATAACATACAAATAACTATGCGACAATTTTCTAAATTATAAACGTCAATTTTCATGATATCTAAAGCATAAAATTATAATTCACTCATACTAAGTAAATAACAAAATACATTTAATCCACATCTAACATAAAAACCAGGTTATATATTTTATTTTTAAGATCTTATATATTTAAACGGGTTCACGGGTTGACCTGTTTAATACTTACTCAACCCAAACACAACCCGTTTATTAAACGGGTTAGACGGGTTGACCCGTTTTTGACCCAAACCTGTTTATCCTCAACCCAAACCTGTTTAACTTCGTGTCGGGTTCGTGTCGTTTATCGTGTCGTGTCGAGAATTGCCACCCCTAGATTTAGTAAATCCAGTTATTAAAGTGTCGGTCACCTCAAGTATATGTAATCGTTAGAAAGCTCGTAGTCGTAGTTATTTAATGTTAAGTAGTATTTAGTTAAGTAACATAGTGGAGGACGGACGGGCCTTTACCCACTACATGCCTGATCCACAGCCCGTAGGTGGCGTTTTATGTAAGACTATAAATACCCTCTACCTCCGAAGGTAGAGGGTTGGAGCTCATAATAACACTTTTACTTTCTCTCACTAAGTTCCCAAACCTCTAACTCTTTCTCTCTCTAAAACCTCAAGTTATACGCCTATTTGAAATCATGATTTGATGTGTTTGTGAAATCCAATATGTTACAAATGGTATCAAGAGCCATGGTTTGATCATCTCTCTTACATGTTCTTGGATTTCTAGTGGTTTTATATGGTTTTTGGGTTTGAAAAAGTTTAGTGGTATTTGCATCATTTGGACCATTTCTTGTGTTAAAGTTTGGATTTTGATTGTATTTTTTTGTTTAGGATCATCATAAGTGCTCAGGTTTTGATTTAGAAGGCTTGAATCACTTTGGTTGGATTGTTTTTGGAATTTAAAGTGGCGTTTTATGTGTTTTACATGTTAGCGATTTGAGTCTGGGTAAAATATTTCAGTTGAGTGATTTGTCCTAATTTAGAAGCGATTTGTGTCAATAACAAATCACTTATTTAAGCGATTTGTCCAGATAGTGGCTGTACTTGTACGATTTGTTCGGAGAAGCGATTTGTCACTTTTTCATCGACTTGCTTATTTAAGCGAGTTGACAGTATTAAGCGATTTGTCTTATTTGTGCTATTTGTATCATCAAGCGATTTGTCAGTTTAAGAGGTTTGTTGGATTATGCGACTTGCTTATTGAAGCGAGTTGTAAGATTAAGCGACTTGTCTTGGTTAAGCGATTTGTCTTGATCAAGCGACTTGTCTTGGTTTAAGCGATTTGGTAGTGGATGCGACTTGTCACTTTTGAGCGATTTGTGGTCTGTGCGATTTGTATTGTTGAGCGATTTGTCTCTTGTGACTTAGTGCTTTTCTTCTTGATTACATTCTACGGTTTTCTCTTGATTTAGTAAAATCCCGTGAAAGAATCTATTTCCCGGTTTAATCCAAGAGTTTTAAAATCCCGTGAAATCTGTAATCATGTCTACCAACATACCTACAATCATCTCTTTTGTTGCTGAGGACATTCAAGCAGCTGGATCAGATACTCGTCCACCTATGCTTGACAGAACTGACTATGACTCATGGGCTCAACGAATTAGGTTGTACTGTTTGGGAAAAGAAAATGGAGTCAACATTCTCAAGTCAATTGATGAAGGACCGTATCAAGTTGAGAAAACCAGAGACATACTCGATACTGCTGCTGATGGCACGATGATATTAGGACTGGACAGACCTAAAATGTATGATGAACTGACTGATAAAGAGAAAAAGAGATACGATGCAGACATCAGGGCTTCTAACATCATACTTCAGGGTTTACCTAAGGACATTTACAAGATGATCAATCACAAAACTGAAGCTAAGGCAGTTTGGGACAATGTCAAGATGCTTCTCTCAGGTTCTGAACTAACCAAGGAAGACAGAGAATCACAACTATATGATGAATTTGAGCATTTTAAGATGAAACCAGAAGAAAGTGTCTATGAATATTACGTGAGATTCCACAAGCTTGTAAATGACATGAGGAACATGAAAATGACCATGCCAAATATTCAGCTGAACTCAAAGTTTGTGAACAACATGAATCTCGAATGGCACAAATTTGTCGCCTCTGTGAAGCTAACCAAAGGATTAAAGAACACCAACTATGAGCAACTGTATGCCTTCCTTCTTCAGAATGAGAGACATGCTATGTTTGAACGAATGATTCTTGAACAGTTCAAATCTAAACAGGGAGAAACAAGTTCGTCAAATGATTCAACAACCTTTTACACCAATGTTGGAACTACCACCAAAGCTTCTCAAGTCATACCCACGGGTAATGGTAATTACAAGCTCATTCCTGATCCAGCATATAAGCCTCCAGACTCAAACACACTCATGGAAAACTTCATCAATCAGTTGTCTCTCATGGTTAGTCAAAATATGAATTCCACTCCACACACCAACAATAACCTCAGAACAGCATCCAATCCACACAATTAGGCTACTGTCAGAGATGGTAAGGTAGTGGTGCAGAATGTGCAAGGAAGACGGTATGAACAAGGGATGATTGGAGCATGTTATGGTAATACTGGAGTAGGTGGAGGATATGTGGCTAATCAGAATCATGGAAGAAATGCCAATCAAGGGCAAGCAAAGCCAATCAAATGCTACAACTGTGGTGGTGAGGGACATATTGCGAGGAACTGCACATCTCCAAAACGTCCACAGAATGCAGAATACTTCAGAGACAAGATGTTGCTTGTGCAAGCTCAGGATAATGGAGCAGCTTTGGATGAAGAGGAGTTGTTGTTTCTTACAGAAGGGAATGCTAAGACATATGATGCTGATGTGGATGAGCAGCCAATTCAGGAAATAGGTCACAATCATCAAAATGCCTTTCAAGTTGCAGACTGTGATGCATTTGACTCTGATGTCGATGATGAACCTACTGCCCAGACAATCTTCATGGCTAGCATCTCACCTATGGTCTCCCCAAAGGTCTAATCACCACAATAGGCTGGTCCATCCTAAGAATCAATCATCTCAGAGGTATTAAAACTATACGATGAGATGGATGAGCAAAAGATACATAACGAAGTACAATCTCTTGAAACTTATGAAACAGATATTGATAATGAGGGTAATAGTAATATTATCCCATATGATCAATATGTGACACAAAGTGAAAGTGAGATTGTACCAAGTGATGTATCCTCTGCAGTCAATGATAACTATGTTTTTGATGAATACACTGCATGTGCCCCTGATGATTCTGTTATCTCTAAACTCAATGCCTATAAAGAACAAGTTGCTATTTATGAACAACGAGCTAAATTTGAGTTAACTAACCATGAGCACGAAATGGATGACCGAATGCGTACAATTATTAGAAAAAGTAATTTTAGAGAAGAAGTGTTAAAACAAGAGTTAAACTCCTTACAAGAAAAGCTTTCTAAAACTGTTAAGCAAAAGCAAGAGCTTCAAGATAATGTTAAAGTGCTTAAACAAGAATTTAATGCTAAGGAATCAAAACTTTTGAATGATTTTTCCAATCTAAAAACTTTGAAAAAAAAGCTTGAAAATAAGTTGTACGTACAAGGGAATACCATTCAGACTGCTCACATGGTCACTAAGTATAGAGTCTTAAGTGATAAGCATAGTATTGCCATTGTAAAGGAACCCAATCCTGAGTATGGTAAGAAAGCAAAAGCTGCTCAAAATGTAATTTATGATGGCAATGAGATTCTTAAACCTAGACAAAAACCTAGTTGTGTTGAGTGCACAGAGGAAGATATTCAATTAGAAGATGCCTCTAGGAAGAAAATGGATGAGAAGTTAAATGATCCTGAGTGTAAAAAACAGAACTTAACAGTCAAACCCCATGATTACAAAAAGGAAAATTGGATTTCTCTGAACAAGTTTAAGCCTCAAACTCTGTTAACGCCCGAACAAGTGTTCTGGAAAAAGGATTTAGATAAGCAAAATGCAGATAATATTGTTGTGACAAACATCCCCATTAGGAAAATGCCTCCAGCTACTGTGTATCCTCCTAATACACCAATGCATTTAGTTCCTAGAACTATTTCCACTAATAGTAAGACCTTAATCAGCCTGTATGTAGTTTACCAACTATTTGTTGATTTTGAGAAAACGTGTAAAAAGAGAATCACACCTACTGGGAAAACTGAAGGGGAAAGGGGTTTTGAGCAAACTAAAGAATGCTATTTAACTGAGGTCATGCCTTTCTTTAAACAATTAAAAGGTCAATTTGAAAGTCTTCAAAAGGGGATAAATTCAGATATTAAAGAAATGGAAAAGGAATTTGATGCAATGATTGTTGAAGTCAATGATTATGAACAGGAACTCAAATCTAATGAAATTGAAAGGAAGAATTTGCATATCCTAAATGAGAACTTAGTATTAAGTTGTGTGGCTCAAGATGTGTTTTATACTGTTACTAAGCATTCTATTACTGCTTCTCAATTTCATGAATTAACTGTTGCTTTGAAAGTCTCCCATGATCGTGTCATTGAGCTTGAAAACAAAAACTCAGAACTAAATGAGAAAATTGATCAGGATGATCACGATAATTTGGTAAAACACCTTTCTAAGCTAGAAGTTGAACATTTTGATTTGCAACAAAAATATCAACATCTCAAGGAAAATGTCAAAACCTCAAACATCAAGACATCCTCAAATGTTCCAGAGTTTGATGCACTTTTTGAAATAAACAAATGTGACGAACAGATTCAAGCTCATTGTAACACGATCAGAAAGTTGAAAGCCCAAATTTCACAATTAAAGGGTGAAAAGAACAACATGACTGGCTCCCAAATGCCTCCTCCTTTAGATTCTCAGTGTTCTCAAAGTTTTCATCTTCAAAACTTGGTTAATGTTTTACAAAAGGAAAATGAGAGTTTTCTTGAAGAAAATGAAAAAGTTAAATGACACTTTAAAGAGTTATATGATTCAATGAAAGTCACTCGTGACAAGAACAACGAAAAAATAACTTCTTTACAAAAGGAAATTAAGAATCTGAAGAGTCAGGAAAAAGGGAAAATACCACTTGTCTTTAATGAGAATGTTGCATCAAAGTCATCTGCAGACTGCAAATATACTGTGACTGTTAAATACATTCCTCCTCATCTGAGAAATAACAAACTTGTGTTTCATAACTATTTCGCTCACCTTAAGGATAGTCTAGAATGTCTCCGTGAGATTGTAGAAGAGGATTTCATAAATAAGCCACTTGATAGAGAAATTAGGTTTGCTTGTATTCAGGCCAAATGGTCTCAGGAGCTGTTAGAATGTTTAATAGCAACATGTCCTAAATCCTTAGGTTCGAAAGATAAAGTTGTGATGCCTTGTTCTATGCCTAGTTCTAAGTATGCAACCCATTCTATGCCTAGTATTAAGAAAGTGAACTCTAAAGTGCCTTCAAGTAGTTCTGATCCATGCACATCTAGTTCAGGAATGCAAAAAGTAGCCCAACCAACTAATGTTCCCATAATTCCCTCTACAGGAGTAATCAGTGACATAAAAGCAAGCAGGTCAAAGCCTCCAGGCAATACAAAGCAAGATAGGACCTCGCAAGCTAAGAATGTGCATTGGAAGAGAGCAGAAGACCACCCTAGGAACACTAAGTTTGAGTTGAATAAAACGAATCGTGTTGATTCTAGTATTAGCTTTAAGCGTACTGTAATTAATTCGAATTCTGCTACTATCTGCAAACCATGTAATGATGACTGTTTGATTTCTGTTACTGATCATGAATGTGGTGTGAATATTTTTCCTAATGCTGTTAAATGCCCAGTTAAAATTGTTAATGTCAAAAATCAAGCTAAGAAAGCTAAAAGGCAAAGGCGAAAGAAAATTAGAAAACATTGGAAACCCACAGGAAGAAAATTTAGTAATATTGGTTATCAATGGATACCTACTAGCCGTAAGCTTAATCTTAATGAGTTTTGCCCTAAATTTGCTAAGTCAATGCCCATTATAAAATGGATGCCTACTGATAGAACTATTCCTTTAAGAAGTGAACATACTTTGAATAGGTCAAATACGGACACTAGCACTGCATCTATTCCTGATGATTCCATTGTCTCTACTTCCGATGTGGGTGTTCCAATCACTGTTACTAACCAAGTGGAACCCATTCTTGCATGGGGATCCCAATTATCCAGTTATCCATTATTGTATGTGTTCAACTGCAATTCGTTCAAATCGTTATGTGGTACCTGGACTCAGGCTGTTCCAAGCATATGACTGGAGATCGCTCACGGCTCATGAACTTCGTGAGTAAATTCATCGGGACTGTTAGATTCGGGAACGACCATTTTGGAGAAATTATGGGTTATGGAGACTACGTGGTTGGCGATAGTGTAATCTCCAGGGTATATTATGTTGAAGGTCTTGGTCATAACTTTTTTTCTGTTGGTCAATTCTGTGATTCCGATCTAGAAGTGGCATTTAGAAAACATACTTGTTTTGTTAGAGAACTTGATGGTGTGGAACTGTTAAGAGGAACTCATGGTTCAAATCTATACACCATCTCTATCGAAGACATGATGAAGTCTTCTCCAATCTACTTGTTGTCAAAGGCTTCAAAAACAAAATCATGGTTATGGCATCGTCGTCTCAATCACTTGAACTTCGGCACCATTAATAATCTTTCCAGAAAGGATCTTGTAAGAGGTTTACCCAGATTAAAGTACGAAAAAATATCATCTTTGTTCAGCATGCCAATTGGGAAAAAGCAAGAAATATGCCCACAAACCCAAACCCATAAACTCAGTAATGGAAGTTCTGCATACCCTTCATATGGACTTATGCGGACCAATGAGAGTGCAAACGATAAATGGGAAGAAATATATTTTAGTCGTTGTTGATGACTACTCTCGATTTACTTGGGTAAAGTTTTTGAGGACAAAGGATGAAACTCTTGATGTCATCATCAAACTTATCAAGCAGCTTCAGGTTCGACTTAACAATACGGTTTGAATTGTTCGAACAGACAATGGCACAGAATTCGTTAACAAAGACTTAAGTCAATTTTATGAAAGTATTGGAATCAGTCATCAAAGAAGTGTTCCACGAACTCCTCAACAGAACGGTGTAGTTGAAAGACGAAATCGAACTCTTGTGGAAGCCGCAAGAACAATGCTAATTTATTCAAAGGTTCCAATGTTTCTCTGGGCTGAAGCCATTGCCACTACTTGCTACACCCAAAATCGTTCCCTCATACACACATCTCATGGAAAAACTCCATACGAACTTGTCCATAAATGAAAATCTGATCTATCCTACCTTCGTGTGTTTGGTGCGTTGTGCTATCCAACGAATGACGGTCATGATTTAGGTAAATTAAGAGCTAAGGCAGACATTGGAGTTTTTGTAGGTTATGCATCAAACAAGAAGGGTTACCGAATCTACAACAAAAGAACTCGAGATATCATGGAAACTACTCACGTCACGTTCGATGAGCTGTCCGGGCAAATGGCTCCAGGACAATCCAATTCTGGACCCGCATCTCAACCTTCATCAAGTAGTCCCATAAGTTCTACTCTTGTACTAAATCCCTCACCAGCAACTCCTTATGTACCTCCTTCAGAAGATGATTTGAAGAAATTGTTTGATCCAATGTTTGATGAACACTATGAATCAATTGCTAATGATCTGTCAATCCCATCAACAGAGGCTGCTCCTATCCCTGTCAATGAAGTTAACCCTTCAGTTTCTATGTCATTAAGTCAAGAAGCACCTGCTGCTGATCACTCTGTCTCATCAACAAATCATCAATCATCGAGTGTACATCATGGAATTGTGTCTGGCACCTATGATGGAGATAATCCCTTTGCTACTCCTGAAGATGCCCCATTTGAAAACATATTTGCTCCTGAATCATCATCAGAACCATCTTCATCAGGAGAAATCGACTCTGCTACTTCAGTTCCTCAACAACAACCACACGAACACCTTAGAAAATGGACACATGATCATCCATTGGACAACATCATTGGAAATCCCTCTCGTCCAGTATCCACTCACAAACAACTTGCAACTGATGCCTTACGGTGCTTCTTCAACTCCGTACTATCCAGGGTCGAACCAAAAGACGTTAAAACTGCCATGAATGAAGACAAATTGTTCAATGCCATGCAAGAAGAAATTCATGAGTTTGATCGACTAGATGTATGGGTATTAGTACCTGCTCCTGACTGTGCTATGATCATTGCTCTAAATTGGATCTTCAAAGTAAAACTTGATGAGCATGGTGATGTATTAAATAACAAGGCTCGATTGGTTGCAAAAGGATACGGTCAAGAGGAGGTTATTGACTTTGAAGAATCACTTGCTCCAGTTGCTCGTATCAAGGCAATCAGAATCTTCTTGGCTAATGCTGCAAGTAAGAACATGGTAGTCTATCAGATGGATGTAAAGACGGCTTTTCTTAACGGAGATCTTAAAGAAGTAGCCAACCTGAAGGTTTTGTGAATTCAGAGCATCCTACTCATGTCTATCGCTTGAAGAAGGCTCTTTACGGTTTGAAGCAAGCTCCAAGGGCATGGTATGATACGCTATCAAAGTTTCTTCTATCTACTGGATTCAGCAAAGGAGCAGTTGATCCGACATTGTTCACCAGAAAGTCAGGCAAACATTTAATTCACGTTCAAATTTATGTTGATGATATTATTTTTGCCTCGACTGACCCCAATTAATGTGACCGTTTTTCTAAGGAGATGGGCTCCAAATTTCAAATGTCAATGATGGGACAAATGTCATTTTTATTGGGATTACAAATTTCACAAAGTCCCGGAGGCATTTTTATAAATCAATCTAAATATGCAAATGAGATTTTAAAGAAATTTGGATTTGATTCTTGTGACCCTGTTGACACTCCCATGATAGAGCGTACTAAACTGGATGAGGACCACTCAGGGATCATGGTAGATCAAACAAAATATCGTAGTATGATTGGATCCCTGATGTACCTCACAGCCAGTAGACCAGATATTATGTTTGTTGTATGCATGTGTGCTAGATACCAGGCTAAGCCAACCAAAAAGAACCTTGAAGCGGTTAAACGGGTCTTTCGGTATCTCCAAGGAACCATCAATATGGGACTTTGGTACCCGAAGGACACCGGTATGTCACTAACAGCCTATGCAGATGTTGATCATGCAAGATGTCAAGATACACGTCGAAGTACATCTGGAGGTGCTCAGTTTTTGGGTGATAAGCTTGTGAGCTGGTATTCTAAGAAACAAATGAGTACTTCTATATCCTCTACAGAGGCTGAATACATAGCCATGTCATCTTGTTGTGCTCAAATCCTATGGATAAGATCCCAGTTATCTGACTATGGCTTTGAATTCAGCAAAATCCCTATGTATTGTGATAACAAAAGTGCCATTGCTCTCTCATGCAACAACGTATAACACTCAAGAGCAAAGGACATCGACATTCGACATCATTTCATCAGGGAGCAAGTGGAAAACGGTGTGGTGGAATTATTTTGTGAGGACTGAATACCAGTTAGCAGACATCTTCACCAAAGCTCTTCCTAGAGAACGCTTTGAGTTTATCCTCCCACGACTTGGTCTAAAGAGTCTACAACCGGAAACACTTAAACGTCTTCAAGAGGAAGAAGAGGAGTAAAAGATTTTTCTTCATCCATCTCTTGTAAATAGTTATTCAAAAAGCAAAATACAAAATTACAAAACCAACAAAAAGCAAATAGAAAAATACAAAATTTTCAAAATCCATAAAATTAGAAAATCTTGAAAAATCCCAAAAATATTGTTATTTTGTCATGTTTTCCTTATTCGATATCATCTACGGACTTTGTGTTGACATTCAAAGAATGTCACGGGATTTTAGATGTTCTTCGAATGTACATAATTTGTTTTTGTTTTTTTTTTTTTTAAGAGAGAGAGAAAGTGAAACAAAGGCTTATAGTCATTTCAGTCTATAACCCGTTTTATTAAGAAAGAAAAGAGCCATGCTTTATCTTATTTTTCCCATCTCATGCTTTGATTCTAAAAACAAATGTTTGTCACTAAAACGACAAATGTTTTTCTTCACAAGTATTTTTCCTTCTAAAAATTCTTCTGAAAAATATTTGTTATCTAATTGAAAACTTATAAAAATAACTCGGTCTCAATTTTTGAAAATAATCTGGACTTGAAATTGGTCAAAATCTCTATCTCTCAATCAACAACTTATGTCATTGATTGAGGGGGAGAATGATTTCATTTAAATCAAAAGGTTATTTGTCATACAACTGGTTCAGACCAAGGTTTATGTCATGTTTTCAAAAGATACTCAAGCATGTTTTTGGAGTTTAAAGTCTCAGCTTTGATCCTTATCGGTTAAATGTTTTCATAATCAAGTCACAATTCTTCTCAAAAGCTTTCAAAATCAATTTAAATCTACAGAGATCACAAATCTCAAATGATTTGAAAATTGTGATCGGGGGAGAATTTGTGATTTAAATTGGATTTAAACTGATAATTCGATAAATGGTTTTATAATGATTTACAAGCTCTCCTCCCCACATGTGCCAAACGATTTCAAATTTTCCATGCACATGTTGAGGGGGAGCATCTATTTCAAACCAAAAAGGATTGAAACGTGATTGATTTGTTTTAATGTGCAGGTTTTCCCTAATATGTGCAAATCACTTTCAAATCTCTATGCACATATTGAGGGGGAGCAATTTGTTGAAAACCACGTCCTTTCCAAAAATACCCTTAACAAAGTATGAAAAATACTAATTTTGATTAGGAAAGTGATGTTGATATCTTTTAGAAAATGGTAATTAAAGAAGTGAATCCTTCCTTTTGCCTCCGTGTGCCAAAACGATTTCAAATACATGATGCACACGTTGAGGGGGAGCTCTTTTTCTAAAAATATCAAAAACAATTCAGGTACAAAATGCTTTGATAATATATCACAAGTATCTGGATTGATTTTCAAATGGTCTTCAATTGGTTCCAATGGCAGATGAACAATACCAAATAGACCGACCAAATTTACTTTATGTATGGTGATATAAGGATGGTTAGGTTAGGTATTCGTTCCCACGATCCCGCCAGAGCCGGAGGGATCTACCCAGGGACAATCCACTATATAGTGTAGAGTCCCTAGGTATGATGAAAAAATGAGAAAAGTGAGATATGGGAAGAGTGCGGACTGAGATAGAGCTAGAACTGGAATAAACCCAACAAGGTTCTAGTTATGAAGTCTCGGTAAGAACTGAAGGGGTTGAAGAATGAAAAATAATTGAATGTGAAAAGGGTGAAAACAAATAGCCCTCAAATAATTCAACCTTAGGGTAGAAACCGGGTTCAATACATATGCTATTGGTTGTTACTAAGGTAACACCTGTAACACCCCAACCCGAGAAGGGTAGAAGTGTCACATTCTGGTGTCATATCAGAACATACAAACAAAATTTTATAAACGAAAGCCTTAAAGAAATGAAGTACCAAGTCATATAGACGAATGACTTACAAGGAAAATACAAAATCCAATATGTCTAAAATAAAATGAAATCTCCAAACGATAGCCCAACAAAATAAATCCAAATAATAAGGTATCTAGGGTTGGTCCACTCAAATAATCCAACTCTCAGCCCATCAAAGCCCATCTTCAAACCTAACACCTGCCGCAGGAAAAGAAATGCGGCTGAGCTTAAAAAGCCCAGTGAACAGATATAACAAAATGAAAGCTAAATAAAATCTGAAATGCGAAAAGAAACAAAGGAAAACGGATAACAAAGTCGCAGCGGAATGAGAATAATGAGTCAATGAGGATCCTGCAGAACACACTTATACAGATATCCAAAACGAACAGATAACAAGGAGAACGAAGCAAAACAAAGCATCAAAGACATATAAACAAGCACATACAAATAAGGCATACAAGAACTGAAACATAAGCAAACATAGCAGGCGTCGCATCCACACAACATATATGTCATACCATCAATTCAGGAAATCAGAAAACATACAAGCCAAACAGATATCTACAGACAAGCGGAAGCAATTAATTAAATAAGTGAGCATGACAATTCACACAGGTCAAAACCCTTAGTTGAAAACATAACCGGTATCATAACAGCAGTCAAAACATGGCAGTCACACGTAACAAGTAGGAATACAGTATAAAGATATAATAAATGAATTAAAGACATAGCAAGGCAACTAAATAAATTAACAAGCTAGACGTCACAAGCTGAACCATTTACCCAATTAAACCGTAGCATAAACCGAAATGCAAACATGGCAGGTCAACAACAAACAGATAAGGAAACTATCAGATAATCATAGTCCACGAAATTATCTGAACAAGTACACAAAACAAACAGACAAAACTATCGATTACACATTGGCATGGCCACCAGACAATTCAGAGGGTCACATAACAGTGAGATCACATATCATCAGTTGAAAAACAATTAACTCAGATAACCACATATTAATCACATCATAGCAGGATAATCAGTAGTCACATAAAACATGAATAGCATAACAAATCAGATAAACACACAATAACCCGGTACGTGAATGGAACGATAGTTTGAAATAA
Organism: Chrysanthemum seticuspe; assembly: GCA_019973895.1. Classification (NCBI taxonomy): domain Eukaryota; kingdom Viridiplantae; phylum Streptophyta; class Magnoliopsida; order Asterales; family Asteraceae; genus Chrysanthemum; species Chrysanthemum seticuspe. The sequence continues at coordinate 65,619,161 of BPTQ01000005.1, read as the reverse complement.
CGGAATGAGAGTGTAACAGATCAAAGCAATGAAACATATATATCTAGGTAATAAAGTGAGTCATGTAAGGGTATTGGGTAAAGGACAGTCAATTCAGAATATGGTGCAGTGGGGAATCCAGAAGGTACAATATAGGTATATCAAAAGTGTAAGGGTTGTCAGAAATCTATCCCGAGCCAACAAAACAAACCATATCAATAGTGGCAATAGCAGCCAAGTAACCAATAGTAACCATTGTATTCGGAGGGGTGACCTCGGAATACCAAACCAATATGAGGGGAGACCTCAGTAACCAGTGGAGTAGCTAGCTCCCAAAATGTGAGGGGGTGTATTGCACACACGCACCGCATCACCAAAACAAATCATATCATATCAAATTCAAATCAAAACAAATCTAGGATGCATCCATACGCCCCCTGCAAAACAATAGTGGCCATACAATATATCTGAAGCGCGCATAATCAATACAAAATGGGGACGGTGTGGAACATCACTCATCCACACTGGAGTCATGCCATTGGTGCATCAATGACACGGACATGGAACCCCCATGCCTAGTTAATGGCTCGGGTATCAATCTGAAGGGTCAAACAAAGGTTCAAAGTGTAGCAATATATAGGTCTTCACAATCAAAGGTTCAATATCAATGGTTCACAATTCAGAGGTTCATAGCAATAATTCAATATCAATGTTTCAATAACAAAGTTTCAATAGCACACATATAATAGCACAGGTCAATAGCAAAAGTTCAATAGCAAAGGGTTCAATAACGAAAGGATCAATAGCAATGGTTCAATATCAAGGGGTCAGCAGTAAGCAAAGGTTCAATATCATAGGATCAATAGCAATGAAAGCATAGCAATGAATATCATAAGAGAAACAAAGTCGAAGGTCCAGAAAGTCATGAGAGATCCCTACTGAAAAGGGATAGAATATCTGTACCTTATTCGAAGCAATCAACAATGAAAGTAAAGTCAAGAAAGGAGATCAATCGCGTCGCCCGGAACCTATATGAATTAGATAACGTTCTATAAGAATCCGAAACACTTGTTTAAGACGGATTTCCATTTTAGCAAGTTTCCCGTTTTAGTAATCTTTCCATTTTAAGTACTTTCTATTTTAGGAAACTTTCTATTTTAGGCAGGTTTCCATAATTAGCAACTTTCCAAAAGTAACTCTTCGTATTTTAATAAGTTTAGGTTACAAATGCTAATTAAATAAAATTAAGTCTAATAATAATTATTATCATGGTTTAGGGTTTAAAATATAAATAATCAAAGATTAGGGTTTAAAGTGTAAAAATATCAAAGTCTAAAGTTCCAAGTGACAAGTAACTAAACTTCAAAATTTTATATTGTCTTTATGATAGTGTAAGGTTTATTTTGTCAATTATGAAAGTTGAGGGTTTGCATGCGACACATAACAAAGCTTAGGGGTTAAAATGAAATTTTAGTTTTATTAAAATCCCATGCTACGTAATATATATAGTTACCTATTTGCATGCTATATCGACTCGACACGGACCGACGGCAAAGCCGTGACGTATTCGAAACACGACCTCGGCACGACTACGATACCGAGACTCGACCCGAGACCAAACCATACGACCAACAATAACCAAGTGAGACCCTTTTCCATAATTATTTTCGACACCAATTATCCATGCATATACCTATGTGTTTTATCCCATTTAGCCTTGACGTAAACCAAAGTAACCATGTAGGTCGTGTGTTACCAACAGATTCAGGACCAAATCCTATGCACTCTTTTTATTAGACATATACATATATACAAATCCTTACTTTATGCAAGGTTCCATTCTTGAGTCTAAGTCTCATTTTGGTTTGATACAGAAAATAAAAAAAAGACATTGCATGTGTCGTGAATATGAGAGGTCAAGATAGATTCCAAAAAAAAATGGTTTCCTGTGGTTGGATACTAGTTCGCTTGTCATTTTAACGTGTTCCAAGTTATGGTTCATGCAACCATTCCTATCATTCTATGTGTCATGTAATTTTATGTAAGGTTTTTATTCGTATAAAGCATGCATGAATCCGAATAATACTCCACGGCAGAAATCAAAGGAGAAACGAGAGGAGGACAATTGAATGAGATGGGATACAAACCTTTGATGTGTCGAACGGAATAGAACAAGAAGCAAGGTGCGACCGACCCACAACAGCAGCACCCTTTTCGTCCTAGCCAAACCCCACGACCCAAGAGCACAACACCCTCGACAAAGCATCCTTGGAATCAACTTGATCACAGCGGCTTCATGATACAACGAGTCTCCCTTGAACCTTTGTTGTCGACCAAAAAAAAATGGAGGATAGCAAGTGATGTGCCGTCACTTTTGGTGTAGGGGAGTTAGGGTTTTCCTTTGTTTATTTTTAAGAGAGATATAGTGATATAATGTGAGATGATTTGAGGTAATTGTGGCAATAAATGGGGAGCCTTGGGGCGTTGATATAGACCGAAACAAAGGGGAAAAATGGGGCGAGATTTAGGGGGATATGGTATGATATCACGGACATTTTGGGGAGTCAATCAAAGATTTAATTAGTTTCCTTAAATGCTATTTTGTTAGTTTACTTTACCTAATTTATTTTATAGTTAGTGTATATATTATGTAGTCCATGATGTTATATTTATAAGTAGACATAAGTGGAAATAATTTTTTTATTATCTTGTATCATTTGATAATTACACTTATATAAGTTAAACGTAAAACGCATTTAACGAGCTGGACATATTTTACGCATTTCCAAGTTATTAATCTGAGGGGTAAAATGGTCTTTTAAAACGTTTGCGATTTTTAGGGTTTTACAACTTTTCCCCTCTAAAAAGAAAATTTTCGTCCTCGAAAATTGAAGTCGCAAAGGTACACGGAGACGTACAAGTTTAAGGCAGACGTAGCAATCCATAGCCTCACACAGATCATAACGATTTCGGTTCCAAAGCGTACAAATCTTATACATAACAGATGTCGGTGAGAATCTCGCAAAGAGGTTCATAATTCCAAACGAATATGAGGAGCGACAAATAACGGTTATAAGTCTTAGTCCATTCACGTACCAACCCAGGCATTACCCAAAACGTCGTATGATTCCAATAAGTTCAAATTATATGATCTCGGTATTATCACGTTGATCAGGCGTCATAATACTTGCATCACATAACAAGCCCTTATTGTCACCATATTCTGTCCCGGGTCATGACAAACCACATAGCCAAAAACACACAAAACATAACACATACAGATATCAAGTAACATACCAAAGCAGGCCAGATCGCATACATACAACATATACTACATCAACAACTTACCATATCACCAAAGAAGAAGGTCACCAACTTGCTCGAAACGGTTCCTCATGACTCATTACTGACGATCCAAAAGAAAAACTGAGATATTACCAAAATGCCAAAAGATGACGCTTCACGATTCAAACCGAGTTCTGAACAAATCAAAGAAGAGCAATGCCGATCGAAATCACATAGCAAAATATCAAACCGCCACAAACGCATGACAAACAAATCGGAGTAACACAAGTCGCGCCCAAATCATATGAAGTAGATGAACCTTCTCAGCCACCGGTTGAATCTTGTCTTCGTCGTTGCGTCTTTGGTTGATTCTTCCAGCTTCTTCCAGCAGCATCCTGATGTTTCCAACAGCACGGCAGTCGGGTGTGGCTTCTGCTTCACGAACCTCTCCAGCACAGGGACTGTTGCAGCAATGCAGGTTCGGCACCATCGTCTTCGGCTCCACGGGTAGTCTCCATCTAACGATCGACAAACGGATATGCGAATACTCAATAATAAAATCAAATGTGAAGAGAAGACCCAAAACAGTGAAGACAAAAGATTATCGAAGTCAAAACTGAACGACAATCAAAAGGAATCGGAATATATCGGAACAGACGGAAGCCTAATGTCTACCCAATCCTCACAGGTCAATCCTAAGGTCAACAAGACGAAACCTGTCTCTGATACCATAATTGTAACACCCCAACCCGAGAAGGGTAGAAGTGTCACATTCTGGTGTCATATCAGAACATACAAACAAAATTTTATAAACGAAAGCCTTAAAGAAATGAAGTACCAAGTCATATAGACGAATGACTTACAAGGAAAATACAAAATCCAATATGTCTAAAATAAAATGAAATCTCCAAACGATAGCCCAACAAAATAAATCCAAATAATAAGGTATCTAGGGTTGGTCCACTCAAATAATCCAACTCTCAGCCCATCAAAGCCCATCTTCAAACCTAACACCTGCCGCAGGAAAAGAAATGCGGCTGAGCTTAAAAAGCCCAGTGAACAGATATAACAAAATGAAAGCTAAATAAAATCTGAAATGCGAAAAGAAACAAAGGAAAACGGATAACAAAGTCGCAGCGGAATGAGAATAATGAGTCAATGAGGATCCTGCAGAACACACTTATACAGATATCCAAAATGAACAGATAACAAGGAGAACGAAGCAAAACAAAGCATCAAAGACATATAAACAAGCACATACAAATAAGGCATACAAGAACTGAAACATAAGCAAACATAGCAGGCGTCGCATCCACACAACATATATGTCATACCATCAATTCAGGAAATCAGAAAACATACAAGCCAAACAGATATCTACAGACAAGCGGAAGCAATTAATTAAATAAGTGAGCATGACAATTCACACAGGTCAAAACCCTTAGTTGAAAACATAACCGGTATCATAACAGCAGTCAAAACATGGCAGTCACACGTAACAAGTAGGAATACAGTATAAAGATATAATAAATGAATTAAAGACATAGCAAGGCAACTAAATAAATTAACAAGCTAGACGTCACAAGCTGAACCATTTACCCAATTAAACCGTAGCATAAACCGAAATGCAAACATGGCAGGTCAACAACAAACAGATAAGGAAACTATCAGATAATCATAGTCCACGAAATTATCTGAACAAGTACACAAAACAAACAGACAAAACTATCGATTACACATTGGCATGGCCACCAGACAATTCAGAGGGTCACATAACAGTGAGATCACATATCATCAGTTGAAAAACAATTAACTCAGATAACCACATATTAATCACATCATAGCAGGATAATCAGTAGTCACATAAAACATGAATAGCATAACAAATCAGATAAACACACAATAACCCGGTACGTGAATGGAACGATAGTTTGAAATAACGGAATGAGAGTGTAACAGATCAAAGCAATGAAACATATATATCTAGGTAATAAAGTGAGTCATGTAAGGGTATTGGGTAAAGGACAGTCAATTCAGAATATGGTGCAGTGGGGAATCCAGAAGGTACAATATAGGTATATCAAAAGTGTAAGGGTTGTCAGAAATCTATCCCGAGCCAACAAAACAAACCATATCAATAGTGGCAATAGCAGCCAAGTAACCCATAGTAACCATTGTATTCGGAGGGGTGACCTCGGAATACCAAACCAATATGAGGGGAGACCTCAGTAACCAGTGGAGTAGCTAGCTCCCAAAATGTGAGGGGGTGTATTGCACACACGCACCGCATCACCAAAACAAATCATATCATATCAAATTCAAATCAAAACAAATCTAGGATGCATCCATACGCCCCCTGCAAAACAATAGTGGCCATACAATATATCTGAAGCGCGCATAATCAATACAAAATGGGGACGGTGTGGAACATCACTCATCCACACTGGAGTCATGCCATTGGTGCATCAATGACACGGACATGGAACCCCCATGCCTAGTTAATGGCTCGGGTATCAATCTGAAGGGTCAAACAAAGGTTCAAAGTGTAGCAATATATAGGTCTTCACAATCAAAGGTTCAATATCAATGGTTCACAATTCAGAGGTTCATAGCAATAATTCAATATCAATGTTTCAATAACAAAGTTTCAATAGCACACATATAATAGCACAGGTCAATAGCAAAAGTTCAATAGCAAAGGGTTCAATAACGAAAGGATCAATAGCAATGGTTCAATATCAAGGGGTCAGCAGTAAGCAAAGGTTCAATATCATAGGATCAATAGCAATGAAAGCATAGCAATGAATATCATAAGAGAAACAAAGTCGAAGGTCCAGAAAGTCATGAGAGATCCCTACTGAAAAGGGATAGAATATCTGTACCTTATTCGAAGCAATCAACAATGAAAGTAAAGTCAAGAAAGGAGATCAATCGCGTCGCCCGGAACCTATATGAATTAGATAACGTTCTATAAGAATCCGAAACACTTGTTTAAGACGGATTTCCATTTTAGCAAGTTTCCCGTTTTAGTAATCTTTCCATTTTAAGTACTTTCTATTTTAGGAAACTTTCTATTTTAGGCAGGTTTCCATAATTAGCAACTTTCCAAAAGTAACTCTTCGTATTTTAATAAGTTTAGGTTACAAATGCTAATTAAATAAAATTAAGTCTAATAATAATTATTATCATGGTTTAGGGTTTAAAATATAAATAATCAAAGATTAGGGTTTAAAGTGTAAAAATATCAAAGTCTAAAGTTCCAAGTGACAAGTAACTAAACTTCAAAATTTTATATTGTCTTTATGATAGTGTAAGGTTTATTTTGTCAATTATGAAAGTTGAGGGTTTGCATGCGACACATAACAAAGCTTAGGGGTTAAAATGAAATTTTAGTTTTATTAAAATCCCATGCTACGTAATATATATAGTTACCTATTTGCATGCTATATCGACTCGACACGGACCGACGGCAAAGCCGTGACGTATTCGAAACACGACCTCGGCACGACTATGATACCGAGACTCGACCCGAGACCAAACCATACGACCAACAATAACCAAGTGAGACCCTTTTCCATAATTATTTTCGACACCAATTATCCATGCATATACCTATGTGTTTTATCCCATTTAGCCTTGACGTAAACCAAAGTAACCATGTAGGTCGTGTGTTACCAACAGATTCAGGACCAAATCCTATGCACTCTTTTTATTAGACATATACATATATACAAATCCTTACTTTATGCAAGGTTCCATTCTTGAGTCTAAGTCTCATTTTGGTTTGATACAGAAAATAAAAAAAAGACATTGCATGTGTCGTGAATATGAGAGGTCAAGATAGATTCCAAAAAAAAATGGTTTCCTGTGGTTGGATACTAGTTCGCTTGTCATTTTAACGTGTTCCAAGTTATGGTTCATGCAACCATTCCTATCATTCTATGTGTCATGTAATTTTATGTAAGGTTTTTATTCGTATAAAGCATGCATGAATCCGAATAATACTCCACGGCAGAAATCAAAGGAGAAACGAGAGGAGGACAATTGAATGAGATGGGATACAAACCTTTGATGTGTCGAACGGAATAGAACAAGAAGCAAGGTGCGACCGACCCACAACAGCAGCACCCTTTTCGTCCTAGCCAAACCCCACGACCCAAGAGCACAACACCCTCGACAAAGCATCCTTGGAATCAACTTGATCACAGCGGCTTCATGATACAACGAGTCTCCCTTGAACCTTTGTTGTCGACCAAAAAAAAATGGAGGATAGCAAGTGATGTGCCGTCACTTTTGGTGTAGGGGAGTTAGGGTTTTCCTTTGTTTATTTTTAAGAGAGATATAGTGATATAATGTGAGATGATTTGAGGTAATTGTGGCAATAAATGGGGAGCCTTGGGGCGTTGATATAGACCGAAACAAAGGGGAAAAATGGGGCGAGATTTAGGGGGATATGGTATGATATCACGGACATTTTGGGGAGTCAATCAAAGATTTAATTAGTTTCCTTAAATGCTATTTTGTTAGTTTACTTTACCTAATTTATTTTATAGTTAGTGTATATATTATGTAGTCCATGATGTTATATTTATAAGTAGACATAAGTGGAAATAATTTTTTTATTATCTTGTATCATTTGATAATTACACTTATATAAGTTAAACGTAAAACGCATTTAACGAGCTGGACATATTTTACGCATTTCCAAGTTATTAATCTGAGGGGTAAAATGGTCTTTTAACACGTTTGCGATTTTTAGGGTTTTACAACACCGGTATTGAAGACAAGACGTCATGGACCCAGTGACGCACTGCACTACAACTTCCCAAGCTACTCAAGTTTCTCTTAAACGGGACTTGTTTCATTCTCACGGGGAACCTACATAATCTATCGACTTTCTCTTAGAGATTTTTGATATTGAAGAAGGAGACCCTCTCCCTAGTCTCCGGCATAGGAACCAAATGTGCACAATTGAGTCTAGAGCCATGAGATCATCAAATAAATCTCTTTAGGACACTGTCAATGAAGACTCTCTGTTTCACACAATGTGGAAAGATAGATTATATCTTATGAGTCCTACGCATTATCCTTGTGGTATTGCCAGAACATCTGAGTGATATGCAAACATATTCACATTGAAGATGGAAAGCCTTCTAGAGCCAACATCAAACAAGCTCTAGGTAGGTGGCATGTGAGATCTATCCAATAGATCAAACATGTGACAATTGAACAGAAACAATGGGGCGATTCAAAATTATGAATCAATCCTGGTTCAGGTTATGGATTGACGGATACCTTTGAAAAAACCGGTCGTTGTGCTTAAAACTATTTTCTCTAGCACATCAACTGTGTATTAATATTTCAAAAATAAAAGGTGTTTATGATTGATAATTGATTTTCCTTAAAACCTTCGTTGTATTGCAAAAACACTTTATTTTGAGCAGTACTCGATTATTTTTCAAATCTATTTTCATCAATCAGTGAATCTCAATTCGCTGGTTCACTCACTCCATGTTTTCTTCTTTGAGACGTTCCGGTTTGAGAATAGCTAGAGCAGCTGCGAAACCCTGTCAAGGAGATTCTTAGGAATTATACCTGATCACAGGCAGTACTTGTACTGATCAACGGGGAATCGTGGGTCGTGTACCTTAATTCAACGAAAGTGATCAAAGACACTTTCGTGTGTTTTATTGCTAATTGTTGTATGCAGGTACGCCCGACATTTGCAGCTGATCAGAATGGAGAGGTCAATCCATAGCCGCATGCTCACACAACACATTCATTTCTAAAGAAATCATGATAAGTGCATAAACGACTCAGATATTTTCACTCCATGCTTCTGCTACGCTGCTGCAAATATCATGAATCAACTAAAGCTTCCGCTACTCTGATGAAAAGATTTCATGATCCAGAATGTGAGCATGTCGGTCTAAAATGTCACAACTTCACATAATATCAACACCACAATGGAAGAGTCAGAGATTTATGTTAGCTGATGATCTCAATGCTGGCTCAATACTCATTATCACAGGGATCAGTTAAAGACCTCCACTTGGATTAACCAAATATGTAAAAATGAAGAATCAAAGACTATGGACTACTGAGCAAAGAGCTTTAACAAGAATCCAAGAACTATCTTAATGTAATATCTGTTTGTATTCAATGTAATTTGAGGTGACCTCCCTTAGGGGGAGATTGTTAGGATTTAGTAAATTCAGTTATTAAAGTGTCGGTCACCTCAAGTATATGTAATCGTTAGAAAGCTCGTAGTCGTAGTTATTTAATGTTAAGTAGTATTTAGTTAAGTAACACCGTGGAGGACAGACGAGTCTTTACCCACTGTATGCCTGATCCACAGCCCGTAGGTGGCGTTTTATGTAAGACTATAAATACCCTCTACCTCTCAAGGTAGAGGGTTGGAGCTCATAATAACACTTTTACTTTCTCTCACTAAGTTCCCAAACCTCTAACTCTTTCTCTCTCTAAAACCTCAAGTTATACACCTATTTGAAATCATGATTTGATGTGTTTGTGAAATCCAATATGTTACATAAATACTATCTAACATAAAACAACTACGACTACGAGCTTTCTAATGATTACATATACTTGAGGTGACTGACACTTTAATACCTGGATTTACTAAATCCTAACAATCTCCCCCTAAGGGAGGTCACCTCAAAATACATTGAATACAAACATATATTACATTAAGATTGTTCTTGGATTCTTGTTAAAGTTCTTTGCTCAATAGCCCGTAGTCATTGATTCTTCATTTTTGCATGTTTGGTTAAACCAAGTGGAGGTCTTTAACTGATCCACGTGATGATGAGTTTTGAGCCAGCATTGAGATCATTTAGCAAACATAAATCTCTGACTCTTCCATTGTGGTGTTGATACTATGTGATGTTGTGACTTTTGGACCGACATGCTCACATTCTGGATCATGATATCTTCTCATCAGAGTAGCGGAAGCTTTAGTTGATTCATGATATAAGCAGCAGCATAGCAGAAGCATGGAGTGAAAATATCAGAGTCGTTGATGCACTTATCATGATTTCTTTAGAAATGAATGTGTTGTGTGAGCATGCGGCTATGGATTGACCTCTCCATTCTGATCAGCTGCAAACGTCGGGCGTACCTGCATACAACAGTTAGCAATAAAGCGCATGAAAGTGTCTTTGATCACTTTCATTGAATTGAGGTACACGGCTCACGGTTCCTCGTTGATCAGTACAAGTACTGCCTGTAATCAGGTATAATTCCAAATAATCTCCTTGACAGGGTTTCGCAGTTGCTCTAGCTGTTCTCAAACCGGAATGTCTCAAGGAAGACAACACGGAGTGAGTGAACCAGCGAATTTGAGATTCACTGATTGATGAAAAGAGATTTGAAAAAACAATCGAGTACTGCTCAATAAAGTGTTTTCGCAATACCACAAAGGGTTTTTGAGAAAAATCAATTATTAATCATAAACACCTTTTATATTTGAAATATTAATACACAGTCGATGTGCTAAAGAAAAGAATTTTTAAGCACAACAACCGGTTTTTCAAAGGTATCCGTCAATCCATAACCTGAACCAGGATTGATTCATAATTTTGAATCGCCCCATTGTTTCTGTTCAGTTGTCACATGGTTGATCTATTGGATAGATCTCACATGCCACCTACCAAGAGCTTGTTTGATGTTGGCTCTAGAAGGCTTTCCATCTTCATTGTGAATATGTTTGCATATCACTCAGATGTTCTGGCAATACCACAAGGATAATGCGTAGGACTCATTAGATATAATCTCTCTTCCCACGTTGTGTGAAACAAAGAGTCTTCATTGACAGTGTCCTAAAGAGATTTATTTGATGATCTCGTGGCTCTAGACTCAATAGTGCACGTTTGGTTCCTATGCCGGAGACAAGGGAGAGGGTCTCCTTCTTCAATATCAACAATCTCTAAGAGAAAGTCGATAGATTATGTAGGTTCCCCGAGAGAATGAAACAAGTCCCTTTTAAGAGAAACTTGAGTAGCTTGGGAAGTTGTAGTGCAGTGCTTCACTGGGTCAATGACGTCTTGTCTTCAATACCGACGTTACCTTAGTAACAGCCAGTAGCATATGTATTGAACCCGTTTTCTGCCCTAAGGTTGAATTCTCGGAGGGCTATTTATTTTCACCCTTTTCTCATTAAATTCTTTTTCATTCTTCAACCGCTTCATTGCTTACCGAGACTTCATAACTAGAACCTTGTTGGGTTTATTCCAATACTAGCTCAGTCTCAGTCCGCACTATTCCCATTTCTCACTTTTCTCCTTTTTTCATCATACCTAAGGACTTCTACACTATCTAGTGGATTGTCCCTGGGTAGATCCCTCCGGCTCTGGCGGGATCGTGGGAACGAATACCTAACCTAACCATCCTTATATCACCATACATAAAGTAAATTTGGTCGGTCTATTTGGTATTGTTCATCTGCCATTGGAACCAATTGAAAAACCATTTGAAAATCTATCCAGATACTTGTGATATATTATCAAAGCATTTTGTACCTGAATTGTTTTTGATATTTTTAGAAAAAGAGCTCCCCCACAACATGTGCATCATGTATTTGAAATCGTTTTGGCACACGGAGGTAAGAGGAAGGATTCACTTCTTTGATTATCATTTTCTAAAAGATATCAACATCACTTTCCTGATCAAAATTAGGGTATTTTTGGAAAGGATGTGGTTTTCAAAAAATTGCTCCCCCTCAATATGTGCATAGAGATTTTAAAGTGTTTTGCACATAATAGGGAAAACCTGCACATTGAAACAAATCAATCACGTTTCAATCCTTTTTGGTTTGAAATAGATGCTCCCCCTCAACATGTGCATGTTAAATTTGAAATCGTTTGGCACATGTGGGGAGGAAAGCTTGTAAATCATTATAAAACCATTTATCGAATTATCAGTTTAAATCCAATTTAAATCACAAATTCTCCCCTGGTCACAATTTTCAAATCATTTGAGATTTGTGATCTCTGTTGATTTAAATTGATTTTGAAAGCTTTTGAGAAGAATTGTGACTTGCTTATGAAAACATTTGACCGATAAGGATCAATGCTGAGACTTTAAACTCCAAAAACATGCTTGAGTATCTTTTGAAAACATGATATAAACCTTGGTCTGAACCAGTTGTATGACAAATAACCTTTTGATTTAAATGACATCATACTCCCCCTCAATCAATGACATAAGTTGTTGATTGAGAGATAGAGATTTTGACCAATGTCAAGTCCAGATGATTTTCAAAAATTGAGACCGAGTTATTTTTATTAGTTTTTATTAAGATAACAAATATTTTTCAGAAGAATCATTAGAAGGAGAAATATTTTTGAGAGAAACATTTGTCTTTTTAGTGACAAACATTTGTTTTTAGAATCAGAACATGAGATGTGAAAAAATAAGATAAAGCATGGCACTGTTCTTTCTTTAAAAACGGGTTATAGACTGAAATGACTATAAGCCTTTGTTTCACTTTCTCTCAATTTTTTTTATATACATTCGAACAACATCTAAAGACCCGTGTCACTCTTTGAATGACAGCACAAAGACCGTAGATATTATCAAATCAAGAAAACATGACAAAATGACAATATTTTTTTGAAATTTTTGAAAGTTTTATATTTTTCTATTTGCTTTTTGTTGGTTTTGTAATTTTGTATTTTGCTTTTTTGAATAACTATTTGCAAGAGATGGATGAAGAAAAGAACTTTTACTCCTCTTCTTCCTCTTGAAGACTTTTAAGTGTTTCCGGTTGTAGACTCTTTAGACCAAGTCGTGGCAGGATAAACTCAAAACGTTCTCTAGGAAGAGCTTTGGTGAAGATGTCTGCTAACTGGTATTCAGTCCTCACAAAATAAAGTTCCACCACACCGTTTTCCACTTGCTCCCTGATGAAATGATGTCGAATGTCGATGTGCTTTGCTCTTGAGTGTTGTACGTTGTTGCATGAGAGATCAATGGCACTTTTGTTATTACAATACAGAGGGATTTTGTTGAATTCAAAGCCATAGTCAGATAATTGGGATCTCATCCATAGGATTTGAGCACAACAAGATGACATGGCTATGTATTCAGCCTTTGTAGAGGATATAGAAGTACTCATTTGTTTCTTAGAGGACCAGCTCACAAGCTTATCACCTAAAAACTGAGCACCTCCAGACGTACTTCGACGTGTATCTTGACATCCTGCATGATCAGCATCTGCATAGGCTGTTAGTGACATACCGGTGTCCTTCGGGTACCAAAGTCCCATGTTGATGGTTCCTTGGAGATACCGAAAGACCCGTTTAACCGCTTCAAGGTGCTTTTTGGTTGGCTTAGCCTGGTATCTAGCACACATGCATACAGCGAACATAATATCTGGTCTACTGGCTGTGAGGTACATCAGGGATTCAATCATACTACGATATTTCATTTGATCTACCATAATCCCTGAGTGATCCTCATCCAGTTTAGTACGTTCTATCATGGGAGTGTCAACAGGGTCACAAGAATCAAATCCAAATTTCTTTAAGATCTCATTTGCATATTTAGATTGATTTATAAAAATGTCTCCGGGACTTTGTGAAATTTGTAATCCTAAGAAAAATGACATTTGTCCCATCATTGAAATTTGAAATTTGGAGCCCATCTCCTTAGAAAAACAGTCAGATTCATTGGGGTCAGTCGAGGCAAAAATAATATCATCAACATAGATTTGAACGTGAATTAAATGTTTGCCTAACTTTCTGGTGAATAATGTCGGATCAACTTCTCCTTTGCTGAATCCAGTAGATAGAAGAAACTTTGATAGCGTATCATACCATGCCCTTGGGGCTTGCTTCAAACCGTAAAGAGCCTTCTTCAAGCAATAGACATGAGTAGGATGCTCTAGATTCACAAAACCTTCAAGTTGGCTGACGTATACGACTCCTTTAAGATCTCTATTAAGAAAAGCCGTCTTTACATCCATCTGATAGACAACCATATTCTTACTAGCAGCATTAGCCAGGAAGATTCTGATTGCCTCGATACGTGCAACTGGAGCAAATGATTCTTCAAAGTCAGTACCCTCCTCTTGACGGTATCCTTTTGCAACCAATCGAGCCTTGTTCTTTAATACATTACCATGGTCATCAAGTTTTACTTTGAAGATCCACTTTAGAGCAATGATCATAGCACAGTCAGGAGCAGGTACTAATTCCCATACATCTAGTCGATCAAACTCATGAATTTCTTCTTGCATGGCATTGAACCAGCTGTCTTCATTCATGGCAGTTTTGACGTCCTTTGGTTCGATCTTAGATAGTACGGAGTTGAAGAAGCACCATAAGGCATCAGTTGCAAGTTGTTTACGAGTGGATACTGGACGAGAGGGATTTCCAATGATGTTGTCCAATGGATGACTATGTGTCCTTTTTCTAAGGTGTTCGTGTGGTAGTTGTTGAGGAACTGAAGTAGCAGAGTCGTTTTCTCCTGATGAAGATGGTTTTGACGATGGTTCAGGAGCAAATATGTTTTCAAAGGGGGCATCTTCAGGAGTAGCAAAGGGATTATCTCCATCATAGGTGCCAGACACAATTCCATGATGTACACTCGATGATTGATGATTTGTTGATGAGACAGAGTGATCAGCAGCAGGCGCTTCTTGACTTAATGACATAGAAACTGTAGGGTTAACTTCATTGATAGGGATAGGAGCAGCCTCTATTGATGGAATTGACAGATCATTAGCAATTGGCTCATAGTGTTCATCAAACATTAGATCAAACAATTTCTTCAAATCATCTTCCGAAGGAGGTACATAAGGAGTTGCTGGTGAGGGATTTAGTACAAGAGTAGAACTGATGGGACTACTTGATGAAGGTTGAGATGCGGGTCCAGAACTGGATTGTCCTGGAGCCATTTTCCCGGACAGCTCATCGAACGTGACGTGAATAGTTTCCATGATATCTCAAGTTCTTTTGTTGTAGATTCGGTAACCCTTCTTGTTTGATGCATAACCTACAAAAACTCCAATGTCCTCCTTAGCTCTTAATTTACCTAAATCTTGACCGTCATTCGTTGGATAACACAACGCACCAAACACACGAAGGTAGGAGAGATCAGGTTTTCGTTAATGGAAAAGTTCGTATGGAGTTTTTCCATGAGATGTGTGTATGAGGAAATGATTTTGGGTGTAGCAAGCAGTGGCAATGGCTTCAGCCCATAGAAACATTGGAACCTTTGAATAAATTAGCATTGTTCTTGCGGCTTCCACAAGAGTTCGATTTCGTCTTTCAACTACACCGTTCTGTTGAGGAGTTCGTGGAACACTTCTTTGATGACTGATTCCAACACTTTCATAAAATTGACTTAACTCTTTGTTAACGAACTCTGTGCCATTGTCTGTTCGAACAATTCTAACCGTATTGTTAAGTCGAACCTGAAGCTGCTTGATAAGTTTGATGATGACATTTGGAGTTTCATCCTTTGTCCTCAAAAAATTTACCCAAGTAAATCGAGAGTAGTCATCAACAACGACTAAAATATATTACTTCCCATTAATCGTTTGCACTCTCATTGGTCCGCACAAATCCATATGAAGGGTATGCAGAACTTCCATTACTGAGTTTGTGGGTTTGGGTTTATGGGCATATTTCTTGCTTTTTCCCAATTGGCATGCTGAACAAAGATGATCTTTTTCATACTTTAATTCGGGTAAGCCTCTTACAAGATCCTTTCTGGAAAGATTATTAATGGTGCCGAAGTTCAAGTGATTGAGACGACGATGCCATAACCATGATTTTGTCTTTGAAGCCTTTGACAACAAGCAGATTGGAGAAGACTTCATCATGTCTTCAATAGAGATGGTGTATAGATTTGAACCACGAGTTCCTCTTAACAGTTCCACACCATCAACTTCTCTAACGAAACAAGCATGTTTTCTAAATGCACATTCTTAGCTTGCGAAGTCCTATCTTGCTTTATATTGCCTGGAGGCTTTGACCCGCTTGCTTTTATGTCACTGATTACTCATGTAGAGGGAATTATGGGAACATTAGTTGGTTGGGCTACTTTTTGCATTCCTGAACTAGACGTGCATGGATCTGAACTACTTGAAGGCACTTTAGAGTTCACTTTCTTAATAATGGGCATAGAATGGGTTGCATACTTGAAACTAGGCATAGAACAAGGCATCACAACTTTATCTTTCGCACCTAAGGATTTAGGACATGTTGCTATTAAACATTCTAACAGCTCCTGAGATTGTTTGGCCTGAATACAAGCAAACCTAATTTCTTTATCAAGTGGCTTATTTATGAAATCCTCTTCTACAATCTCACGGAGACATTCTAGACTATCCTTAAGGTGAGCGATATAGTTATGAAACACAAGTTCGTTATTTCTAAGATGAGGAGGAATCTATTTAACAGTCACAGTATATTTGCATTCTGCAGATGACTTTGATGCAACATTCTCATTAAAGACAAGTGGCATTTTCCCTTTTTCCTGACTCTTCAGATTCTCAATTTCCTTTTGTAAAGACGTTATTTTTTCGTTGTTCTTGTCACGAGTGACTTTCATTGAATCATATAACTCTTTAAAGTGTCGTTTAACTTTTTCATTTTCTTCTAGAAAACTCTCATTTTCCTTTTGTAAAACATTAACCAAGTTTTAAAGATGAAAAGTTTGAGAACACTGAGAATCTAAAGGAGGAGGCATTTGGGAGCCAGTCATGTTGTTCTTTTCACCCTTTAATTGTGAAATTTGGGCTTTCAAATTTCTGATCGTGTTATAATGAGCTTGAATCTGTTCGTCACGTTTGTTTATTTCAAAAAGTGCATCAATCTCTGGAACATTTGAGGATGTCTTGATGTTTGAGGTTTTGACATTTTCCTTGAGATGTTGATATTTTAGTTGCAAATCAAAATGTTCAACTTCTAGCTTAGAAAAGTGTTTTACCAAATTATCATGATCATCCTGATCAATTTTCTCATTTAGTTCTCAGTTTTTGTTTTCAAGCTCAATAACACGATCATGGGAGACTTTCAAAGCAACAGTTAATTCATGAAATTGAGAAGCAGTAATAGAATGCTTAGTAATAGTATAAAAAACATCTTGAGCCACACAACTTAATACTAAGTTCTCATTTAGGATATGCAAATTCTTCCTTTCAATTTCATTATATTTGAGTTCCCGTTCATAACCATTAACTTCAACAATCATTGCATCAAATTTCGTTTCCATTTCTTTAATATCCGAGTTTATCCCCTTTTGAAGACTTTCAAGTTGACCTTTTAATTGTTTAAAGAAAGGCATGACCTCAGTTAAATAGCATTCTTTAGTTTGCTCTAAACCCCTTTCCCCTTTAGTTATCCCTGTAGGTGTGATTCTCTTCTTACATGTCTTCTCAAAATCAACAAATAGTTGATAAACAACATATAGGCTGATTAAGGTCTTGCTATTAGTGGCAATAGTTCTAGGAACTAAATGCATTGGTGTATTCGAAGGATACACAGTAGCTGTAGGCACTTTCCTAAGGGGAGTGTTTGTTTCAACAAGTATTTTTGCTTTTTGCTTATCCATGTCTTTCTTCCAAAAAATTTATTTTGTGGTTAATTGAGTTTGAGGCTTAAACCTGTTCAGGGAGATCCAATTTTCTTTTGTGTAATCATGGGGTTTATTCGTTATGTTACTCTTTTAACACTTAGGATCTTCTAGTTTCTTATCCATTTTCTCCCTAGAGGCATCTTCTAATTTTCTATCCTCTTCCGTGCTTCCAATACATGAAGGTGTTTGCCTAGGCTTAAGGATCTCATTACCATCATATACAATCTTATGGAAAGCTTTAGCTCTTTTACAATACTCGGGATTTGGTTCCTCTACTAGGGGAATACTGTGCTTATCGCTTAAGACTCTATGCTTAGTGATCATGTGAGCAGTCTGAATGGTGTTCCCTTGTACGTACAACTTATTTTCAAGCTTGTTTTTCAAAGTTTTTATATTAGAAAAGTCATTCAAAAGTTTTGATTCCTTAGCATTAAATTCTTGTTTAAGCACTTTAACAGTATCTTGAAGCTCTTGCTTTTGCTTAAATGTTTTAGAAAGCTTTTCTTGTAAGGAGTTTAACTCGTGTTTTAACACTTCTTCTCTAAAATTACTTTTTCTAATAATTGTACGCATTTGGTCATCCATTTCCTGCTCACGGCTAGTTAACTCAAACTTAGCACGTTGTTCAAAAATAGCAACTTGTACTTTATAGGCATTCAGTTCAGAGATAACAGAATCATCAGGGGCACATGCAGTGTATTCATCAAAAACATAGTCATCATTGACTGTAGAAGATACATCACTTGGTACAATCTCACTTTCACTTTGTGTCACATATTGATCATATGGGACAGTATTACTATTACCCTCATTATCAATATCTGATTCATAAGTTTCAAAAGATTGTACTTCGTCATGTATCTTTTGCTCATCCACCTCATCGTATAGTTTTAATACCTTTGAGATGATTGATTCTTTGGATGGACCAGCTTGTTGTGGTGAAGAGACCTTTGGAGAGACCATAGGTGAGATGCTAGCCATGAAGATTGTCTGGCCAGTAGGTTCATCATCGACATCAGAATCAAATGCATCACAGTCTGCAACTTGAAAGGCATTTTGATGATTGTGACCTATTTCCTGAATTGGTTGCTCATCCACATCAGCATCATATGTCTTTGCATTCCCTTCTACAAAAAACAACAACTCCTCTTCATCCAAAGCTGCTCCATTATGCTGAGCTTGCACAAGCAACATCTTGTCTCTGAAGTATTCTGCATTCTGTGGACGTTTTAGAGATGTGCAGTTCCTCGCAATATGTCCCTCACCACCACAGTTTTAGCATTTGATTGGCTTTTCTTGCCCTTGATTGGCATTTCTTCCACGATTCTGATTAGCCACATATCCTCCACCTACTCCAGCATTACCATAACCTGCTCCAATCATCCCTTGTTCATACCGTCTTCCTTGCACATTCTGCACCACTACCTTACCATCTCTGACAGTAGCTTGATTGTATGGATTGGATGATGTTCTGAGGTTATTGTTGGTGTGTGGAGTGGTATTCATATTTTCACTAACCATGAGAGATAGTTGATTGATGAAGTTTTCCATGAGTGTGTTTGAGTCTAGAGGCTTATATGTTGGATTAGGAATGAGCTTGTAATTACCATTACCCGTGGGTATGACTTGAGAAGCTTTGGTGGTAATTCCAACATTGGTGTAAAAGGCTGTTGAGTCATTTGATGAACTTGTTTCACCCTGTTTAGATTTGAACTGTTCAAGAATCTTTCGTTCAAACATAGCATGTCTCTCATTCTGAAGAAGGAAGACATACAGTTGCTCATAGTTGGTGTTCTTTAATCCTTTGGTTAGCTTCACAGAGGTGACAAATTTGTGCCATTCGGGATTTATGTTGTTTACAAACTTTGAGTTCAGCTGAATATTTGGCATGGTCATTTTGATGTTCCTCATGTCATTTACAAGCTTGTGGAATCTCATGTAGTATTCATAGACACTTTCTTCTGGTTTCATCTTGAAATGC
The DNA here is from genome assembly GCA_019973895.1 of Chrysanthemum seticuspe. Lineage (NCBI taxonomy): Eukaryota > Viridiplantae > Streptophyta > Magnoliopsida > Asterales > Asteraceae > Chrysanthemum > Chrysanthemum seticuspe. Next base: position 65,599,309 of record BPTQ01000005.1, on the reverse strand, counting down.
TCAAATTCATCATACAGTTGTGATTCTCTGTCTTCCTTGGTTAATTCAGAACCCGAGAGAAGCATCTTGACATTGTCCCAAACTGCCTTAGCTTCAGTGTTGTGATTGATCAGCTTGTAAATGTCCTTAGGTAAACCCTGAAGTATGATGTTAGAAGCCCTGATGTCTGCATCATATCTCTTCTTCTCCTTATCAGTCAGTTTATCATACATTTTAGGTCTATCCAGTGCTAATATCACCGAGCCATCAGCAACAGTATCAAGTATGTCTCTGGTTGTCTCAACTTGATACGGTCCTTCATCAATTGACTTGAGAATGTTGACTCCATTTTCTTTTCCCAAACAGTACAACCTAATTCGTTGAGCCCATGAGTCATAGTCAGTTTTGTCAAGCATAGGTGGACGAGTATCTGATCCAGCTGCTTGAACGTCCTCAGCAACAGAAGAGATGATTGTGGGCACGTTGGTAGACATGTTTACAGATATCACGGGATTTTATAACTCTATGATTAAACCGGGAAATAGATTCTTTCACGGGATTTTACTAAATCAAGAGAAAACCGTATTAGAAACAATAATCAACCAAGTCGCTATAATCCTTGAAGACAAGTCGCTAAATCACCAAGTTGCTAAGTAACAACTCGCTAAAGGCTCAAGTCGCTATGAACCAAGTCGCTAAACACAAGTTGCTATGAACCAAGTCGCTAAACACAATTCGCTAGAGCAAAAAATCGCTAAGCTGACAAGTCGCTAAAGAGCAACTCGCTAAGTGGACAAGTCGCTAAGGAACAACTCGCTAAGAGGCCAAGTCGCTAAAGAGCAACTCGTTAATCACAACAAAGTCAAGTCGCTGAAAATAATAAAGACAACTCGCTACGTCAAACAAGTCGCTAGCCGAAGTGGAACCTCCACTACTTTGTACTATTTGTAGCCTTGTCTCAATAAACAAGTCGCTAGAGCTCAAATCGCTACCACTTCAACTACAAGTCGCTACCAACTAACGAAGCAAGTCGCTACGAAGAAATGTTATCCGAGAGTCAAGTCGCTAGGTAGAAAAACTTAAATACAACCCTTTTCAATCCAAAACAAGCCCAACCACAGTGATTTAAGCTTTCCAAATCAAAACCCAAGCACTTACAATGATTCTAAACACAAAAGTACACTCAAAATTCAAACTTTAACATAAGAGATGATCCAAATTATGCAAAAACCACTAAACTTTTTCAAACTCAAAAACCATATAAAACCACTAGAAATCCAAGGATATGTAAGAGAGATGATCAAACCATGGCTCTTGATACCATTTGTAACATATTAGATTTCACAAACACATCAAATCATGATTACAAATAGGCGTATAACTTGAGGTTTTAGAGAGAGAAAGAGTTAGAGGTTTGGGAACTTAGTGAGAGAAAGCAAAAGTATTATTATAAGCTTCAACCCTCTACCTTGGGAGGTAGAGGGTATTTATAGTTTCTTACATAAACACCACCTACGGGCTGTGGATCAGGCATACAGTGGGTAAAGACCCGTCCGTCCTCCACGGTGTTACTTAACTAAATTCTATCTAACATAAAACAACTACGACTACGAGCTTTCTAACGATTACATATACTTGAAGTGACCGACACTTTAATACCTGGATCTACTAAATCCTAACAGGATCGGGCAGACAAGAAGGGAAAGAGAAAAACAAAGAAAAACACTTAGCAACTTATTTCATAATTGCATTTGGGCTTGGGGTTTAATAGGCTAAGGTTTAGTAGGGTTAGTGTAGTTGGTTCAAGGGGTTTGTGAGCCTAAGAAAATATTATTAGTAGTCCAATTAGTGATCCGGTTTGGGGGTTGGGCTAAGAGTGTCTGGCCAAATGGCCCGTTTAAATAAAAATATAAATTCTATTTTTAATTTAATAATTATAAATAATATAATTATTTGGTACCCGGATGTGTGTTTTTTGGTCGAATCGGGATAAAATGGGTTCGATACGCGAATATGTAAATAGGTTTCGTGTCGAATGCAAACTAAATTAAATGAGAATGTTCCGAACTTTATTTTATTAATAAAAAAAAATATAACCCGTAGTTATCGATAAATATAGTTTACATTGCTAATTCGGTCGAGAAATTTCGGGGTCTTACAGTACCTACCCCTTAAGAGAACCGCGTCCCGCGGTTTAACTTGCAGAGGTTGTTAAGGGTGATTCAACGAATAGGTGAGGACATTTGGCATGAATTAGATCATCGCGTTCCAAGGTGTACTCAGCACCTCTCTTCTTATGATTTCATCGAACTTTGACAATGGGAATGCGGCTTTACTTTAGTATTTTGACATCCCTATCCATGATTTTTACAGGTTCTTCTACGAAGCTAAGTTTGTCATTGAGTTGAATGTCCTTTAAAGGAACCACACGGGTTTCATCGGATAGGCATTTCTTGAGGTTAGACATGTGAAAGGTATCATGTATCTTACTAAGCTCTTCCAGAAGTTCGAGTTTATACGCCACTGGGCCAATTCTTTCTAGAATTTTGAATGACCCTACGTATCGAGGTTGAGTTTTCCACATTTGCCAAATTTGACCATTCGTTTCCAAGGAGATACCTTTAGCATAACCTTATCTCCAACTTGGAATTCTATGGGCTTTCTCCAGACATCAGCATAGTTGTTTTGTCTATCTCTTGCTGCTTGCACGCGTTGTTTGATTTGCATTATTTTCTCAGTCGTTTCCTGAACAATCTCAGGGCCAGGAAGTTGTACATCTCTAACTTCTGCCCAGCAAACGGGTGATCGACATTTATGTTCGTAGAGTACTTCGAATGAAGCTGCTTTGATGCTGGCGTGGTAGCTGTTGTTATAAGAAAATTCTACCAACGGTAAATGTTTATCCTAACCTTTTCCGAAATCGATCACACATGCCCGAAGCATGTCTTCCAAGGTTTGGATTGTCCATTCACTTTGCCCGTCGGTTTGAGGGTAATAAGTGGTACTCATGTCCAATTAGGTACCCATATCTCGTTGAAGTGTTTGCCAGAATCTTGAGGTGAATCGGCTATCACGATCCGATATGATAGAAATCGGTACTCCATGGCGAGAAACAATTTCCTTCAGATATAAGCGAGCAATCAACTTGTCGGTTTCTTTGATAGGCAAGAAGTGAGCTAATTTGGTGAGGCAGTCAACAATGACCCAGATGGTGTCTAAACCATTTGAAGTTTTTGGCAGTTTAGTGATGAAGTCCATGGTGATCCTTTCCCATTTCCAAACGGGAATTTCTGGTTGGGTTAGCAATCCGGATGGTTTCTGATGTTCTGCCTTGACTCTAGAGCATGTTAGACATTTCCCAACATACTCCACGATGTCGGCCTTCATGCTTGGCCACCAATACATAAGTTTAAGGTCTTGGTACATCTTGTTGGGACCGAGATGGATGGAGTACTTAGACTTATAAGATTCATGCATGATGAGTTCACGGATACCCCCGTGGTTGGAATCCAGCTTCTTTCTTTGAAACAAAATGTTCCATCCGCTTTCTTTACAAATCCATTTTCATTCTCCGGCATGCCATAAATTTTCTCGTTTGGTCTATTTTCTTCTTTAAGCGTTTCAGTCTGAGCTTCAAGAATTTTTGATGGAAGAGGTGAATTGATTACCATTCCCAAAGATCTCACAATAAGTGGTTTAGGGTAATCTTTCCTGCTCAAGGCATCTGCTATGACATTTGCCTTTCCGGGATGGTAGCGGATCTCACAATCGTAGTCACTGAGCAATTCTAACCATCAGCGTTGCCGCATGTTCAGTTACTTTTGATCTAAGATGTGCTGAAGGATTTTATGATCTGTGTACACTATGAATTTGGTTCCATACAGATAGTGTCTCCATAACTTAAGAGCAAATACAACTGCTTCCAGTTCGAAATCATGAGTGGCATAATTTTTCTCATGAGTTTTGAGTTGACGGGAGGTGTAAGCAATTACTTTACTTCTTTGCATTAGAACAACGCCTAGACCCAAGTGTGAAGCATCACAGTATACCACCAAGTCTTCTACTCCTTCAGGTAAGGCCAAAATTGGAACTTCGCAAAGCTTTTTCTTTAGGAGTTGGAAAGCAGACTCTTGATCGGTTCCCCATTCAAACTTCTTAGTTTTATGAGTTAGTTCCATCAATGGTTTGGCAATCTTTGAGAAACTTTTGATAAATCTCCGGTAATAACCGGCAAGACCTAAAAGTTGTCGAATCTCAGTGGGGTTGGTTGGAGCAGACCAGTTCTTAACAGCTTCAATCTTTGCTGGGTCTACATAAATGCCTTGACTATAAATCAAATGCCCAAGAAATTGTACTGTCTGGATCCAGAAGTCACATTTGAAAATTTAGCATACAATTCTTCATCTTTGAGTAATCTCAAGACATTTCTCAGATGTTCCGCATGTTCTTCCTTATCATGAGAGTATATAAGAATATTTTCGATGAACACGATGACAAATTTATCCATTACAAACCCTATTTATTAGGTCTATGAATACAGCATGCGCATTGGTTAGACCAACTGGCATCACTTGGAACTCATAATGACTGTAACAAGTTCGGAATGCGGTTTTAGGAATATCGTCTTCTTTCACCCTTAACTGATGGTATCTGGATCTTAAGTAAATTTTTGAATAAACACTCGATCCTTGTAATTGATCGAACAAATCATCAATCCTAGGCAAAGGATATCGGTTCTTGATTGTGATCTTGTTCAATTCTCTATAATCGATGCACATTCTGAAAGATCCATCTTTCTTCTTGACAAACAAAACTAGAGCTCCCCAGGGTGAGGAACTCAGTCAAATGAATCCCTTGTCGGACAGTTCTTGCAGTTGTTTGGATAACTCCTGCATTTCATATGGTGATAGCCGGTATGGTGCTCGAGCCACAGGTGTAGCTCTAGGCACTAGATCAATTTGAAACTCGACCTGACGAGCAGGGGGAAGACCAGGTAAATCTTCAGGGAATACTTCTGGAAATTCCTTAACTACAGGCACATCCTCCAGTCGTCTTTCCTTTGATTTCTTTTCCGTTACCTGAGCAAAGAAAGCATGACATCCTTTCACTAGGTACTTCACAGTCTTGATGTAAGATATGATGCTCAGATACTTCTTTCTTTTATCTCCACGGATAACTAAGGTTTCACCATTGATTGGAATATGAACAGTCTTTTCGTCATATAATTCTTGCATGGTGTTTAGATAACCAGTCCATGCCAATTACTGCGTCGAAACTACCAAGCTTGATCGGCAGAAGATCTATACTGAATGGTTGGTCTTGTAAGAGTATGGGGCAATCATGAATCATGGTGTTGGTTCCTATTATTTTTTTGTCGGCTAGTTCTACTTCATAAGTGGTGTCTAAGATAGTTGGGGTGTGATGAGTGTCTAAATACTCATCATTTTTATACCATTTAAACTGCAAAAACATCTGAAAACACTCAGAAATGCATCAAAATGATAAAAATATCACAAATAAGTGTTTTATGTGTTTTAAATGCAAAAATATCAAAATCTGGTGAAAAACGTATCAAATTTGCATAATTGGCAGTTTTAGTCCCCCAAGTTTCAAAAGTTGTCAAAAACAGTCCCTGGTAAATCTAAATAAAGAGAAATGTTATTCAAGGTCCCTGAAATATTCTAATTTGTCAAAAATGGTCCTTGAATAAATCTTTTGTAAAATGGCAGAAAAGGTCCCTGAACTTTGAAATTTGGCAAGTTTAGTCCCTGGAAAATTTGAAATTGTCAAAACAAGTCCTTGTACTTTTGAAGGTTGTCAGTTTTAGTCCTTGTAACAACTTTTGAATAATGGCAGGATTAGTCCTTCAAGAATTGGATAATTACATTTTAGTCCTTGTTATATTAAACTAAGACTTGACCCTTTCCCACATATGACCCCTGCCAGAAAAGACCTTTTGGACCCCCTTCCCATTTTGACCCCCTGGTCAAACCAACCAGTCAAAATATCCATTTCCCTCCCACTGGGTTTTCTCCCCCACTAGGCCCTGCAACCTCTTCCACCACCTCTCCAACTCCAGTTTCCAACACCTTATCTCCTCAAAATCACTCACCTCATCATTACAAACCCACCCCCCCCTAGCTGTAAAGTCAGAAAGCCCTATAAGTCAAATTTAACCATTTCCCGCCAAAATGATAAAAGTGGCCAAAATCCACTAAAGTGACCCAATTGCCCTGGAAAGTGGTGGGATTCTCTCATAAGGACACGTGGACTCAGATTGAAGTATAAAAGGGGAAGAAGATTGAGGAAACAGCAGTAGTTTTAGTTTTAAATTCCTTTGTATGTCGTATTTTAATTTTATGTCTTTAAATTAGTTTTAAACTATAATTTTTGGTTCCATTTTATTCAATTAAGTTGTTTAAGTATATTGAAACTATTTTCAAGTGGTAATTCACATTATCTTAGCAGTTCATGTTTCCAAAGTCTACTGTGGCAAATCTCTTATTCACACTCTTATGTTCAAGTATTAAGCAACTTAATTTTAAGCTAAAATAAGCTTAATAAAGCTTCTTATAGCTTCCTGTAAGCTTGCAATGAAATTTCATGCAACTTTGAAAATTGGTCAACTGAAGTCAACTTGTAGCACAAATGAGTATGAAATGAAAATGGGTGATGCAGACATGTATATGGGTTGATAATAAGTGTTTGAATTGGGTTGAAATCAGAGTTAAGTAGTGGTTCTTGTTTTCAGTTTACAAGCCATAGTGGCTGGGTAGTTGTGAGTACTCATTCTCCTTTTAGAATCTGTTATATTTTATTAATCTTGTTAGTTTAGTTTAATTAGCATCATATCCTGTATAATATAGCTTATCCTTAGTTGTTTACTTGCTAATTTCATATATATCATTACTGTCATAATAGTTTGCATCATGTCTATTTTTGCATCAGTAGGATAGGTTCATACTAGTGTTTAACTACTCTCTCATCTACATCATTAAGTGATAATTAGACAATCTGAATTGGAACTAAGGATTGCAGTAGTAATTATTGTTAACTGTGTTGGATAATTTACACACTAGTTGGAATAAGTAGTGTTTGGCATAAGCAGTTTCACTGGGTTAGAAGGTCAGAAATCTGTTTAGGTCTGTTGCTTGAATCTCACTTAGGTATAATAGAGTTAGTTAAGTCAACAAATTGCACCCTAGAACAGCAAAAGTCAAATTCCTAGTTCATCTTTCCATTATGCAAATCTGTCAAACTTTTGAATAAGCAAAAGCTTATTTTGTGTTCAAAATACTTAGCTATAGCTTGTAGTAGCTTTATTTCATGTATTTACATCAATCTAAGTCCTTTAAATCAGGTTCTAAGTTCATGAAAGTAAACTTTCAAGTTTGCTCAAAAAGTCAAATGGCATAATTCTTAGTTTTTGGCCAACAAGAAGGATTTTTCTTGAGCTCAATTTTGAACCAATCAAAGTGAATCTTGTGGTTTTTAAAACTTCAGTAGGTCTAATTACTTATCATCATTTTTGTACATTTTTGCTAATTTTTTATAAAACTCAAAAGTGCTTGTGATCATGGGTTTGAATGCCCTGTGCAGGGCATCAAACCTGCACAGGGGTTTAGCAGATTTTGCAGAGCCTATGCAGGACTCATTTGAGCTCACCCAAGTCTGAAATTTGGGTTATTAGTAGTTAGCCAGGTCTATGACAAGTTCCCATTTTCCATTTTGAGTCTGAGCTTATTGAGTGGCTTCTGCATAAGCCCAAAGTGAGCACCCTTTCACTGTTTTTGCATCATAAGCTCTATTCATCAAATCTGTCTTAGCTTGCAATCAGAGGTTGTAACTTGTTGATTTTTGTTCCATCTTAGTTGCTTTAGCATATTGCATTTTGTGTATCAGTTTGGTGGCTTTTGAACTCCATTTGCTTATTAAAGTGCTTATTTCAATAAGCACTTTCTCATCAGTTTCAATATCCTCCACACATGCACCTGTTTTTCTAATTTTCTTAGCTTCCTAATATTTATTTAGACTTTTCCTGAAATTTTCAGATTTTTCTAAGGTGTTTTGCTATTTTTCTTAATTTAAATTAGTTTTTAAGTCTTTTTAAATAGTATTTAATACAAAAAAAATTCAGAAAAGTATCAAAAAAATAATTTTTCATTTTTATTAAGTTAAGATAAATATAAAAAGCCAAAAACATATTTTTCCATATTTTTTTTAGTTAAATTTGTGTTTTTAAATATTTTAATTAGTTTTTAATAGTTTAAAATTCATAAAAAATAGAAAAATAATCATAAAAATACAAAAATAGTTTTTAAAATTCTAATTTGATATTTTAGACTTTTCCATTTCATAATTTTATTTTTCTAGCTTTATTTCCTAATTTCTTGTATTTTAGATAATTATTAAATAGTTAAAAATAGTTTTTAATTAATAATAATTAATTAAATAGTTGTAAAAATAATTTTCTTTTTCTATAAATTTTCTTTTATCATTAGGATTGTAAAAATATATTTTTCATATTTTTAGGATTTATATTGTATAAGTTTCACTTTTTATTTTGTGCGTTTACGTAATTTTTATTTAAACGTACGTTTTTAGTTTTAAGTTTTAAACGTTCATCATTTTAAATATAGTGATAGCGTTTATTTAATAGATTTTATCTTTTTAATTTCCTTTAATTTGCATTTAAGCTCCTGTAGTTTATGGGCTTTTTCCTTAGTTATAATAATCTTCAAATCTCTTTTCCCGTTCAAATCTCTCGATCACTACACGTTTGACTATTCTCGCACAGCTCGTTGGGACTTAACGACCTGGGGAAACACTATACTCTCCTGATCTTAAATTGCATTGGTGTGTAATCTGTTTTGAGTTCCTTACGGCTGATCATTCACAAGTGATCAGCTTGCGTGAGAAAACTTGACGGTTCTGCACCGATCAGGGTGATTTCAAGTAAAGGTGCAAAGGTAGCTGACACAAAACTCCTATCGGCTCCAGAATCAAACAAGATTTTTGCAGAATGATTGTTAAGTGAAAATGTACCCATTACGACATCAGAGTTTAGTGGAACATCTCCATCTCCTAACACATATGCCCTTGCACGCACATTGTTTTTTTGGGCGGCATTCCTCTTAGGGCACTAGTTCTTGAAATGACCCTTCTCCCCACATCCATAACAGGTTACATTTTCCGGTTGCATGTTGTTTCCAGTGGTAGGGTTTCGGCAATTCCTGACTTGATGACCTACCTTGTTGCACTTTTTTCACTTCATAGTGCATGGTCCAAAATGGTGCAACATGCATCTAGTGCACAGAGGGTGAGGTCCAGCATATCCCCTGCCTGCAGCTAGAGTGGCAGCATAAGCCCTTGCGGCTTCCTGTCTTCGGTTCTATTGATTATGGTGGTGGTTCCTGTTTTGATGGTACTGATGGATGTTGTTATTGTTGTAGCGGTTGTTGTTGTTTCAGTTGTTGTTGTTGTTGTTGTTGTAAGATATTGGATTTCACATACACATCAAACCATAACACAAAGTAGGCGTACAAGAGGTTTTTAGATAGAGAAAGTTAGAGGTTTGGGAACTTTAGTGAGAGAAAGAAAAATCTTATTATGAGCTCCAACTCTCTACCTTGGAAGGTAGAGAGTATTTATAGTCTTACAATAAAACGCCACACAACGGGCTGTGGATCAGGCATACAGTGGGTAAAGACCCGTCCGTCCTCCACGGTGTTACTTAACTAAATACTACTTAGCTTAAAAGAACTACGACTACGAGCTTTCTAACGATTTATACTAGAGGTGACCAACTCTCTACCTTGGAAGCTCGTAGTCAATGATTCTTCTCATTGCATGTTTGGTTAATCCAAGTGGAGGTCTTTTACTGATCCACGTGATAATAATTTTGAGCCAGCTTTTGAGATCATCAGCTAACAAAAATCTCTGAGACATCCATTGTGGTGTTGGTATTATGTGATGTTGTGACTTTCGGACCGACATGCTCACATTCTGGATCATGATATCTTCTCATCAGAGTAGCGGAAGCTTTCGTTGATTCATGATATTGGCAGCAGCGTAGCAGAAGCATGGGGTGAAAATATCAGAGTCATTGATGCACTTATCATAATTTCTTGAGAAATGAATGTATTGTGTGAGCATGCGGCTATGGATTGACCGCTTCATTCTGATCAGCTGCAAACGTCGGGTGTACCTGCATACAACAGTTAACAATAAAGCGCACGAAAGTGTCTTTGATCACTTTCGTTGAATTGAGGTACACGGCCCACGGTTCCCCGTTGATCAGTACAAGTACTGCCTGTGATCAGGTATAATTCCGAAGAATTTCCTTGACAGGGTTTCGCAGCTGCTCTAGCTGTTCTCAAACCGGAACGTCTCAAAGAAGACAACACGGAGTGAGTGAACCAGCGAATAGAGATTCACTGATTGATGAAAAAATATTTGAAAAAAAATCGTGTATTGCTTAATAGAAATTATTTTTGCAATACAACGAAGGTTTTAGTGAAAATCAATTATCAATCATAAAACACTTTTTGATTTGAAATATTCGAACACGGTCGATGTGCTAAAGAAAAGAGTTTTTTTAAGCACAATGACCGGTTTTTCAAAGGTGTCAGTCAATCCATAACCTGAACCAGGATTGATTCAAAAGATTGAACCGCTCCATTGTTTCTGTTCAGTTGTCACATGGTTGATCTATTGAATAGATCTCACATACCACCTACCAGGATCTTGTTTGATGTTGGCTCCAGAAGGCTTTCCATCTTCATTGTGAATATTTTTACATGTCACTCGGATGTTCTGGCAATACCACAAGGATAATGCGTAGGACTCAAGATATAATCTCTCTTTCCACATTATGTGAAACAGAGAGTCTTCATTGAATGTGTCCTAATGAGATTTATGGATGATCTCGTGGCTCTAGACTCAATTTGTGCATATTTGGATCCTGTATCGGAGACTAGGGAGAGGGTCTCCTTCTTCAATATCAACAATCTCTAAGAGAGAGTCGATAGATAATGTCGGTTCCCCGTGAGAATGAAACAAGTCCTTTTAAGAGGAACTTGAGTGGTTTGGGAAGTTGAAGTGCAGTGCGTCACTAGGTCCATCACGTCTTGTCTTCAATACCAGTGCTACCTTGGTAACCACCAGTAGCAAATGAATTGAACCCGGTTTCTGCCCTAAGGTTGAATAATTGGAGGGCTATTTGTTTTCACCCTTTTCTCATTCAATTCTTTTTCATTCTTCAACCCCTTCAGTGCTTACCGAGACTTCATAGCTAGAACCTTGTTGGGTTTATTCCAGTACTAGCTCGGACTCAGTCCGCACTCTTCCCATATCTCATTTTTCTCCTTTTTCAATATACCTAAGGACTTCTACACTATCTAGTGGATTGTCCCTGGGTAGATCCCTCCGGTTCTGGCGGATCATAGGAACAAATACCTAACCTTATCATCCTTATATCACCATACATAAAGTAAAGTTGGTTGGTTTATTTGGTATTGTTCATCTGCCATTGGAACCAATTGAAAAGCATTTGAAAATCAATCCAGATACTTGTGATATATTATCAAAGCATTTTGTACCTGAATTGTTTTTGATATTTTTAGAACAAGAGCTCCCCCTCAACATGTGCATCAAGTGTTTGAAATCGTTTTGCACACGGAGGCAAGAGAAAGAATTAACTTCTTTGATTACCATATTCAAAAACATATCAACATCACTTCCCTAATCAAATCAAGTAGATAAAGCATTTTGGGGAAAGATGAGGTTTTCATAAGCTTGCTCCCCCTCAATATGAGCATAGATATTTGAAAATGTTTTGCACATATTAGGAAAAGACTGCACATAGAGATAAGTTGATCACGTTTCAAATATTTGTGGTTTAAGATAGATGCTCCTCCTCAACATGTGCATGGAAAATTTGAAATCGTTTGGCACATGTGGGAAGAAGAGCTTGTACATCCTTATAAAACCATTTACCGAATTACCAGTTTAAATCCAATTTAAATCACAAATTCTCCCCCAATCACAATTATCAAATCATTTGAGATTTGTGATCTCTGTAGATTTAAATTGAATTTGAAAGCTTTTAAGAAGAATTGTGACTTGATTATGAAAACTTTTTAACTGATAAGGATCGGATTTTGAGACTTTAAACTCCATTGAATAAACATGCATGATTATCTTTTGAAAATAATTGTATGGCAAATAACTTTTTGATTTAATTGAAATCGTTCTCCCCCTCAATCAATGATATAAGTTGTTGATTGAGAGATAGATATTTTGACAAACTTTTAAGTCCAGATGATTATCAAAAATAGAGTTCGAGTTATTTTTCAAAACAACTAGTTTTCATTAGATAGTAAGGATTAGTTTAAAGAATCAGAGCAAGAAATTTGAAAACCACGAAAAAGTATGGCTCTGTTCTGTCTTTGAAAAGCGGGTTACTGCCTGAAATGACAATAAACCATTGTTTCTCTTTCTCCCAAAATTATTTTTTTGATTTATTTTTAATTTTTTTTTTTTTTTTTTTTTGAAAATTCGAACAACATCTAAAGTCCCGTATCATTCTTTGAATGACAGCATCAGGACCGTAGATATAATCGAATCGAGAAAAACATGACAAAATGACAATATTTTTTGAGGATTTTTCGAATTTTTCAAATTTTTATGGATTTTGAAAGTTTTATATTTTTCTTTTTGATTTTTGAAGGTTTTATAATTTTGTATTTTGTTTTTCGAATAGATATATACAAGAGATAGATGAAAGAAACCTTTTACTCCTCTTCTTCCTCTTGAAGACGTTTGAGTGTTTCTGGTTGAAGGCTTTTAAGGCCAAGTCGTGGAAGAATAAACTCAAAACGTTCTCTAGGAAGAGCTTTGGTGAAGATGTCTGCTAACTGGTATTCAGTCCTCACAAAGTAAAGTTCCACCACACCATTTTCCACTTGTTCCCTGATGAAATGATGTCGAATGTCGATGTGCTTTGCTCTTGAGTGTTGTACGTTGTTGCATGAGAGAGCAATAGCACTTTTATTATCACAGTACAGAGGGATTTTGTTAAATTCAAAGCCATAGTCAGATAATTGGGATCTCATCCATAGGATTTGAGCACAACAAGATGACATGGCTATGTATTCAGCCTCTGTAGAGGAAATAGAAGTACTCATTTGCTTCTTTGAAGACCAGCTCACAAGCTTATCACCCAAAAACTGTGCACCTCCAGACGTACTTCGACGAGTATCTTGACATCCTGCATGATCAGCATCTGCATAGGCTGTTAGTGACATACCGGTGTCCTTCGGGTACCAAAGTCCCATATTGATGGTTCCTTGGAGATACCGAAAGACCCGTTTGACTGCTTCAAGGTGCTTTTTAGTAGGCTTAGCCTGGTATCTAGCACACATGCAAACAGCGAACAAGATGTCTGGTCTACTAGCTGTGAGGTACATCAGGGATCCAATCATACTACGATATTTCGTTTGGTCTACCATGATCCCTGAGTGGTCCTCATCTAGTTTGGTACGTTCAATCATGGGAGTCTCAACAGGGTCACTTGAATTAAATCCAAATTTCTTTAAAATCTCATTTGCATATTTAGATTGATTTATGAAAATGCCTCCAGGACTTTGTGAAATTTGTAGTCCTAAGAAAAATGACATTTGTCCCATCATTGAAATTTGAAATTTAGAACCCATTTCATTTGAAAAACGGTCACACTCATTGGGTCAGTCGAGGCAAAGATGATATCATCAACATAAATTTGAACATGAATTAAATGTTTGCCTGACTTCCTGGTGAACAATGTTGGATCAACTGCTCCTTTGCTAAATCCGGTAGATAGAAGAAACTTTGATAGCGTATCATACCATGCCCTTGGAGCTCGCTTTAAACCGTAAAGAGCCTTCTTCAAACGATAAACGTGAGTAGGATGCTCTTGATTCACAAATCCTTCCGGTTGGCTGACGTAGACGACTTCCTTAAGATCTCCGTTCAGAAATTCCGTCTTTACATCCATCTGATAGACTACCATGTTCTTACTAGCAACATTAGCCAAAAAGATTCTGATTGCCTCGATTCGAGCAACTGGAGCAAAAGATTCTTCAAAGTCAATACCCTCCTCTTGACGGTATCCTTTAGCAACTAATCGAGCCTTGTTCTTCAACACATCACCATGCTCATCAAGTTTCACTTTGAAGATCCATTTTAGAGCAATAATCATAGCACAATCTGGAGCAGGTACTAACTCTCATACATCAAGTCAATCAAACTCATGAATTTCTTCTTGCATGGCATTGAACCAGCTGTCTTCATTCATGGCAGTTTTAACATCTTTTGGTTCGATCTTAAAGAGTACGGAGTTGAAGAAGCACCATAAGGCATCGGTTGCAAGTTGTTTTCGTGTTGATACTGGACGAGAGGGATTTCCAATGATGTTGTCTAATGGATGATCGTGAGTCCATTTTCTAAGGTGTTCATGTGGCAGTAGTTGAGGGACTGAGGTAGCAGAGTCGATGTCTCCTGAAGAAGATGGTTCTGATGATGATTCAGGAGCGAATATGTTTTCAAATGGAGCATCTTCAGGAGTAGCAAAGGAATTAACTTCATCATTGATGCCAGAAACAGTTCCATGATGTACATTCGAAGATTGATGATTTGTTGATGAGACTGAGTTCTCAGCAGCAGGTGCTTCTTGACTTAATGATATTGAGACTGAAGGATTGACTTCATTCTCAGAGATATGAGCATCCTCTGTTGTGGGAATTGGCAGTTCAATAGCACTTGGCTCATAGAGTTCATCAAACATCGGATCAAACAATTTCTTCAAATCATCTTCAGTTGGAGGTACATATGAAATAGCTGGAGAGGAATTTGGTACAAGGGATGAACCAATGGGACTGTTTTGAAGTGCGGGTCCAGAACTAGGTTGTCCAGGAGCCATTTGACCGGTCAGCTCATCAAACGTGACGTGAATTGTTTCCATGATATTTCGGGTTCTCTTGTTGTATATTCGGTATCCTTTTCTGTTTGGTGCATAACCTAAAAATACTCCAATGTCTGCTTTAGCTCTAAGTTTGCCTAAATCTTGGCCCTCATTAGTTGGATAACACAATGCACCGAACACACGAAGGAATGAAAGATTAGGTTTTCTGTTGTGGACAAGTTCATATGGAATTTTTCCATGAGCAGTGTGAATCAGGGATCGATTTTGGGTGTAGCATGCAGTGGCGATGGCTTCACCCCAGAGAAACATTGGAACTTTTGAGTAAATCAGCATTGTCCTTGCGGCTTCCACAAGAGTTCGATTTCGTCTTTCAACTACACCGTTCTGTTGAGGAGTTCAAGGAACACTTCTTTGATGACTGATTCCAGTATTTCATAAAACTCACTAAGTTGTTTGTTAACAAACTCAGTTCCATTGTCTGTTTGGATGATTCTGACCGTTTTGTTAAGACGAACCTGCAGCTATTTGATGAGTTTGATGATGATATCTGGAGTTTCATCCTTTGTCTTTAAGAACTTTACCCAGGTGAATCTAGAGAAATCATCAACCACAACTAACACATATTTCTTCCCAAAGATATTCTACACTCTCATGGGTCCACCTAAGTCCATGTGAATTGTATGAAGAACTTCTGTGACAGAGTTAGTAGGTTTGGGTTTATGGGCATACTTCTTGCTTTTTCCCAATTGGCATGCTGAACAAAGATGATCCTTTTCATACTTAAGTCTAGGTAAACCTACAACTAAGTCCTTTCTGGAGAGATCATTGATGGTGCCGAAGTTCAAGTGATTGAGACGACGATGCCATAACCATGACTTTGTTTTAGAAGCCTTTGACAACAAGCAAATTGGAGAAGACTTCATCATATCTTCGATAGAGATGGTGTATAGATTTGAACCACGTGAACCTCTTAAAAGTTCCTTACCATCAAGTTCTCTAACGAAACAAGTATGTTTTCTGAAGGCTACTTCTAGATCAGATTCGCAGAATTGACCAACAGAGAATAGGTTATGACCAAGACCTTCTACATAATATACTTTGGAGATAACACTTTTACCAACAACATAATCTCCATAACCCATAATTGCACCAAAATGATCATTCCCGAATTTAACTGTCCCGATGAATTTGCTCATGAAGTTCATGAGCATCGACCGGACGCCGGTCATATGCTTGGAACAGCCTGAGTCCAGGTACCACAGAACGATTTGAACGCTTTGCAGTTGAACACAGACAAGAATGGATAACTGGATAATTGGGATCCCCATGCAAGAATGGGTTCCATTTGGTTAGTAACAATGGTTGGAACACCCACATCAGAAATAGAAGCATTCATATCATAAATTAAGGCAATGGAATCATTATGAATAGATGCAGTACTAGTGTATGTATTAGCCCTATTCAAAGTGTGCTCACTTCTTAAGGGAATAGTTCTACCAGTAGGCATTCATTTTCTAGTGGGCATTGTCTGATTAGTCTTATGACCAACAGGTATCCAATGATAGCCTATCTTACTAAATGTTCTTCCTGTGGGTTTCCATTGTTTTCTAACTATCTTTCGCCTTTGCCTTTTTGCCTTCTTAGCATGATATTTTTCATTGACAAGATTCACTGGGGATTTGACAGTATTAGACAAAGTATTCATACCACATTCATGATTAGCAACAGAATTCAAGCAGACATCATTACAAGGTTTGCAAATAGTATCAGAATTCGAATTAATTACAGTACGCCTATGGCTAATACTAGAATCAACACGATTCGTTTTATTTGGCTCAAACTTAAAGTTCCTAGATTGGTCTTCTACTCTCTTCCAATGCACATTCTTAGCTTGCGAGGTCCTGTCATTTCTTGTATTGTCTTGAGACTTTGACCTGCTCGCTTTAATGTCACTGATTACTCCTGTAGATGGAATGGGAACATTAGTTGGTTTTGATACTCTTTGCTTCTCCTGTTTAGATGTGCTGGGATCTGAACTACATGCAGGCACACTAAGGTTCACTTTCTTAACACTAGACGTGCTGGGATTTGTACTTCTGGAAGGTACACTAGAGTTCGCTTTCTTAGCATTAACAGATCTGGAATCTGAACTACTTGAAGGCACACTACGGATCACATTCAAAACATCGGGCATCGAATGAATATCATACTTGGCACTAGGCATAGAACAAGGAATCAAAGGATTAACTCTCTCACCTAAGGACTTTGGGCATATTGTAATTAAGCATTCTAGAATTTCTTGAGATCGTTTGGCATATAAGCATGCATGCCCAATTGCATTGTCAAGTGGTTTCTCTAATTTATCCTCTTTAACAATCTCACGTAGACATTCTAGACAATTCTTAAGGGATGAGAAATATGTTTGAATAGCAAGTTTGTTATTCCTGAGATGCGGGGGAACATATTTCACAGACAAAGCATATTTGTTACTAGAGTGAACCTTTGATACACCATTCTCCCCATTGGTCATTGGCATTTTCCCTTTTACCTAGCTCTTCAGATTCTCAATTTCCTTTTGCAATGAAGCTATTTGTTCGTTGTTTTTGTTACGAGTGACCTTTATTGATTCAAATAACTCATTGAAATGACGTTTAACCTTTTCATTTTCTTCTAGAAAACTTTCGTTTTCCTTTTGTAATGCATTTACTAAGTTTTGAAGATGAAACGTTTGAGAATTCTGAGAATCTAAAGGAGGAGGCATTTGGGAGCCAGTCACATTGTTCTTTTCACCCTTTAATTGAGAGATTTGGGCTTTCAATTTTCTGATCGTGTTACAATGAGCATGAATCTGTTCATCACGTTTGTTTATTTGAAAAACTGCATCAAACTCTGGAGCATCTGAGGATGTCTTGATATTTGAAGTTTTTACATTTTCTTTAAGATGTTGATATTTTAGTTGTAGATTAAAATGTTCAACCTCTAATTTAGAAAAATGTTTAACCACATTGTCGTGATCATCCAGTTCAATTTTCTCAGTTAGTTTAGAATTAGTCTTTTCAAGCTCAATGACACGATCATGGGAGACTTTCAGGGCAACAGATAATTCATGAAATTGAGAAGCGTTAATGGAACAATTTGTAGAAGTGAAAAACACATCTTGAGCAACACATTCAGTAATAAGAGTCTCATTCAATGTATGCAAGTTCTTACTCTCAATCTCATTATATTTTAGTGCACGCTCATAATCACTAACCTCAACTATCATTGCATCAAATTCCTTTTCCATTTCTTTAATGTCTAATTCATTCCCTTTTTAAGACTTTCAAAATGATCTTTTAGTTATTTAAAGAAAGGCATGACTTCAGTTAAATAACATTCTTTTGTTTGCTCAAAACCCCTTTCCCCTTCAGTAATACTAGTGGGTGTGATCCTTTTCTTGCAAGTTTTCTCAAAATCAACAAATAGTTGAAAGATAACGTATTGACTGATTAAGGTCTTGCTTTTAGTGGCAATAGTTCTAGGAACTAGATGCATTGGTGTATTGGGAGGATACACAGTCGCTTTAGGCATTTTCCTAAGGGGATGGTTTGTTTCAACAATATTTTCCGCTTTCTGCTTATCTAAGTCCATTTTCCAGAACACTTGTTCGGGAGTCAACAATGTTTGAGGCTTAAACATGTTCAAGGAGATCCAATTCTCCTTTTTGTAGTCATGGGGTGTGATAATTATTTTCTTTTCTTTACATTTAGGATCATCTAGTTTCTTGTTCATCTTCTCCCTAATGACTTCATCTGATTTCTTATCTTCCTCTGTGCACTTAACGCAACTAGGTTTTTGTCTAGGTTTAAGAATCTCATTGCCATCATAGATTACACTTTGAGCTGCTTTTGCAATCTTCCCGTACTCAGGGTTGGGTTTATCTATAATGGGAACACTATGCTTATCGCTTAAAACTCTATGCTTAGTGATTAAGTGAGCAGTCTGAATGGTATTTCCTTGTACGTACAACTTATTTTCAAGCTTGTTTTTCAAGGTTTTTAGATTAGAAAAATCATTCAAAAGTTTTGATTCCTTAGCACTGAATTCTTGCTTAAGCATTTTAACATTTTCTTGAAGTTCTTGTTTTTGCTTAGCAGTTTTAGAAAGCTTTTCTTGTAAGGAGTTTAACTCTTGTTTTAATACTTCTTCTCTAAACCTACTTTTTCTAATAGTTGTACGCATTTGTTCATCCATTTCCTGCTCACACGTGGTCAACTCAAATTTTGCACGTTGTTCATAAATAGCAACACGTTCTTTATAGGCATTCAGTTCAGAGATGACAGAATCATCAGGGGCACATGCAGTGAATTCATCAAAAACATAATCATTATTGACTGCAGAAGATGCATCACTTGGTACAATCTCACTTTCACTTTGTTTCACATATTGATCATATGGGACAACATTGATATTACCCATATTTTCAATATCTGACTCAATAAATACAGTTGATTGTACTTCGTTATGTATCTTTTGCTCATCAACTTCATCGTATAATTTTAATACCTCATAAATGAGTTTGTCTTTGGATGGACCAGCTTGTGGTGATGAGGAGACTTTAGGAGAGACCATTGGAGAAATGCTAGCCATGAAGATGGTTTGTGCAGTGGGTTCTTCATTAACCTCAGAGTCGTACGCATCACAATCAGCTACTTGAAAGGCATTCTGATGATTATGGCCTATCTCCTGAATTGGTTGCTCATCCACATCTGCATCATATGTCTTAGCATTTCCCTCAGCCAAGAACAACAACTCCTCTTCATCCAAAGCTGCACCATTATCCTGAGCTTGCACAAGCAACATCTTATCCCTGAAGTACTCGGCATTCTGAGGGCGTTTTAGCGATGTGCAGTTCCTTGCAATGTGTCCCTCACCTCCACAATTGTAACATTTGATTGGCTTTGCTTGACCCTGATTACCATTCCTTCCCCTATTCTGATTTGCAGCATAACCTCTACCAGCTCCACCTCTTGCTTGTTCGTACTGTCATTCTTGAACTGGCTGCACCATAACCTTCCCATCTCTGACAGTGGCTTGATTATGTGGATTGGAAGCAGTTCTGAGATTGTTGTTGGTGTGTGGAAGAGAGTTCATGTTTTGAATAATCAGGAGAGCTAGTTGATTAATGAAGTTTCCCACGTGTGCATCAGCATCAGCTTATTTGAACATAGGATCAGGAATGAGTTTGTGATTACCATTACCCATGGGTATGACTTGTGAGGCTTTGGTTGTGATTCTGATGTTTGAGTAGAAGGCAGTTGAATCATTTGATGAGCTTGTCTCTCCCTGGTTGGTTTTGAACTTATTAAGAATCCTTTTTTCAAACATAGCATGTCTCTCATTCTGAAGGAGGAAGGCATAGAGTTGCTCATAGTTTGTATTCTTCAATCCTTTAGTTAGCTTTACAGAGGTGACAAACTTGTGCCATTCGGGATTCATGTTGTTCACAAACTTTGAGTTCAGCTGAATGTTTGGCATAGTCATTCTGATGTTCCTCATATCATTAACAAGCTTGTGGAATCTCACATAGTACTCATAAACACTCTCATCTGGTTTCATCTTGAAGTGTTCAAATTCATCATAGAGTTGTGATTCTCTGTCTTCCATAGTTAATTCAGATCCTGAGAGAAGCATCTTGACATTATCCCACACTGCCTTGGCTTCGGTGTTGTGATTGATCAGCTTGTAGATATCTTTTGGAAGACCTTGAAGTACGATGTTAGAAGCCCTAATATCAGCATCGAATCTATTTTTCTCCTTATCATCGAGCTCATCATATGTCTTTGGTCTGTCAATTCCATAGATCATTGTTCCATCTTCAGCTGTATCAATTAAGTCTCTAGTAGTCTCAACCCGATATGGTCCTTCATCAATGGATTTGAGTATGTTGACCCCATTTTCCTTTCCAAGACAATACAGTCTGATTCGTTGAGCCCAAGAGTCGTAGTCAGTTCTGTCAAGCATGGGTGGACGAGTATCTGAACCAGCTGCTTGAACATCCTCGGCAACAGTGGAGATGATTGTAGGTACGGTGGCAGGCATGTTTAAGAATTACACGGGATTTTATAACTCTATGATTAAACCGGGAAATAGATTCTTTCACGGGATTTTACTAAATCAAGAGAAAACCATATTCAAAGGATATCACCCAAGTCGCTAGGAAACCTTGAACCAAGTCGCTAAGTGCCAAGTCGCTATATTCCCAATTCGCTATATAACAACTCGCTACAATCCAAGTCGCTAGCAAAATTTTGACAGCAAGTCGCTAAACACCAAGTCGCTAATTTGTCAAGTCGCTAAATAGCAACTCGCTAGATACCAACTCGCTAACACCAAGTCGCTAACAATATAAAGTACAAGTCGCTAACTTACACCAAGTCGCTACGTGTAGTGGAGAATCCACTACGTGTACTTTTTGTCGGCTTGTCTCAATAGACAAGTCGCTAGGACCAAATCGCTACCAAATACCACTCCAACTCGCTAACGTTTTATGAAGCAAGTCGCTATGATGAATATCACACCGAGAACCAAGTCGCTAGCAAGAAACTCACCTAAACACCACTTTTCAATCCAAAAACAACCCAACCACAATGATTCAAGCCTTCAAAGTCAAAACCTAAACACTTGTGATGATTCTAAACACAAAAGTACTATCAAAATCCAAACTTTAACACTAGAAATCAACCAAATGATGCAAAAACCACTAAACTTTTTTCAAACTCAAAAACCACCTAAAAACCACAAGAAATCCAAAGATATGTAAGAGATGATCTAACCATGGCTCTTGATACCAATTGTAAGATATTGGATTTCACATACACATCAAACCATAACACAAAGTAGGCGTAAAAGAGGTTTTTAGAGAGAGAAAGTTAGAGGTTTGGGAACTTTAGTGAGAGAAAGAAAAATCTTATTATGAGCTCCAACTCTCTACCTTGGAAGGTAGAGAGTATTTATAGTCTTACAATAAAACGCCACACAACGGGCTGTGGATCAGGCATACAGTGGGTAAAGACCCGTCCGTCCTCCACGGTGTTACTTAACTAGATACTACTTAGCTTAAAAGAACCTTGACTACGAGCTTTCTAACGATTACATATACTAGAGGTGACCGACTCTTTAATACCTGGAATTTCTAATTCCTAACAGTTGTTGTTGAACTAAGATGAGTTGTTGGTATGATGAGAGTTGGGGTTCCCATGCCTTCGGTTATCAAACTTTCTTTTGTTGTCATTGGAGTTCTGAGTGGATCCAAGCTTCAGGATTGCATCCATGAGACGGTGAGAAACAGTGACAACTTCTTCTACAGTCTGAGTGTTGGAAGCAATGACATCTCCTTCAAGACTTCGAGGTAGACCCCCGATGAGACTTTCTAAAAGCTTGTCATTTATGGGAAACATGTTGGGACACATGGCTCTTAACTCGTAGAATCTCTTAAATTAAGTCTTAAAATCATTTCCCTTAGCGGCCTAATGGTAGAATTCTTCCTCTAGCTTCTTGATTTCAGTTCTTGGATGATATTGTTTCATCAACAGTTGCTTTAGTTTGGACCAGGAAATTTTACAAGCTTCTTCCATGCCAATTGGCTGGGCATAGGCTTTCCACCATGACAATGCATCGTCTAACAAAGTTCCAGTTGTAAACTTAACCTTGAAATCGTCAGTGCAGTCACTTAGGAGGAACACAGTTTCTGACCTTTCAAACCAGTGGAGAAGACCAAACGCATCTTCAGTTCCCTTAAAGAAAGTAGGCTTGCAGTTCATGAATCCCGTGTAGCTGCATTTACATGCCACAATAGACTTTGGTGGGTCTGGTTGTCGTTTTCATTAGAGTTTGCAACCTCAATGACACGTGCCACTTTGGCAACGCGTGCAGCTTCATCAATACGGGAAGCTTCGGCCTCATGTGCAGCTTCAGCTTCACGTGCAGCTTCAGCTTCACGTGCAGCTTCAGCTTCACGTGCAGCTTCAGCTTCTCGTGCAGCTGCAGCCTCGGCTTCACGTGCAGCTTGAGCAACACGTTCAGCTTCAGCAATGCGAGCAGCTTCGGCTTAGCAGCCTCAGCAACATGTTTGGCTATGGCAGCACTAACACTGTCAGAGACCATCTTTCAAACAGCGGTTGGAGTTATGGCGGCATTAGCAGATGATGTAGCTTTCTTCTTGACCATTTTTCTAAAATCACCAAGAGATAAACACCAGAATTTAGAATCGTCGATAATAATACAAGTGAACACATATTAATAATATCATAATAGTCAAGATCGCCACATAAAATCAATGGGATAGTATCGTCATAAGCAAGAGTAAATCAGTCACGACATGTCAGGATAATATCATAACACACATGAGA
Source organism: Chrysanthemum seticuspe (assembly GCA_019973895.1). Taxonomy (NCBI): domain Eukaryota; kingdom Viridiplantae; phylum Streptophyta; class Magnoliopsida; order Asterales; family Asteraceae; genus Chrysanthemum; species Chrysanthemum seticuspe. The sequence continues at coordinate 65,575,978 of BPTQ01000005.1, read as the reverse complement.
ATATAATGATCGGATTGGTTTATACAACCGATAAATAATGGAATCACAACACACAATAATATAAGAATACAACCATGATATCATAGACTAACATCCATAGCATAATTCGTAACCAGTCAATACAACATTAGTATCTTGTTCAATTGTTTTCACAAACCAAAAGATACAAGGCCCTCATATTAATGCCACAGATGGTGGGCTCAAATGTCACTAAGTTATATGAAAGATGACTCTGATCTATGGACCGTCTGGTGTGTCCCTCAGATGACGTCGAAGCTCACTGACCATGGCTGACAACTTTTCAAACTGCTGATCTCTAGCTCTCTCTTTAGCCTGAAGATCATCGAGTCTCTGCTCTAGGGTGGATGCATGGGTACTGACAGAAGTAATATCGACAGCCTGATGCTGCATAGCATCCTCTCTAGTTGTAGCAGTCTCTCTCATGTCACTAACCTTCTGTCTAGCAACGTCGAGTCTCTCAGTCAAATGTGCAACAGCTTCTCTAGCCTCTACAATCTAAGTACTCATCATGTCAAAGACAATCTCCATGGAGTCACGGCCAACTACGAGGTTTTCCGCCTCCTCCTCGATGCTCTCTATCCGAACTAGTGGAATCTCATCAACATGTGCCATAATCTCATCCAACTGATCCTCATGTCTCACTAGTAGAGCTGCTAACAAAGAGTGATGAACAGGTTCTCCTGTTACTGGAAGGATCCTCGTTGTAGCAAACGAACTCTCACCAAGCTCAATTATGCTGGGTGTGCCCTCTTCTGACCTCTATCTACGCATAACCGGTATTAGGAATGACCAGCGTCGAGCATTAACCCTCCTTACGAAGTCCGGGGTGGATATCAATAGTCATAGCCTAAACATACGGATCTGATGATGATGAAAGAAAGAAATTTCTCTCACTGAGTGGTAGCTGGGGCTCACTGTGCACATCTAATGGTGATGAAGCAAGTGGTGGTGATGACACCGGTATAGTAGTGGTCTGATGAAAGAAGGTGGTAGGTGGTGGTAGTGGTGAAACAGTCACAGGTGGTGATGTGAATGGAACTGACGGTGGGTGAGCTGAAGATGATGGTATGTCTGATGGTGGTATCAATGGTGCTGATGAGGTGGCAATGGGTGGTAGTTGTACAAAAGGAATTGCACACACCCGCTTCCAAGAGGTGTGCTTAAAGATCGAACCTCCCTAATGCAGTCTATAAGGTATGCCAAAAGGTTCAGGCTCGTAGGGCTTAAGGACCCTAACTTTCCTTCGTCGACGATGAATGGGCAATGGTGATGAAGATGGTGTGACAGAAGATACAGATGCAGCACTCTTAGATGACTCGGATGCCTCGTCATCTCTCCGGCATCGGATGCAGGAAACCACTGCTTTGATTGCATGAGCTGATCATAAGTCATGGGAGCATATGCAGAATGCTCTCCAAGATGGACAGGTGCAGCTCGGATGGGTGGAGTTCGTGAAACCTCCCTCTCCTCAAAGGGTTCGGTTTCACCTGAAGCAATAGCCGGTGAAGTTGGGGTTGGACTCCTCGGTATAGGCAAAGTGGTGGATGACATGATGTCCTCCATATCAGAATCAGATGATAACATGACGGGGTGGGAAGCTGATGACATGGTACTATAACAACCCATAAAAATAGCAAGGTAAGTATAATGCCAAAATCATGCGATAAACAAGGTTTTAGTTAGTTGTGCACAATCTTCTAAGCAAATATCCATGCCTAACTAAAATGAATGCAATTTACTCATTATCTTATTTCACTTGATGTTTTACTAGTGATGCATTAATCCCAATGCATTTTGATGTTATAAAGCGGGCACAGAGGGCATAGGGTAGTGGTGTAAAATAGTCTCGTTTCAAAAGCGTAGTTATAGTCCCAATGTTTTAAAAGACAATTTGGTTCTCTATAACCTTGGCTCTGATGCCAATCTGTAACACCCCCAAGATCACAACATAGCAGCGGAAGGCTAATTTGGGTGTTACTTCAAGGATCACAGAAAACGACTCAAAAAGAGACGTTTTGATAAAGATCGTTATCATTCAAGAAAAACTCATTGTTTGGTTACAAAAGACTTCCCATTGTTTAATGATACACAAAATATAAATCATGAGTTTATATAAAATGATAACTTTATGTTTACACCAAGTTAAAAAGGGTCTTGCAAGCCCACTCCGTGCCATAAGATTTCTTCAGTTATTACTTGAGATAAACATGCTTAAGAGGTTAACAAAAATGTTGAGTGAATCCATAGGTTTAAAGTTAATCAGTTAAACATAAGAAGATAGATGATAATTGCTTCAAAGACAACTTATCATAGAAAATCACAAATTATTATGCACTAAGCTCGTGACACCAATACTCAACTGCATACACCTACTTACTGGTGTACATAACAGTTTGCTCCAAGGATTTAATTACCAATTATCTAATGCAATTCAAATATAGTGCGCCCTGGTTATTTCCGATAACCAAGACGGGGTCGTTAATCCCCATATTACTATCCACAATATCTACGTTCACCCTCAAGTGACTAATGGTTCATGATGCAAGGGTCTTTCGGCTAATAACTTAGGCAATACCAATAATCAAGTAGCGTACAGTTGCAAAAAGGCTTGTGTTCTAGTTTATAACATATATCTCCCTCGCGGGGTTTGTAAAGATAAGTAAAAGCGAGGCTATGAACTCACCTTGGTGATAGTGATAAAGCACAATGAGATCAAGTATGATATAGCAATGGCTCTGACCCGGAACCTAAGTATGAGATGGCAAATATGAGAATCATGATAAACGTTTGGTTCACGACCAAAATGACGGTGCTTGAATAGATGATTCGATAGTGAGGTACTAGCGTTGTTTCTACTTATGTGGGAATGCTTAAAGTTCAAACTTTCTGGATTTTACGCATTTTACCCCTCATGCATGCATCTCTTTTCTGTTTCTTACCCTATACTTTGCATAATGATAATTTTTACCCCTAAGGCTGACTCGCGTCACATTTTTAGTCCAAAACACCATTTTCTTTACAAATCGTTTTCCTTTTTGTTTTCTTAACTCTAATGGATTATATCTAGCTTATTAGTTAGCTTATTACTCAATCATACTTAAAAATGCAGTTTAGGTAGCTTAAAGGGCTAACGAGCCCAATTAAAGTCTGTTTGGTTTCTAAGCTTAACGCGACACACACGCAAGTGTTTTAGTTCTTCATTTCGCAACTAGTGATAGTTTAATAGTTCAAAATAGGTTTATATTTGTAACACCCCCAAAATGGCTCAGCGAAAGCACACAACCCTTGGGGTGCTACTAAATTGATATCACAACATAAGCATATAACAACTGATTTTCATAAAGAAACATTTATTCATTCTTGAAAACAAAGTTTACATCATTGATTAGTGCGGAAAACAGGCCCATAATAAAGTGGTCCCCATTTAAGTTTATTAGAGGAATCTATGACCATGCATTGCCTTTGCCTTGCGCCTCCAAAGTTAAGCTATCACCTTAAGACCTGAAAATACATGCTAAAAAGTGTCAACACGAGGTTTGTGAGTTCATAGGTTTATTTAAATAACAATTCAGTATACCATTTAACATTTAGTTTTGATGATCATTACGTATTGCATAATGTCATGAAAGTTTGTGTTTACCTTAGATAAAACTTTTATTAGTGGACCGAAAGTAGGGTATATGTACATTACAATGAATATAATGCCATATATTATATCTATTACGCTGGCACTAAGTTTATGCAACCGAAGCTAAGACAGTTTTCTCTATGCAAAATGAGGTCCTAGTAGTAAGGGGCCAAAAGCGAGTTTTTATCCCAATACACTCGATTCCGACATGATATACGTTTCGCCTTAACCCATGTGGGGCCAACCGAACGGGGGAGTCACCCCCAATAGATCTATTTATAACATTCGCGCTTCCTAGCAGAAATTGACGGTTCATGAAAAGGGCATTTTGGGATCTAAGGACTTAGGCTAAGCTGTGTAATATTCTAAGTAAAGCATTTTGGTATGGTCAAGAAAACATCTTTGTGTGATGTAACTTTAAACAGTAAGTTTGCAAGAAAACATTCAATAGTATAGTAGGTAAACACATCATATCAATCATAAAGCATAGTTTGCATAGAAATGCACAATTTCAGTAAGGCGATTCATTTAAGTAAAACGAGCATGTATCTTCCCCTAAAACAAGTATAAAACTGTTTAAAAGTTGGGGCTATGAAACTCACCTTAGCAATTCGCGGTATGCAGTGAAATAAATCAATTAGTGTAGTGAGTGGCTCTGACACGCAACCTAATTTAGTACAGCAATTTTAGTCCTTATTCACGTTTAAGACTCGATGAAGTTTAACGAGACATTATAATTTTTAAATGTTTGTGTTGTTGTTGTTGCTTGTGTGGTAGCATTTTAGTTTAAAAAGAAATAGTTTTTCAAGAGTTTATGTGTATTTCGGCTTATGAGGGTAAGACATGGAAGGAATCTCGAAGAATGAATGCGATTTCGGTTCAATGATGACCAAATGATAATATACGAAAAGTAGTACATTTATAATAAAACGTTGTCAGTGTAAATGAAAAGGATATATATATAGTAAGTGTATATATATAATTAGGACATTTAGTATAAATTTATTATAAAAGAAAATTTAGCCTTAACTTAATTCACGTGTAAATTGTATTAGAAAATTACTATGTAGATTTTTAACAATTATATCTCAAATACCAATATGTTTCGAAAAGTTGTATATAATTCGACTAGTAAATTATATATTTGAAATTACGATATAAGTCTTCGAGTAATATATTTCGTTTGTGAATCGTAAAATAGTTTATTGAAAAATAGATATGACCCGTGTGTAATCCTTCTATTTTCTTGGTTTTGACCGAATGTCACAAGTTGTATAGTTGATGTAATTGAGTTTGATATCCGGTTTTTATCAAGTGTATATATATTTACGTGTTTATGTCTCGCATAGTTTACACGTAGAGATAAATATAAATACTTGTTTTAATAATTTCATTTTCAATTGTTAACTTGTGTTATTTATCAAGGTCGACGAGATTAGTATGTCTATTTGCTTATAGAAATGTTCGCGTTGCAACAGGACTGGAAACGAGTCGTGATAAGTCAGGATGAGGCGAGTATGACTTCGATTTACTTGATTTGATACTAAAAATTTTCGGACTCGGAACATGGAATAACACCCGGGTTGGGCTGCGAAATACCAAATAGACCCCAAGCAAAACTGGGCTTCGGCCCATTTTGTTAACAAGCTGGGTTGGGTCTTGGTGCATGAACAGACTGGACGCACCCTTAAAGACCTCAGATGGGCTCGCGGCCTAAACCAACACACATCCTCACAGACTTGAACTTGACGCCCAAGACTAAAAGTAATTGCTCAATCTAAATTTTGAAATGAAGTTTTTGTACACTTGCTGTGGAAAACAGTTTTGACACAAGGTGATCAAACATCAATAACTCAAAACATCTCAAGAATCCTATTGACCTACCGGACATACATTCGGTACTCGTACTAGTCTTTTACGACCACTACATGGTCTAGTGCTAGACAGAGTGACCTTCACCCTTCGGGGTGTTTCTTTGTGACTTGGAGCAAACAAAACGCAAACACTTGTGAGGGGAGGGGGGTTAACGGAATCAACCCGACATCATCATAAGCAACACGATACTAAAAGAGTATAGAGACTCGACATAGGGCTGTTTAGGTCGGACAATGGCAAGGAAACAAAAACTCTTACGAGTGAGATTTTCATAGTCGAGGCAACCAAACAAGCTAACCAACCACGAATAAGCCGAAACTATATACACCAAAACTCAAAATAGGTCGAAATCAATTTAAGCAAAATAGGCTATTTTATAAATCGAAACTGATATTAAGCATATTCATAAGTTTTGTGTTTTGTTTTTTCCTGGTTCTCGACAGCCACAACATCAACAATATACCAACATTACAGTTTGTAAATTCAAAAAATTCTTAATTTAACATATCTAAAATCCGAACATAAAAATTAAATTAACAATTTGAACAGATAAATTCAAAAATAATAAAGATCTTATCCTTACAACTAGGAATGATGGGTCGAGTGGGTTGAAGAGCCGAACACGAATGGTTTCAATTGGAGAGACTCGAGATGAACTGGAGCAATTAACCTTTTGCACAACCTTCCTTATGCTCCCCTTAGCAAAATCCCTTGATCAATTTTGAAAACTATTGGGATTTAGAAAATCTGGTAGTTAAAGACTCGGTCACCTCAAGTATATGTATTTGCTAGAAAGCTTGTAGTCCTAGTCATTTAGTGATAGTTAGTAGTTAGTTAAGTAACACCGTGAAGGACGGACGGGTCTTTACCCACTGTATGCCTGATCCACAGCCCGTAGGTGGCGTTTCATGTAAGACACTATAAATACCCTTTGCCTAGCAAGGCAAAGGGTTGGAGCTTCATAATATATTTTTCTTTATCTCACTAGAAGTTCCCATTTCTCTCCACTTTCTCTCTCTAACCTCAAATCTCATTCGAACCATATGTTATGATTGTGTATTTGTGAAAACCAATATGTTACAAATGGTATCAAAAGCCATGGTTTGATCATCTACTTCACATGTTCTTGAATTCTTAAGTGGTTTTCATAAGTTTTTGGGTTTGAATGAGTTTAGAGACATTTTCATCATCTTGATCGTATTTAGTGTTAAAGTTTGGATTTTGATTGTACTTTTGTGTTTAGGATCATCATAAGTGTTTAGGTTTTGGTGTGGAAGGCTTGATTCATCTTGGTTGTGGTGTTTTTGATTGGTAAAGTTTTTTTTTGAAGTTTGCTTGTATGCGGTTTGAGTCTCGTTCACCAATTATTAGATACGGTTTGATGCTTGTCTTGTGCGATTTGATCTGATTTTACATGCGGTTTGACCTTAGTCGTTGCGGTTTGTGTAGTTTCATTTAAGCGACTTGTTCATTTCAGTGCGATTTGAAACATTTTGTGCGGTTTGAGTGATAAGAAAAAGAGACAAAAGTACAAGTAGTAGGAGTACTATTGTCTCCTTGAGGTTTGTCAAAACTGTGCGATTTGTCTCATGCGATTTTTACATTGCGGTTTGTTATCAAGTGCGATTTGAGCTGAGCGATTTGTTGGTCTACGGTTTGATCAAAGAGATTTGTCTGTCTGCGGTTTGATCAAAGAGGTTTGTTCTTCTGCGGTTTGACTTAAGAGGTTTGTCTTTCTGCGATTTAAAAGAAGCGGTTTGTTAATTGTGCGATTTGTCTCCTATGACTTGTTAACCTAAGTGATTTGACACACTGCGATTTGACCTTTGTGAGACTTGTCATTTCTTTGTGTTAAGTTTTATGGTTTTCTCTTGATTTAGTAAAATCCCGTGAAAGAATCTATTTCCCGGTTTAATCAAAGAGTAGTAAAATCCTGTGTACTTAGGAATCATGACTACAATCATCTCTTATGTTGCTGATGATGTTCAAGCTGCAGGTCTGATACTCGTCCTCCCATGCTTGATAGAACCAATTATGACTCTTGGGCACAAAGAATCAGATTGTATTGCTTAGACAAAGAGAATGGTGTTAACATCCTTAAGTTAATTGATGAAGGACCGTTTCAAATTGGAACTACCATGGATATTCTCGAAACTGCATCTGATGGAACTGTCGTTTTAGGGTTGGATAGACCAAGAATGTATGATGAGCTTGATGATAAGGAGAAGAAGAGATATGATGCTGACATTAGAGCTTCAAACGTTATACTTCAAGGTTTACCAAAAGACAATTACAACCTGATCAATCACAATACTGAAGCCAAGGCAGTTTGGGAAAATGTCAAGATGCTTCTCTCTGGTTCAGAACTGACTAAGGAACATAGGGATTCACAATTGTATGATGACTTTGAGAACTTTAGGATGAACCCAGGGGAAAGTGTCATTGAATATCATGTGAGGTTTCACAAACTTGTGAATGATATGAGGAACATCAAAATGACAATGCCAAATATCCAACTCAATTCCAAGTTCGTGAACAACATGAATCATGAATGGCACAAATTTGTCACTGCTGTCAAATTGAACAAAGGATTGAGGACCACCAACTATGAACAATTGTATGCTTACTTACTCCAACATGAGAAACATGTTGCATTTGAACGTATGATCATGGAGAAGTTCAACTCTAACTCTAATGTTGCTGTTTCAAGTTCTTCAAATGATTCAACTGCATTTATCTCAAATGTAAGGATAAGTACCAAAGCATCACAAGTCATACCTACTGAGGATCACAATCACAAACTTATTCCTGACCCAGGATATATGCCATCTGACATGTTCATCGAAAACCTTGCTAATCAACTGGCCCTAATGGTTCAACAAAACATAAACTTCATTCCCCACACCAACAACCATCTCAGAACCGCATCTAATATACATAATCACGCTACTCTTAAAGAAGGAAGGGTTGTGGTTCAGAATATGCAAGGCAAGGAGAATGCTTATCTACCACATAATGCACAAGGGAATGTTGGAACAGGAAATGGTTATGTGGGTCTCAGAACCGAGGAAGGAACATAGGTCAGGGTCAAGGGAAACCAATCAAGTGCTACAACTGTGGAATGGAAGGACACATTTCTAAGAACTGCACTTAGCCAAAACGTCCACAAAATTCATAGTACTTTAGGGATAAGATGTTGATGACGTAAGCTCAAGATAATGGAGCTGTGTTGGACGAGGAAGATTTGTTGTTTCTTGCTGAGGGAATGCCAAAACATATGATGCAGATGTGGATGAACAACCGGTGCATGGTTTGGCTCTGAAACAATCCCAATGTCTTCCAAGTGACAGATTGTGATGCATTTGACTCTGATGTTAATGATGAACCAATGGCACAGACCATCTTTATGGCTAACATCTCTCCAATGGTCTCTTCACCTCAACAAGCCGATCCCTCCAAGGAATCTATCATATCAGATGTACTAAAACTATATGATGCAGTTGATGTGCAAAAGATTCACAACGAAGTACAATTAACATAAATCATTGAATCGGATATTGAAAATATGGGTAATAGCAATGTTGTCCCATATGATCAATATGTGAAGCAAGATTAAAGTCTAATTGTACCAAGTGATGAACTTTCTGCAGTTAACGATGAATGTATATATGATGAGTACACTAAATATGCACCTGATGACTCCATGACCACTGAACTAAATGTTTATAAGGAACAAGTTGCAATATATGAACAGCGTGCTAAGTTTGAACTGACTACCCGTGAGAGGGAGATGGATAGCCAAATGCGTACAATTATCAAAAAAAAAAGTAATTTAAGAGAAGAAACATTAAAACAAGAGTTAAATTCCTTGCAAGAGAAACTTAATAAAACTGTTAAGCAAAAGCAAGAACTTCAAGAAAATATAAAAGTGCTTAAGCAGGAATTCAATACTAAGGAATCAAAACTTTTAAATGATTTTTCCAATCTTAAAACTTTGAAGAACAAACTTGAAAACAAGTTGTACGTACAAGGCAGCACCATTCAGACTGCTCACATGATCACTAAGCATAGAGTATCAAGTGATAAGCATAGTATAGGCCTTGTAGAAGATCCCAATCCTGCTTATCTTAAGAAATCAAAAAGTACTCAGAATGTGATTTATGATGGTAGTGAGATAACTAAGCCTAGACAAAAGCCTACTTGTTTAGAGTACACTGAAGAGGACATAGAAATTGAAAATGTCTCTAGAGAGAAAATGGACAAGAAACTTAAAGAATCTTTGCTTGTTAGTCCTAAATTGAACTTCAAGACTCCCAATTACACTAAGGAAAATTGGAAATCCTTGAACAAGTTTAGACCTCAAACTCAATTAACCCCAGACCAAGTGTTTTGGAAGTTAGATATGGAAAAGAGAAAAACTGAAGAACTTGTTGAGAAGAATCCTCCCCTTAGGAAATTGCCTCCAGCTACAGTGTATCCCCCGAATACACCAATACATTTAGTGCCTAAAACTCTTCCCACTCAAAGCAAGACCTTAATCAGCTTATACGTAGTTTAACAACTATTTGTTGATGTTGAGAAAACATGTAAGAAGCGAATCACTCTAACAGGAATTACTGAAGGAGAGAGAGGTTTTGAGCAAACAAAAGAATGTAATCTAACAGAGGTCATTCCATTCTTTAAAAAACTAAACGAACAATTCGAAGGAGTTCAAAAGGCCATAGATACAGAGGTTAAAGAAATGGCAAAGATGTTTAATGAAATGGAAAACGAGGTTAGAATTAGTGAATGTGAGCTTAAAAGTAATGAAATTGAGAGAAAGAATATCCACATCCTTAATGATAATTTGATTTCAAGATGTGTTTTATACTGTTATGAATTATTCATTTACTGGTTCTCAATTTCATGAATTGTCAATTGCATTGAAAGTCTCACAAGATCGTGTCATTGAGCTTGAAACCAAAAATTGGAATTGCATGACAAAATTGAAAAAGATGATCATGATAACATGGTCAGGCATTATTCTAAACTAGAAGTTGAATATCTTAATTTACAATTAAAATATCAACATCTTAAAGAAAATGTTCAAACTTCAAATGTCAAGACATCTTCGGATGCTCCTGATTTTAATGCAGTTTTTGAAATAAACAAACGTGATAAATAGATTCGAGCTCACTGTAACACGATCAAAAAATTGAAAGATTAAATTTCCCAATTGAAGGGTAAAACGAGTGAAGTGACTGGCTCCCACATGCCTCCTCCTCTAGATTCTCAGAATTCTCAGAACTTCCATCTTCAAAACCTCATTGATGTTTTACAACATGAAAATGAGTGTTTTCTTGCTGAAAATGAAAAGGTTAAACTGCACTTTAAAGAGTTATATGAATCAAATCAGGTCATTCATGACAAAAACAATGAAAAGATAACAAGTGGTGATTATGTTGCACCAAAGGTGCCTGCTTGTACTAAATATGTTGTAACTGTGAAGTATATTCCTCCTCATCTCAGGAATAATGAATTTGCATTTCAAACATATCTTTCTTATATTTACAATTTTCCATGCACATGTTAAGGGGGAGCATTTATCTTAAACCAAAAAGGAGTGAAACGTGATTGATTTGTCTCAAAGTGCAGGATTCTCTCTAATATGTGCAAAACTCTTTTGAATCTCGATGCACATGTTGAGAGGGAGCAACAAAAAGAAAACCACGTCCTCCCCAAAATGTTTTATCTTAAAATATCTAAATGTTATATTTGACCGGGGGAGTGATGATGATCATTTTAGAAAACGATTTCAAGAATTGGAGCTTTTATTCAAATCTAACCATTCATTGGATTCATCCTCCATGTGCCAAATTGATTTCAAATACTTGAAGCACATGGTGAGGGGGAGCATTTCTAAAAAAATCAAAAACAATTAAGGTACAAAATGCTTTGATTTTATATCACAAGTATCTTTATTGATTTTCAAATGGTTTTCATTTGGTTTCGAGGCGGGAGAACTGTACCAAAAGACCGACCATTTTACTTTGTCTTGGAGTTATAAGGATGGTTAGGTTAGGTTTAAGTTCCCACGATCCCGCCAGAGCCGGAGGGATCTACCAGGGACAATCCACTAGATAGTGTAGAAGTCCTTATGTATGATGAAAAAAGGAGAAAAGTGAGAATAAGGGAAGAGTGCCGACTGAGATAGAGCTAGAACTGGAATAAACCCAACAAGGTTCTAGTAATGAAGTCTCGGTAAGCACTGAAGGGGTTGATGAATGAAAAAGAAATGTAAAGTGAAAAGGGTGAAAAGAAATAGTCCTCCAATAATTCAACCTTAAGGCAGAAATCGGGTTCAATACATATGCTATTGGTGGTTACTAAGGTAACACTGGTATTGAAGACAAGACGTCATGGACTAAGTGACGCGCTACACTAAACTTCCCAAGCCACTCAAGTTCTCTTAAAATAATTTGTTTCATTCTCACGGGGTACTTACATTATCTATTGACTTTCTCTTAGAGATAGTTGATATTGAAGAAGGAGACCCTCTCCCTAGTCTCCGACATAGGAAACCAAATGTGCACAATTGAGTCTAGAGCCAAGAGATCATCCATAAATCTTATTAGGACACATAATTAATGAAGAATTGTTGTTTCACACAATGTGGAAAGTAATATTTTATATTGAGAGTCCTACGCATTATCCTTGTGATATTGCCAGAACATCCGAGTGATATGTTAAATATTCATGATGAAGATGGAAATCCTTCTAGAGCCAACATCAAACAAACTCTTGGTGGGTGACATGTGAGATCTTTCCAAAAGATCAAGCTTGTGACAACTGGATAGAAACAATGGGGCGATTCAATCTTGAATCAACCTTGGTCCAGGAAATGAATTGACAAATACTTTTGAAAAACCATTCGATGTGCAATACTAATATTTTCTCTAGCATATCGAATGTGTATTCATGTTTCAAATATAAAAAGTATTTCTGATTGAAAATTGATCTTTCTCATAAAACCTTCATCGTATTGTAAAACTCTTTCTCTTGAGCAATACGCGATTGTTTTCAAATCAATTTGCATTCAATCAGTGAATCTCAATTTGCTGGTTCACTCACTCCGTGTTGTCTTCTTTGAGACGTTCTGGTTTGAGAACGGCTTGATTAGCTGCGAAACCCTGTCAAGGAGATTCTTCGGAATTCTACCTGATCACAGGCAGTCCTTGTACTGATCAACGGGGAACCGTGGTTCTTGCAACCACATTCAATGAAAGTGATCAAAGACACTTTCGTACGCTTTATTACTAACTATTGTTTGCAGGAATACCCGACAATTGCAGCTGATCAGAATTGAGGAGTTAATCCATATCTGCATGCTCACACTCACGCTTAAAGAAATCATGATAAGTGCATACCTACATAACCTGGCTCTCATATCTTCATACTATGCTTCTGCTACGCTGCTGCAAATATCATGATCCAACGAAGCTTCCGCTACTCTGATAAAAAGATATCATGATCCAAAACTGTGAGCATGTCGCTCCAAAAGTCACAAAATCACATAATGGCGGTACAACAAAGGATGAGTCAAAGATTTGTTGTGGCTGATGATCTCAAAAATTGGCTCAATGAATCACCAACACGTGGATCAGTTAAAGACCTCCACTTGATGCACAAAACATGCAGATTATGAAGAATCAAAGACTGCGAGCTACAGAGCAAAGAACTTAATCAAGAATTCAAGAACACCAAAATGTAATATCTGTTTGTAATTGAGGTGACCTCCCTTAGGGGGATATTGTTGGGATTTAGAAAATCTGGTAGTTAAAGACTCAGTCACCTCAAGTATATGTATTCGCTAGAAAGCTCATAGTCATAGTCATTTAGTGATAGTTAGTAGTTAGTTAAGTAACACCGTGGAGGACGGACAGGTCTTTACCCACTGTATGCCTAATCCATAGCCCGTAGGTGGCGTTTCATGTAAGACACTATAAATACCCTTTGCCTAGCAAGGCAAAGGGTTGGATCTTCATAATACATTTTTCTTTATCTCACTAGAAGTTCCCATTTCTCTCCACTTTCTTTCTTTAACCTCAAATCTCATTCGAACCATATGTTATGATTGTGTGTTTGTGAAAACCAATATGTTACAAAAACCCCTTTAATTCATGAGCCTTAATTTTTTTATTTTTTATTATTATTATTATTATTTTTTTTTTTGAATTGGAAGAGGATGAACTAAAACACAATGGATAGTGCTCTACATATAGATGAATATGTGGAAGGTTGTGTTTGGCCTTTCTTGGACTTCGAATAGTTAATGCCCGTTTTAGCTTCCATCTTTTTCTATAGCTTCTCCCAACATTTTCACGTGAGGCTAGAGTAGGATATGAGGTTAAAAATGGCTGGTGCTAGTGATGGTTTTCCTGTGTTGACTATCAAAGAAGGAGAAAGGATCCATTTTTTTGTTTGTGTTCCTTGTTTGTGTCGACCAGAGGAAGAGAGAGGGGACGGATAGGATAGGCTAGGAAAATAAAGAAGATGGGGCGTGGGTGGGAGTAATGATATTATTTATTTTGTTTTATTATACAACACATTACAATCTGTACTCCGTGTTTTGTCGAAACTTCGCGTAAATATACCTCCCCAATATCCGCAAAAATATAAAAATTATGTTTTTGGAAACGTTTTCGAGAGCGTAAAATTATAGAATAGCTATTATGTAGGATTTTGATTACATCAGTTTTGCCATTACTAAGTTGGTGTCGGTATGCGTGTGATGTCGTTTTTTTTCTAAATTCACGAGATAATCTCTCGATTTCTTTTCTAATTCATCAGTAAGTGCCAAAAAGTAATAACCTTACTTAATTCTATGCAAAATAGCAATTTAGTGTGTTATTGCGTTCTGCAGTGCGGACTAACTTTTCAAACTAATTAGTTTAAGCTCACGTACGCTTAAAATTATAAATCAGAAAATAATAAATTTACATTTACTATAAAGATACTCAGTGGAAAAGTACCGTGTGTGCGGTGTCATATTTTAGTTGAAACGAGATAACCTCTCATTTCTGTATTTTAAATATCAACAATTGTCAGAAAATAACCGATTGCACTTTTTTGACGTAATAAATAGTATTATAAAAATCCAGAAATTTTCGGGTTGTTATAATATTACTTAGGTCGTGTTTAGATGAATAAGACATATGCTTAACGAGTTTAGGCAACTTTGCTTCTATTCTTGCATTTTGATGGACATAATAACGAGACATTTCATTTATGAACACGTAAGTATGTAAAGGTTTTAAAGTGTAACGAGACATATTATGGCAAACCTGTTTTAACGAAGCATTCCACACAAGTTATAACACCCTAACTACCTAAGATATACGCATGCTATCAATACGCATATATGATTCAAGCAAACATATTCAATGTATGATATAACGTGTATAAATACTCTATACATATGGAAAACGAACTAGAAGGCTTACAACTCTTGGAGAATGATGTGATACGTGGTGAATGAACTAGATGAACCCAAGTTCTTCTTAACCGATTTAATATGCACCCTAAATCCTTAGTACCAAACACATTTTCCCTTGCTTCCTATTCTTGGCCAACTGAGTACGAATGAGAGTGTGTGAGGGTATGCGTTTGAGTGATACTTTTGTGAGGGAATGAGATGGTAGGAGTGTCCAATTTCCAAGCCTTATATACTCAAAACAAGCATGGACTTCTAAATATTTTTATGGATGCAACTACTAGATTTCAAGCAAAGAAAGGAAAAGTCATGGTTGGTCGAGTATGCATTCATTTTTAGCGAGAGTTGGGGAGGCATGAGGGATAGGTCACATCTTAGAAAACACACTACACAATGGTTTTAGAATTCAAATGTGGTCAAGGTGTGTTTAGACTATTTGTTTATTCATGTTAAGGTGGCTAAAAGCATGGTTATGCTTTGTGTTTTGTGTTTCCCTTGGGCACTATCACACGCAAGGTTACATGTGTCCAAAATAGTTGTGACAAGTTTTGAAATGGGTGTGACTTGATGTTGGGATCGGGCAAACGAGAAGGGAAAGAGCAAAACAAAGAAAAACACTTAGAAACTTATTTCATAATTGCATTTGGGCTTGGTGTTTAATAGGCTAAGGTTTAGTTGGGTTAGTGTAGTTGGTTCGAGGGGTTTGTGAGCCCAAGGAAATATTATTAGTAGTCCAAGTAGTGATCCGGTTTGGGGGTTGGGCTAAGAGTGTCCGGCCCAATGGCCCGTTTAAATAAAAATATAAATTTTATTTTTAATTTAATAATTATAAATAATATAATTATTTGGTACCCGGATGTGTGATTTTTGGTCGAATCGGGATAAAATGGGTTCGATATGCGAATATGTAAAAAGGTTTCGTGTTGAATGCAAACTAAATTAAATGAGAACGTTCCGAACTTTATTGTATTAATAAGAAAAAGATAACCCGTAGTTATCGATAAATATAGTTTACATTGCTAATTCGGTTGAGAAGTTTTTGGGGTCTTACAGTGCCTTCCATTAAGAGATGAACGTGTTCCCACATGTCCTTAGTTGTTTTCTGAGCATCAACACTTCGATAATTTCATTAGGTATTCCCAGAAGAATATACTCTATTGCAAGTTCATCTGCTTCACTGTGAAGTATTTGTTCTACAGTTAGTTGACTCTTAGTGGCATTAGAGATGGTTTCAAGTCTTGGTGGAATAGCTGTTGGATACCCGGGAACCGTCACAGTTGGAATTTGGAAAGGACCTTCAAGGATGACCTTCTTCAGATATTTGTCGTGAGGTTTCTTGAGTTCGATGAACCTAAAGAATCAACTTGCCCATTGAACATAATTGCCGGGAGTGAGCATTGGAGGTCTATCAAGTGATCCAGCTTCATGGATAGATTGTTGACTGCTGATGGCCTCACACATTTGTGCAAACCAATGAGGTTCCTTTGGTGTAATTGTAGTGAATCATTGCATTGCATATTGTGGTGGAAAGTATGGTTGTTGTTGAGGGTATGGTTGTTGTTGAGGAAATTGTTGTTATTGAATGAATTGTTGTTGTGGGAATGATTGTTGTTGAAATGATTGTTGTTGCGGTTGGTGAGGGAATTGTTGTTGAGGATATTGTTGTTACTGAGGATACTGCTGACGAAAGTAGTTGAAATAAGGTGGTTGAGACATTGTAAAACATGTATTGTTGATGGATCTTTGTAGATGATTGAAATGTGTGTTGAATTTGAAAGTAATTCCTTAGTCGTAAGAATACTAAGTCGTAAAGTGGTGCTTACTCGTAAACTACCCTTACTCGTAAACTATTCCTTACTCGTAAACTGTCTTACTCATAAGCTTGTCTTACTAGTAAGAGATGTGGCTAACACGTAAACTTACACGTAAGATTAAGTCGTAGTTGTAAAAAATCCTTACTCGTAAGATTGTATCTTATTCGTAAAGGCATTACTTGTAAGAGTTAACCTTATTCGTAAGAATAGGTAAAAAAACCAATAAATCTTCCAAACTTATCTAAGCTTGAAAGATATCACAATTCGAAGTATTCCACAAGCTTATCCAAGCAAGGGAAGTACTGAGTCACTCTGAACTTTAATGAATCTGATGAACAGTGCTTGCTCGTAAAGTACCGTCTTGCTCGTAAAGTTGCTTAGTCGTAAACTTCCTTCTTGTTCGTAGGCTTACTCGTAAGATCAGGGTTTGCGTATTCGTAAAATCAGGGTTTTACTTATTCGTAAGAAAAGGGTTTTTCTTGTTCGTAAGACAATGGTTTTAGCTTATTCGTAAACTTGACCAAAATGTTCAAAACAACGTTTTAAGCTTGAAAACGCGATTCACACTTGTTTCTTTTGATCAGATAGCTTCAAAAACACTTAAAAAACAAGAAAGTTTTAATCTTTAACACCAAAAGTGAAATTTGAGCTAATTCGTAAAAGTTGATAAAACCTTATAAACGAGGTGAAAAACTATTTAAAACCAATAAAGTTCTAAACTTTTTGAAAAATCTAAGCTTCTAAACACTATATCAACCTCAAAACTTTTAAAGCTTCAAGATTTGAGTGTAGAAAACAAAGATTAACGCGTAAGATATGTAGAAAATGAATAGAGAAAGTTACGAATAACCAAGAACTCAAACACAACACGTTCCAAACAACTATTAGGCGATTGACACCACTGTTAGGTCACCATAATAATGATAACACAAGCATAACAATGATATAATGATAAGAGAGAAAGGTAGAATGGTCGATACTTTCACAAGAGAGAATAACAAAAGATTACTTGCATGTATGAAAGAACCAACACTCTCAAATGAGAGTTACATGAGCTTATATAGGAGAGAGACCTAGGGCAACACATTTAGTCCCTTCCTTATTTACGTTTGGACCTTGTCATAGGCCCATGGGCTTACTTCATAAGCCTAGACATAAATACTAACATATAAGCCTAATTACTTAACAACCTATTACATAGTTAATGACCGACACTTGATAGTAGTTACACGTAATCCTAACACTCATACAAGAAATATATATGTAGATATACATATACTCATAATATATATGTATGTCCCTTTTCGTTCCAGCTAAAAAAGCCTTGTCATACACTAATTTTTCGTATACTATTTTGGTCGTCAATAAGCCGAATCGCAATCATTTCCAATATTGTTTTCAAATCATGTTTTTATAGGCCGAAATGCACACAAATATATGAAAGGCGTATTTTCAACTAAAATGACGCCACACAAACAACAACACAAACAACATAAAACTTATAAAGTTAGTCAAACATTATCAATTCTTAAGCATGAAATAAAGACTAATGTCGTACTGATCTAGGTTGCGTGTCGGAGCCGTGCACCACCACTATTTGATTTGTTCACTTCAGGTTGCTTGTTGCTGAGGTGAGTTTATAGCCCACTTTTATCTGATAAACTGTTTTATAAACTTCGGGGTGAGAAATATGCAAAACACTTTTATGGACCAACTGAAAACTAAGTTTAATTTAAACTGTTACGTAGAGTAGCCTAAGCTATTAAACCCTCTTTTTGGCCACACTCAAGAACCGTTAATCCCTGTTGGGAAGCGCGAATGCTATAAATAGATCTATTAGGGGTGACTCCTCCGTTCGGGTTGACCAGATAGGCAACCAGACGTATATCATGTCGAGATTCAAGTGTTTTGGGATTTCAACACTTGCAAGTCCCTTATTTTACATGCTTCTAGAGCATGCACACTATGGTTAAGCTTCGATTGCATGAACTTAGTGCTAGCGTAACATGTTTCATAACTATTTTAAAATGATTATGATATTAGTCCATCTTTGTTTAAATATTTAAACCTATGAACTCACCAGCTTTTTGCTGACTTTTAGCACGTTTTCTCAGGTGCTTATTCTACAGGCAAAGAATGGTAAGGCAAGGGTCATAAACTATCCACTGAAGTGTTTTTACGCGAACTTTAAATTATTTTATGAAATATCTAAAACTTATGGGCCACGTTTCCGCACTTAACATTGTTGTAGAACTCATTTATTTTATAAATAAAATTTAAACGGAGTATGTATTCCGTTCTTTATTATCTTGTGTTGTGTATTCCAATTGAGTAGCACCCCATGAGCTTCCGTTGTACTAGTTTTGGGGGTGTTTCATATAACATGGATGTACCCATTCCTCTGGTAATCCTACTGATTGATTGTTAAGTGCCATATTCCAGTTTGTTCCTATGGCATGTTTACAAGGTATCACAATTAACTCCCACTTTCTACACGTACATGTCCTCCATTTATTATTCCCTCTTTTGTCAGCTTGGATGGACTAGTGTATTTAACCCCAACAGCTTCACAAACATTTCCCTTAGTCCACTTGACTTTTGACCTACATGCATCAGGCCCATTACCAGACCCACTAGCTTCGCATGTAGGTAAAGTTGGTATAATACCCCTACACACAACCCTCATTCTTTCCTTGTCATTTTTTCCATCCTAAGTTCCCTCCTTGTTTCAATTGAATGCTCGTTAACTAGGTCTTTTACTTGTTCCCTGTTTCCAAAGTTCTGTCCCACATAAAAGTATGTCTTGTACACCTAGGTAGAAGCATGTGCCTATTTCCTAATTTCTCAACCTATCAAGTTCATTTTCCTCATCCAAAGCACTCTCAAAGTAATCATTATCCATAACTTCTATATCCTCATTTGCTTCTTCATTATCAGATATTTCATCTCTGTTCCTACATCCCATGAACTGAACAGTTTCATCAATGTTGTAATGGAAGTCTTCCATGTCAACATCAATCTTTGAAACATAGTTTTCTTCATCCATAATGTAATCACTAATGTGGCTATCATCATCACTATAATCTGAGTCCATTCCCTTCACTATCCTCACTATAATTACTAGTTTCATTCCCTTCATCACTATGATCCCCATCATCCATATTATCAACATTATCCACAGTATTAACATTTTCAGGTCCATGTTTTGGTAATATATCATCTAAATCAGCAAAAGGATTAAAGTTTGGGTCTTGTGAAACTACATAAGGGTCATAAGAAGAATAAAAATCATTCACAAATTCACTATCTCCCTGACTAGGTACAACCTTAGCAGCACCAATACCTTGACATACATCCTTAGTGACACCGCTACCTTGACCTACATTGACACTACTTTGTGTACCTACATTGAATGCATTCTCATCTCTAATGCATTTCCTAACCGCTGGTGTAATACCTGCTTTGGACAGTCTTGGTTTATCTAACTCTTCTATCAAAACCCTTTTGTTTTTCAGTTGTGAGGTAAAATAAAGGCCAAGATGGGTTCTTTCATGCTAACCATATATATCAATGAATTTGTGACCTTCTTCAACATATTTTGACAAAAAAAAGAACATCTTGGTCACTGTCTAAAGGTTGTAGGCCACTATATAAATCACCACCAGGTTTTAGAAAATGATAAAACATTATTTTATGAGCATCATTACCTAAGTCTTCCACAATAGCATCCATCTCATGCACAGAAAACTCATCAGAGTCTAACTCATCAACAATCTTTGAATAACCATTAATGTACCTCCTACCAGGTGATACAATGAAAGAACCACCATAATGCAAGAACCACCATAATGCAGCCTTATTGAAAACACAGTACGTATACCAGCTGGAAAAAAAATGTGATCAGGGTTTATTAGCGTTTATTCAATTTTGTATCAAATAAACCATTTTTCATCAAAATAAAACAGGGTATAATCAATAAATAACAAGTGAGAACACTTTGCATCAACACAAAATTGCAAAAAACTAGAAAACTTGCCATAAGCTACATTTGGATCAAAGTCAACGTCTAATTTTCGTATTACATACCCCATCGGTACCACCATTTTATGTAACTCGTTAGGTTAATCAGCTTTGAAGATTAAGGTTTGATGATTTGAAGAGGATAAACTGGTTAAAGAGAGTGATGGTGTGTGTTTTTATGTTTGTGGGGGATTGTGAATGAAAAGACAGGGTAAATGAAGGATTTAATTGAGGGTGTGGGTTGGAAAAGACGAAAATATCTTCGAGTGGACGAGACATAATGACCATTAGTGATGCCAGTTAGAGTGAGCGACCAACGGTACATAACGTTTCGCAATTAAGGATGAACGATGCATTTTTTTGGGTCAAATGACGATACTTGTCGGTCAACACATACCACAAAGACGAGTGGTGTAGTTTACTCTATAAAAGTAAAAAAAAAATTAAAAAAAAATAATAATTCATGAATAAAACACCTAAAAATGGAAACATTTCACGAAAGTATTTCCTTGCATGGATTTACTAGTTTTAACAGCAAATGCGTAAACCAAAACAATCGCCAAATTAAAGCATATAATTTGTTAAACAACAACTCCATTCAATAATAAAATGTGTTGATAACCTTCAACAAATGGATTAAGACATTAAGTTGCATCCAACCAGACTAGTGATGTAGCATCAACTCCACAATCCGTTGCCATATTTTTGTCAAAGGCGATCTTATTGTAATTAGAATAGCGTCAAGTACACATGTTACAAAAAATATTAGACAAGTCAACAGACTGTATACAACCATGTGGGCGAACTCACTATGACTTGCATTCAAGATTGCACAAAATAGTTCATCCATCGATAGTATAGAGACACACATCGTCACAAACATGGACGGACCCACATGGAAGTCGGGTGTGACACGGGCCACACCCTATATTAGGTCACGAAGTGTAAATTTTTGATAAAATATGTCATTTTTTGGCACGTGCAACCCCTATTTTTCTGATAAATTTTTCATCGGGCAACTTTAGTACTTATAATCATAAAAGAAAAAAATTGTGCAACACCCTCTTAAAAATCCTGGGTCCGTCTCTGGTCACAAAACCATGCTTCTTGAACATCTCTCTTAGATAAATCAGTTAACATGTTATAACACGTCTAAGCATGTTCAGCAATTATACATTTTGAACCAATTTTTGAGAAACTTGCAGTAAGAGATATCGATAAGAATTGGGTTATTTTTTGCATGTACTGGACAAATTTTTGAACCTTCTGTAATGGACTTTTTGTCCTTGTAAGATCTTGTAAGGATGTCACGGATCTAGCTGGTCCGTTAGAACTCGCCACATAATCAAATTTTCACCATGTTGGACACTTTAAGGTGTACATGGTCCTCGTAGATTTTAACAAGAAGTGCACGGTTAACATTTTTGAGCCAATATTGTTGCTTTGTTGCGTAACTTAGATCCGCGGGCATCCGCACAAGATCTTACAAAAACCAAAAGTATAGATTACAAAAGGCATAAAAGCCGGTTCAAAACATTCAAAATGATCCCATTTTGTAATTTTCCGTAATTTCTCTAAACCCTCACATGAGTTGAACCCGGGTCAATCGTGTTAATACAAATAAGCCGTAAAAACGTTTATTTATATTTTACGATCTTCTAATGTTTTGTCGATAACAAACGTAAAATCATTTTAACGAAACAAATAAAATACGTAATTAGTTTGAACTAATAGTTTCTAACACACTTACGTTTTCACATAAAACACTAAAACAAGTATAAGTGATTTTATGATTTAGTATTACATATGTACAACAACTAGTGTTTACATATTTGGGTAAAATATACACATAACTAGTATGTAGTCTATTGGGTAATATAAATGGATAGAAACTTAAGTATCATAACCCATTGACCAAATACATTGAATGTAGTTGGGCACAACCTAAAATCCATGACCCATATCCATGGAGCTTGACCCATAACCCATTGCATGACATCATGCTTATGTCATATATGGATGATATCCATAACCCATGGTATTGACCCATACCCACTTGACTAGGTGCATTGCACTCATAAGATACATTGTATCTAGTAAAAGACCCATGGATCAACCCATAACTCATGACCCATGACCCATGATCAAAATACCCATGGGTAAAGAGGAGCGTCCCACGGATCCCTAGCTTTACGCTAGACGGATCCCTTGTGGGAGGGATCCGTGGGATCCGGGGAACAGTAGGCTTTTTCTCCCTATAAATAGTGAGCCATTTCTTCATTATTTCTCACCCCTTTCTCACATACTTTCCCCTTGAGTTAAAAACTCTCTAACCCCATATCCAAGTGATCTATGTTTGTAGTTTTATTTTTGTGTGATCCTCTAGGTTCCTCTTAAAGGCGAGATCACCACCTTTGAAGTCAAGCAAGCTCAAGTCCATGAGTTGCCATACTTCCTCATCATCAAGACTACTGAAGTCCTCTTGTTGATGATTCTTTTCTTTCTTCTAAGAAGTGTAGTATTGAAGACATTAGTGAAAGATGTCTTAAGTGTCAAGACGAAGACATTAGTGAAAGATGTCGATCGTCCGTATTATAGGCATTAGTGAAGGGTGCCTAGAAGTCAAGTCACAAGACATTAGTGAAAGGTGTCTTGAAGATCTAGTTAAATGCATTAGTGAAAGGTGCCTTAGATGTACATTCGATATGGTGTGTTTCGATGTACAAGATAGATTAGTATTGGATCCAAGGATATTGATATCCTTGATGATGTTGTAATAAGGAGTTGGTCTCCTTTGGGATTAGTCGTTGGTGTAGTGTTGGGTAGTAGTTCCTCCATTGTAATGGAACTCGGTACTTAGCCTAGTACCGGATAAAGGGTAGGCGACGTTGTGGTAGGTGTGGTTCACCTTGGTGTGAAAGAACCCGGTGGTTAGCCTAGTACCGGAAAAAGAGTAGGCGACGTTGTGAAGGCTTCTCTGCCTTAAGGAGTTGGTGTCGTGTAGTGATTACGAACTCTCGAGTAGGTGACTCGGGGAGTGGAGTAGGGCAAGGAAGGTGTCCTTGTAGCCGAACCACTATAAATACTTGCGTTGTGATTTTGTGCTTCTTACTCTTATCTTTCATTACATACTTCTATATGTTTGTTTATAACATCCAACACACATCCAAATAGATTGACATAAGTCGATCTAAATACTTTAAAAGAAAGTTTTAATTGGCAAAACTATTCAACCCCCCTTCTAGTTTTCCACAAATCGCTACCTGGGCTTATGACTGGATGGCTAATTTACTTATTTTGGTTTATTGCTAAGTGGGCTTACAGTTTGTTGGGCTCATCTTCCCAGATTGCACTAATGATAGATTTAAGAAACACTTATTTTGGAGTTATTTAGGGCTCGTTTGGTTGAGGTCTATGGTATGAGTCTATGACTTTGAAAGTGATTAATGTTGTTTGGTTGGTTATGAGGCCCATCACAATGGATTGAGGATACCCAAATGTGAAGGTTTTCCTCATATCTTTTGTATGTGGATGGTTTCATCATACCCTCCATTACCATTCCACCATATACCAACACCCATACTTATTGTGATTCATAACAACAAACCAAATGCACCCTTACATAAATCATCTATGATAGATGTAAGAAATACTTATTTTTGGAGTTATTTACATAAATCATCCATGCGGTTGACACATATATATACCTTTCGTCTCAAACTCTAAAAATTTACATTGGTCGTTTTTGTAGTTGTCTATTTTGCATTGACCGGTCCTTTGACCAAACAGGGGTTTGTTTTGTTCGTTAAGTCCATAAGGACTAAACGAGCGTTAGTCCTAAAAAGTCCATAAAGACTAAACGGGCGTTAGTAACTAATGACGGACGATTTACGCAATTAACTTTTAATTAATTTATTTTTTTAACATTTATTTAATATTTTTTAAAGGCTTTTTTGTTTCTTTTACTTTTTAATAATTTTGTTTTCTTTTACTTGTTTTTCGGTTTTGGTTTCTTTCTATTTATTTTTTTATTTTTAACTTTTTTCCGATTCGGATTGTGTTTATTATTTTTTTTATTTTTATTTTTTTCGGTTTCGGTTTCGATTTCTTTTTACTTATTTGGTTTTTGGTTCTGGTTCGGTTTCATTTTATTTTTATTTTTATTTATCTATTTTTGCTTTCTTTTTATTTATTTGTTTTTCAGTTTCTTTTTATATATTTGTTTTTGGTTTTGGTTTCTTTTTACTTATTTGTTTGTTGGTTTTGGTTTCTTTTTATTTTACTTTTATTTATTTATTTCGCTTTTTATTCATGTATTCTTCGGTTTCGGTTTCTTTTTATTAATTTGTATTTATTTGTTACAAATAAATAAAAGGAAAGCGAGAATAAATAAATAAAAGTAAAAATAAAAAGAAACCAAAACCAAAAAATAAATTAGTAAAAAGAAACAGTATAAAAAAAAGTAAAAGAAACATGGAAAAAAAGGCTTTTCAAAAAAATAAATAAATAATACAATAATTAATTAATTAAAAAAGTTTATAGTTAATTGCATAAATCGTCCCTCGTTAGTTACTAACGCCCATTTGGTCCTTATGCGCTTAAAAGGACTAACGAATGGCTAATGCCCTTTTAGTCTCTAACTCTCTATAGACTTAACGACCAAAACAAACTCGTGTTTCATCAAAGGACCGGTTAATGCAAAATGGACAACCACAGTGACAATTAATGTAATTTTTTAAAGAGCTTTGTTTTTGACAAAATCAGTGTAATTTTTTAAAACTACAATGAAAAGTGCAACAGTGTGTCTTAAGGGACGATTTAGATTTGTGTAATTAACTCCTTATTTTTATTTCCATTATACACACACTTTAACCACTTATGCACGTTAGGTTCATTACTGCGGACTATCTAAATGTTATTTTAGGGTGCGTTTGGTATGCTGTCATGAATAACAATGGGTATGAGTTTGATAGTAGTGGTGAGTCCCTCATTTATGAAAGATTCATACCTAACCTTATTGATGTATATGGAGTATGAATTATATCTATCATTCATTACCATAGTAGTGGACTCTCTTATCTTAAACAAACATCTATAATCACTTTCATAATAATAGTTTCATTCTCATAGTGGGATACCAAACGCACCCTTAATGGTGGTTCTCAGTTTGCAACTAGAAGACTGCAACATGTCCTGATTTGGTCCAGTTTGCAACTAGAAGACTGCAACATGTCATGATTTGGTTCAATTTGCAACTAGGTGACAAAATAAATTGTCCAATGACGATTTGGTATCAAAGCAAATATACGGTGTGAGTATCAATTCCCACCTCATCATCGCTACGTCAACGCCACCTCAGCATAACAAACATTTACAACTAACCACAACAAACCTCCCCCCCCCCCCCCCCCCCCCCCTCACTCATAAGAGGGAAGGGTATCGTGGCTAAGCCACTTCTCTTCATTTGGGCCCTACATGTGTCACATCACTTCAACACACTCACTTAAAAATATACTCCAATCACAACTAACTCAAACCTCTTCATTTGGGCCCCATCCACCCTCATTTTATTTCTTTTTTATATTTTTCAAACACAAATTCAAACATTTTAAACAACCAATCTAAAATTCATTAAAATAAAAACATTACAATATACTACCTCTGTCCTACAATTATTGTCCACTTTTACTTTTTTAAGTCATTTTATTTAACTTTTACCATAAATATTTTTATTTGCGTAATATAATATTTGATGAAAATTATTTGAATAAATTGTGTTTTAAATGTATTTTCATTTGGTATAATTTTCATCAAATATTATATAAACACAAATAAAAATATTAATAGTAAAAGTTGAACAAGAAATACTCAAAAAATTCAAAATGGACAATTATTATGGGACGGAGGGAGTATTAAAAATTAAAACGATACGAAATACATAAATCTTAAATCTTAATCTGAATACTCCCCGCATGCAGAATCATACGAGGGAGATATATAACCGGCAAATTCCTCGATGCGTGCCAAATCTTCCTGGTCTAGCGGAGATTCCCCAAAGCTGGCAGTCGAAGTTGATGCACCTGCACCATCGTTTTTGTTCACCCGATAGCTCCAATTGATTTTGGTGCTGATGTTGTTCGATACCATTTGAACACACTGCCACAACTTGTCAGCAATCTCGTCTTCTTTGTGGGCTTCCTCCTTCAGAAATTTGTCGATCACAGCTTTTCGTTCAGGTGTAATGTCATTGCAACTCTTGTAGTTTTCTCTCATATGTTGCTTCTCTGCCCTCGCCTGCTCAAACAGATTGATGACGCTTATAATAGCGTTTTTTTAGCCTCATCATTGTTATTGCATTGATTTTTAACGTACACTTGCATATCTTCAACGGAATGCGGGAGACGGCAAGCCATAATAATCTTGTGTAAAGAGAAGTGTGAATTTTGAAGTTGAATTGTGTTTGAAAGAGAAGTGTGAATTATGTTTGAAAGAGAAGTGTGAATTTTTTGTGTAAATATGGGTATTATTTATAGAGTGGGTGGGTAATATTTGAATTTAAAAAAACAACAACAAAAAAAAAAGAAAAAAAAAAAAAAAAAAAAAGTAACCGTTGTTACTTTTAAACGGATACTTTTTCAATTTCGTTTTGTCTTCTTCCGTGTCATTGGGGTGGCGAAAACTCAACCGGCGAGTGGGCTTGGTGTCGTGGCGAGGGCCGGCGATGGGTGGCGAGGGATCCACGTTGGATCGGCGAGCTCTTCTCGTTACCATACCCTTCTCTCTAACAAACCTCAACCTCTTCATTTGGGGCCCACCACTACAACTTTTTTTTTTCTTTTTTTTTCAGATTTCTAAATAAACTAAATTTATTTATTAAATTAAAAATACAATACAATATATTTATAAAAAAAAAGTTATAAATTTAAAAAAAAAAAAAAAAACTTTTTCTTCCTAAAACCACACACACTACAAATATTTCTTGGGTCCCACCTTTGCAGGTTTCTTCCTTTGTCGTCACCACGAAGAACCACACGACGGCGAGCCACGACGAAAGGGCCCGGTGTGGCGGCGAGCCACGTCGAGGCTCCAGCTAGGATGACGGCGAGCTACGAATTCCCCACACCGGGTGCTCTAAAAAGTTCTTATAAAAATATAACTAACTTTAATAGTACTAATTAGCATAACACCAACATTCCTGTCACATCCATGCCACATCAAATAACATAACATAAAAAAAACATATGTTATCATAATATCAAATAACACCACCTTTTGAAACCCATATTTAAAAAAAATACAATTTACAAATTAACCTTTCAATTAGTATTTCAATCATTAAATAAACCCTAACCCTTCACTAATATTTCATTCATAAACATAAAAATTACATAAAATACAATACGAATACGATACGATACAAAATAATATTTCATTCATAAACATAAAAATTACATAAAATACAATACGAATACGATACGATACAAAATACGATATGGAAAAAACATATGATACGAAATACATAACATAGCTTAATCTGAATGCTCCCCGCATGTAGAATCATACGAAGAAGACCTATGCCCAGGAAATTACTCAATGAAAGCCAAACGTTCTGCTTCTGACTTCCTGGCTTTCTCATCCTCCTCTTGTTGCTTTCTTGCTTCCTCTGCTTCAACTTCTCGTAAAGCCTCTTCGTCACATATCATTTGATAATGTTGGCTTGCAGTTAAGCCATGCTCATCAACTGCCTCGTCTGTATAACCTAGCCCAATTTGAGTTAGCTGAGGTTGATAATGAGGTTGCTCAACAAATCTAGGTGCAGCAGATGAACTTGATGCACCCACAATAAGTTGATTCATTTGTTGTGATACGGAACCAACAATTTGGTTTTCCTGATAGCTCCAACGGATTTTGTTGCTAATGTTGGCTTGTATATGTGAAACACGCTCCCACAACGTGTCACTAATGGCAAAGTCTTTCCTGGCTTCATCGCTCAATAATTGATCGATCACAGCTTGTATTTTCGGCGAAATTTCTTTGCAGTTCTCGAATCGTTGTCACAAACGTTCTTTCTTTGCCTTTGCGAGGTCAAACAACTTGATAACTTCGATAATAACCTTTTGTCGAGCCATAGTGTATAGGGTTTATAATTATTGTGTGAAAATATTGAGTAAAAAAGTGTTGTATTTATAGAGGATTTAAAATTTAATTTCAAAAAAAAAAAAAAAAAAAAAAAAAAGAAAAAAAAACGCACGTTGGTAAACTTTCGTGCTTCACAACGCCATTGCAACGCCGGGAGGGGTGGTATGTTAACGCAACATTAACGCCTGCCACGAGTGACAAAATGCCATTGATGCATTTTCATAACGAGCGTTGTAAGGTTACATGTAACAGGTCATGTGTGAAAGTGGTTACTCGCGTGAGAAGGCATTGCAAGTTTGCAACTACCACTCTCACGTTAGTTTTCGGTTCATTTGCGTGGTTCAACTTAGACCGACCGTAATGCATGGTTATAAAGTCGGTCATCAACTCGGTCACAGTCGGTCATCCTTATTACGCCTCAATTGAAGGACGCGTCTCCACATGCAAAAAAAAAAAAAAAAAAAAAAAAAAAGGAATCCGTCGAAATAATGACCTAGTCGTTTGAGTATGTTTGTGTGTGTGAGTGTTTTATTTAATTGATTTTTATAAGGTATATTTGTGTTTAAGTGAGGTACGTTTTTTATTGTGTCATCAGCTACCTATTACGGTCAGTTGGTCATGAGTTGTTATAGAGAGAAAAAGATGATATGATAATAGTGTCCCCAGTCATGTTGCGGTCACCCTTACGGGTAACGTAATAATTGGTCTAGGTAGGTGATTGTTCTACGGGCTCGTGTAGGGATTGGTTCAACATATGGTTGTGTGCTATTTTTGTGTGTATGTGAGAAATTATGTGTGTATTTGTATATAAAAATCCGGTTTATTATTTGATGTGTTTATTTATCCTTCACTTACGTAAAAATACGAAACGTGTTTACTAATTCTTGTTCCAAATCGGCTCATTACTTTTTACACTTGTCATAAATCATAAGAGAAAAGTATCAAAAAGGGACAATTTTTTTTAAGTCCTCATCATGATCATGTTTTAAGCCAGTTCTTAAAATGGCCATACTCAACTACTCAACTCCGCAACTTCACCAAAAATTTGACACGTGTCCAACTCCGTAATTACTCAACTCCACAACTCCACTCAATACTCGACAAGTGTCCAACTCCACTCAAAATTTGACAAGTATCTAGCAATAAGTAAAATTACTGAGTTAAGTAGTTAAATATGACCATTTTAAAATTTGCCTTAAAAAATGGACCATAATGAAAATCTCAAAAAGGATTTTATCCCCTTTTAATACTCTTCTCTAAATCATAATTACATAAATAAAACATGAAATAGAACCAAATTGATACAAACCAAAGTAAACATTGGTTAAAGCTATGCACCAAAAAAAGTATAAAAAGGAACCTCCCATCATCCCATCAAGCATTTAATATACAAGTAGCCAACACTACACGCTTACAGAAAGTCAGAAACACTAGACCCCTTCCAATCAGTCACTAAAACAACCCACCGTCGTCGTACACTAACGCGACAGATTACCTTACATCAAACTGTCACTAAACCACTTCACACTGTCACTATCTCATTTCTTCATTATTAGACCATTTCAACATTTTTTCTTCATTGCCCATTAATGGACTCACTAAGCCATGTGATATTCAGGCCACCAGAGACACCCAATGAGCCCATGGAGTTTTTGTCACGTTCTTGGAGTGTTTCTGCTTTGCAAGTCAGTAAAGCTTTAGCTCCGTCGCAAAGTGGTGGAGGTGATGAAGGTGACAAAGTTTGTGGTGAGATGGAAGAAGTTGCTAATAATGGTGGTGGTAACCCTTTTGCTTTTGCTTCATCTGAGACTTCTCAGCTTATTATGGAGAGAATATTGGCACAATCTGTAAGTTTATGAAAGTTTGTAAACTTATTTTTTAGGTTCATGCAAGTTTTGCTTATGGCTTATTAAAGGTCACAAAGTCCAACTTGACAAGCTAATAAGGAGAACAAAATGAGTTTTAGAGATTTTTCAAATTTATATAAGCTAATGAAGAACAATAAATAGCTAACATAAACACCACCAAAACTAGTTTATTAGAGCACTGGGTACAGTGGTGCCAAATTCTCGTGCCAAGCTCGTGCCAAACTGCCACGTCAGCAGTTTTTGAGTTTGGCACCAGAAAGTGTTTGGCACCACATTTCTGGGGTATCCGTTGGCACCAGAATTTCTGGTGCCAAACTCAATTTTTTTATTTTTTATTTTTTTATAAAATTCAAAAACAATATATCCTAAAATTACTTTATTCATAAAAAAAAACATTACAAGAAATAAAAAAAACAATAAACTTAAAAAAACATAACATAATTATTCTTGTGAATATTTTGCCCGGATCCGTGCTTGTTGGGCCCTCAGGATTGCCGCGTTCATCGGATCGAGCGTGCTTGTGTCCATAGATAGCACCCGCATATCTTCGGCTATCCTTTGAGTTTCGATTAAATCGACCCTCGCTCGAGACTCCCGCTCAAGAACATCTTGCTTCATTTTTCGCTCCAACTCGTATTGTTTTTCCATCATTTGTGAAAACATTTCCGGGTTTGAACCGGAACTTGCGGTCGAGTTAGACGAACGTTGGCTCTTTGCGATCCGGTACACCCCGTCCGGCCTTGGCAATGCGTCGGGTCCAAAATGCTCGGGATCCTCTTCCGTAACCCGAAGACGATTACGTCTTGCATTTGTTGAGTCCGGATTTTTCCACTTATGCTTGTCCTTCAAAAACTTCCAAGCCGACGAATGTTTAAAATCGCCATGATATCGTTTGTACAAAGTGTGGCAACGTTCCATGAAATCCATATCGTTCTCCCCACTCATAACAGCCGTTTCATTCACAATCGAATTAAACTTCCCGACACAACGATTCATCGGAGTCCACTTTCCGGTAAGCATGTTCTTCGGTTGTTGGTTGCTTTTTTTTCGTTTTCTTTGCCTTCGCCGGTTCCTTCATTTTTGTTTTTTTGGACGTGGGGGTCGGAATGACCGCTTCCTCTTCGGATTCGGATTCATCAACAAGGTGGAACGATTGGTGGGACGATCTTGGTTGTGATTCGTTTTGTTGTTGTTGTTGTTGCATTTTCCATTGAGAAAACATAGCGTATTCTTCGGGATTAACGCATGAGTTTTGTTGAGAAAACGAAGGAAAGTATTGTTGTTGGGTGTTCGGATTCGGATTCGAAGACGAACCGATATATGGGGTTCAAATTGTTTTGAATGATGAAAATGACAAGATTTTGATAGTTAGAAAGGATACAAAATAGAAGCAACACAAGTACAGTACTTTTTTTTTTCTTTCTTTCTAAAATGTTGGGAGATGACAAAATTGTCCTTATACTTACTGCTAAGTTTTAGTGTTTTGATGAAAGTGTTTTTATCTATGTGAAAGTAACCAAGCACTTAATTAACAATTTCAAACAACTAAACTATCACAAACACCCTGTAGTGTTAGAACTAACAAGGGTATACTGGTCTTTTGAGTGGTGTGTGGAATTCTTTCATTTAAAGCATTTAAGCACTTCCAACTATATTCAAAACCATTATCATGAAAACTTGAAAATAATGATTTATTTTCGAAGTATATAAGTTTTTGGCCAACATGGTCCAAGCATATTATTTTAGTGGCATGCATTTTATATAAACATATATATATATATATATTTTTGTATAAATGTTTTGAGGCTGATATTGATGATCTTGCAGCAAGAGGTATCACCAAGAACTTCAGGGAGGCTCTCACACAGTAGTGGTCCTCTTAATGGTTCACTCACTGATAGTCCACCTGTTTCACCTTCTGAACTTGATGATATGAAGGTATGGAGTATACTTTATGTGTTACTAATCCTTATACTATAGCTTTATTGTTAAAGAAAAACATAAACTATAGTTTTATAATGTTTGCATAGTTGAAAATGTTTTTTCTTGGACAAATAATCTGACATGTTTTACCTGGTGATATGAGTTCTTGTTTGAATTATGGTAAATGTTTTGGTTTTACAGAACATAACACTCAGTAAGAAACCTTGTTGCAGCTTTCTCTTTAATCTAGAAAATAATATTATAATAGTCACTAGATGCCAAAAGAAATTTAAGTAAAGTTTAAGTTTGGTTTTTGGAAATTTTAAAACTAGGAAAGTTATAATTTGGTTTTGATTAAAGTTACTTAAGATGTGATTTTGGATGTAGATATGATTGTTTTGGTTGTTTATCTTATTCTAAAGTGGTCTAATGTGATTGTTAATATGTACTTTAGCCCTACCATTAGATTTCCCTTGAAGATTGGTAAGTGGTTTCTACCTTTTGCTTTTATGAAATTTCCACAAAGAAGTACTTTGTTTCGAGGAAATCCCGTGAAATTACCATTGAGATACCTTTTTTGCGGTTCCTGAAAATCGAGCTTTATTTCAAGAAAATTCAGTATTTTCTTGCGATAAAATTTCACGCAAAAAAGTTACTGTATTTATTTTTAGTAGTTTTATCGAGTTGCGCCGGTAACTATCCCTAGTGTTCAAGAATATAATAGTAAATTGACTGAGATCAAAGTTTTTACCAATGGAACTCGGGTATATATGTGCATTATGGTAGTAGATATCATGGTCGTAACTCATTAAAACTAGTTGTTAATGAGAATCTTATAGTGGTTGTATGTCATGATTCATGGATATTATGGTAATTACACTACAGGAATAAATAATTAAGTTTTTTGGTTGATCTGATTTTTTAAAATTATGGCTCATAATGAGCACAGGGATAACATTTATAGAATGATACTGTAGTGCACTCTAAAAATGGGTACATTAATGTGGAACCAGAAGGTAGGTATGCTTCTAGTTTATGTCTTAAAGTTGTAGAGTTGAATTAATAACTTATAGCGATAGCAGTGGCGGACCTAGGACAAAATCTAAGGTGGTTCCTAGTTTATTTAGTCGAGACAACATATAAATTGGGTCAATAAGTCAACCGGTTAATGGGTCGGGTCAATAAGTCGGGTTAGATTATGTCTTATCGGATACTATATATAACACATGTAACAAAAGAAATTTGTGGCAGTGTAATAAGTGTTTTAATAAACCAAACTTTTACTTAAACTAAACAACAATATGTGTGTGATTAAAAATAATGTATTATCATTATAATAAAATTGGAAGTAAAAAAAATATATAAAGTGTTGTGGTATTTTTTAGCTACTGACAATTTATTTGTATTTACCGAATTTTGATAACTAATACAGTAGAAATTTAAAAATTATTTATGACATGTTAAAATAACATAAACCTTTGCGGGTCATTTGCATATATATCCCTCCAAACAAAATTGCATATATATCCTTTGCATGCATAAAAATCATTGTACTATGTGCATAAAAAACTTGTAAGAATGATATATATGGAATTATTCACCTTTGGAGGGATATATATGCAATTCCCCCTAAATCTTTTGACCAACACAAATGAAAGTGCATAGCGTTCCTATGATGTTAGTCAAAGATAAAGAGAAAACACAAAAAGGACTACAGCCCAACTTAAAATTGTTGTTTCCAAAACTAAAGCAACTATCATATCAAAATTACTATACTCAATATTAAAATTGTTGCTATATCCAGATATTGACCTTACAATTTCTTATAGTACGTCTTCTTGGTTAACTCCCACACATACGTCCGATTCCGGCCACTCGGCCATGTTTCTTTTTCTTTCTATCTTTTTTTCTTCTTTCTTTTATCATATTCTCAAATTCAAGGTGGTTCCCGAGTAATTTTTAAGGTAGGTCCTAGAAAAAACTCTATATCGTTTCTAAAGGTTCTTTTCATCCAAGGTGGTTCCCGGGCACCGCCTACACAAGGCGTAGGTCCGCCCCTGAGCGATAGCACCTAAAATGGTCTGTGACCTTGAATGCAACAAGAACACCAAGGTTTTTGATGTGTTTGATCTCTTTTAGCATAAGAACTTAATGTTGGATGAAAGTATACCAAACGTACCACAAGTTTTTTGAGTAAATAAATAGTGTTAGGTAACTGTCTCTAGGTTTACTAAATGGTCCATTACAGGAGAGTCTGATTGACGGATCACTGATGGTTTCAGGCAATTTAGATTAAGAATAGACTGAATAAAACCCGAAAGATTTACAAAACTAGGGGCTATTAGAAATCGCAGTACTTGTGATGAATTTGGGCACAACAGTTTTTCCAATACCCGCAAAGGCGTATGCCAATATGTCCAGCCTGATTGGACCTCTTTATGTGCTGGACTGCTGGTCGTGAGCCACATAACTCCGCTTCGATTATAACTTATGACCATTTGAAGTTGACATGTTTTTCACGTGTTTCCTGTGTTCATACCCTTCCACACATACGTCAACTAACATATTGTGTTTAGTTTAATAAGTTAGATTATTTGGTAATTTTGGTTAAACCTTAAAATGTAACTGATATGATTAGAAGACTATGGTATTTTTTTTATATGCACTTAAAAGTACTTTTAAAATTACATTGCCTTTCGTGGGGTTTACTAATGATGTTGGGTTTAAGCAGTACGGTCGATTAAAGAACCCTGTAAACACCCAGTATCGAGGTGGGGCTACAAGTACCACAACAACCACTGGTGGCGGGAAAACAGTGGGAAGATGGTTAAAGGACAGAAAAGAGAAAAAGAAAGAGGAGACAAGAGCACATAATGCACAGTTACACGCAACTGTTTCAGTTGCTGGTGTTGCTGCTGTTGTTGCCGCACTTGCAGCTGCTACTGCCGCCTCATCGGGACATAGAAAAGACGAGGAGATGATGAAAACTGACTTGGCGGTTGCATCTGCTGCCACCTTGGTGGCGGCTCAGTGTGTGGAAGCTGCGGAGGCTATGGGTGCTGAACGTGACCATTTGGCATCGGTTGTTAGCTCTGCGGTTAATGTTCGATCACCTGGCGATATCATGACTTTAACAGCTGCTGCCGCTACTGGTAAGCTGAGTTGTTTTTGTTATTGCGATTTGGGGTCATTATCTGATTCTTGTGTTAGTAAAATGCAAACAATCATTAATCAGAAAACAATGTATAACAAACCATTTCAAAAGGTTATATTCTGCTTTTTCTTTGAGAATCTGTGATGGAATTGTCTCTTAGAATAGTAATTTATTCAAATTACATATACTATAGCTCTTCGTGGTGCGGCGACATTAAAAGCAAGGGCAGTGAAGGACACACGCAATATCCCGGCTGTACCTCGCACGGAGAAAGGGACGAATAGCACTGGAACTGGCAGCAGTTCAAATGGTAGTTTTAGTGACGAGTTTGTTCCTGAAGAAAATTTTCTTGGCATATGTAGCAGAGAACTACTTGCAAGAGGTTGCGTGCTCCTCAAACGCACACGTAAAGGTTCGTTTTGATATATCAATCACAGCAGATTCGAATCAATGTATTCAGTGTTGCAAATTTTCAGAAAGTTTTTTAATCATTACAGGTGATCTTCACTGGAAAATAGTTTCTGTTTATATCAACAAAATGGATCAGGTTAGTTCCTTTAAACTTTAAGATGGTACTTACTATATCACTTTGTGTTACGGATTTACGGGATCATAACTTGATTTTAATTAGAGTTGTCAACTTCAACTTATTTCTTCCGTATATGTGATGGTAAGCTTGGATCCAACCGTTTGAACAGGTCAAATATTGGATGCCATGATTACCAAAAAAAAAAGTTGGAACAATTTCTTCCTTAAAATTGACACATGACATCACCATTAGTTACACGCCAACAGCCAACTGAACTTTTTTTTATCGGGAACATGTTTCCTTTCTATCTTTGTTCTTTTCTAACGTTGTGTTTACATTGCCAAGAAAAATTATTGGACAGCAAATAGTAGTTGGAAATTTATTATGTTTTGAGAAACAAAATCAGTTTACAAAAGTTGATAACACTATTTTTTGTTCTTGGTAATTATGGTGTTCAACCTTTTGGCCGAATAAATTATATCCACGGGGACTAAGCCAACCAGCACATACTCAAAACTGTAAAACTTGTTATTCGTAACAACTTATTCTTACAAAAAAGCTCTGATTTTAGTGAGTTGGAGCTTTCAAACACACAAAAACATAATTTCTGTCTTTTAAATTTGATTGTTCCACCTTTATTTAAAAGTGAAGGAGCCAAAATTTACAAAATAAGTTAGTGCATGGTTCTATTATTGAACAAAAATCATGACTTTATACTTACCAACATTAGTACTTTTTTAATCACTGAAAAAGTTACATATGATCCCTTAAAAACAGTCTGTTCCTATGTTTATCAGGTGATCCTGAAGATGAAGAGTAGACATGTTGCTGGGACCATTACAAAAAAGAAGAAGAGTAAGTAAACAAACACTCACTCACTGCCAGTGGTTTGGTGGGTCTTTTGGGGATTTGTTAAAGGTTTAAAGCACTAAAGACTAAAGTTATATTCTCATTCTATAGACAATAACTTTGTTTCTTTTACAACAGATATTGTGTTGGAAGTTTTGAAAGATATGTCACCTTGGCCGGGTCGCCACCTTGTGGAAGGTGGTCATGACCGGTGTTACTTTGGGCTAAAGACTGTGGATCGTGGAGTTGTCGAGTTTGAATGCAAAAATCAAAGGGAGTATGATATTTGGACTCAAGGTGTGTGTAGGTTGCTTGCGGTTGTTACAGATAGAAACAATGGGATTTAAATCTTGGTTAGCTTTTTGTGGGTTTGAATTAGCTATCGTTATATTTGTAAATCTTTTGGCTTAGTATTGTATGATCATTGTGGTTTATTTTTTGAACGGTCTTAGTTGGTATGGTTTAGTTTTTGCGACGTTGGTGTTGTTATTGCTGCTTTTGTAAATTTACGTTTGGATATAATTACTTATCGGATGGATACTTGATGTTTAACTTTCTAACTATTGTGTGTATGCATGTTTTTAGATTTTGTATTCCATTTTCACATACATTTTATTGTGACATGTATTTATGTTGGATGAAACTTCATGTTAAGTCCAAAATGAAATAAAAACAAGTAATGAGAAAGTGGAGAACCATGTGAATATGTGTTGAAAAGAAAGGAAGTGGACAGTCAAAAAGGAAAAGAAGTAAATAAAGATTGGTCTTTGTTGAGTTATGTGCCTTGTGTTATTGGATTTCCTGGTGATGCTTTTTGTGATTCATGGAACTTTAGATCATCAGAATGTGGACATGACTTTCTTTTTGTATACTATGTTTGTTTTGGTTTCTGCAACTAATGTGAAACATGTTTTGATGTAATTATATCTCACTTTAGTTCACACAAATGTTTCTGCAACATTTTATTGGCACTTCTACTTTGTTTTTAAGGTTCCTTTATACATAAATATCATATACATATGGATTATACATTAGAAATTACATTTGGATACCTATTAACCTCCTCACCAGAGGGGGCTCAAACCTCACTAGGTACACATTTGGGTTAACTAATGAAAGGAGCCGAAACGGTCACGGGATACCTCAGTTAGGCGGCTTTGACTTACCCTCTTGGGTTACCTAAACAACGTTTTACCAATTGGTGCAAGACAAATTACTCATATATTCATTGATAAACCAAATGATAAATAGCCTTAAGTCGTATTCACACCCAGAAGTGACTCGTAAATAACAAAACTAGTGGTTAGGTCTTTGGCTTTTAAAAAATAAGTCAATGGTGCAAACCTCGCTAGATGTGTACATTTGAGGGTGGCCAACGAAGAGTCAAAAAAATGTCCTGGGATTAACCCGGTCAAACCACGTGCATCTGAGTCAAAAAAGTTTGCCCTCCCGAATAACCTGAATAAGAAAAAACACACCCGTTTAAGTTGCACACAACAATGTGGTGAGGTGTTGAAGTGTTATAGTACAATATATACACTTTGAAGCTTATACATGTAACTTCTTGTACTTGTGTGTTAAGCCAATTGTTTGTCGACAACACCATCTATAAATGCACAAAGGTTATCAACTCCCCCTTTTATTTCTAGCCTTGTGATTAATATCAGCTGGTCCTTAAAAAATTGATAGCATGATTTTAATATGTCAAATTCTATTATGACATGAAATATTTTTCATTTATTAATGAAAGACTCCTTTCTCTACAATACAGATGAAACTTCACAATCTACATTTAAACCAATTTATTGATTTTATCATTTCAACATTGAAAACATAAATTGAAATCTGAATGTGCAAATACTGTGCAAATAAACAAATGCATTTAATATAGAATGCATCAAATGCTATATAGCAATACAAATAAAAGAAGGTATGAAGCTATCACTTTTCATCTCAACTCTTCATGTCTAATGTGATATTGGGCATGCTTTGGACCACTGGTCTTTGCAGTTTCCACTATATCTTTGGTTGTTAGATAATTCAATTATCATAATTGTGCTTGAGCATACAATTTCTTTTGGGGTAGCATTTAAGTTTTATTATGCCGAAAATGGAAAAGAAAAATTAAACTCATACTTGTCTCTTGTTATTGTTTACTTAACGTCCTTATGCTCAAACATCGTCTTCGATCCCATGACAAAAATGAAATGTCAACATACACGGGAAGATTTGTAAATTTGTGAGTTTCATTAGAACCCAAATACAAAAATGTTACATAGATGATTATTTACAGTAAGGGTGTGCATGGTCCAAAAACCGGACCGGCCAAGACCGGACCGGACCGAAAACCGATTTCGGCATAAACCCTAGACCGAGACCGGACCGAATGTGGTCGGTCCGGTCTCGGTCCGGACCGAATGTGGTCGGTCCGGTCTCGGTCCGGACCGGTCCGGTCCAACAAGGCCAAATTCGTCGGTTTTGGTCCGGACCGGACCGGACCGGACCGAGGACCAATTAGCCCAAAAGCCGGGACCGCGGACCGGACCGAATGTGGTCGGTCCGGTCTCGGTCCGTGTCGGTCCGGTCGGTCCGGTCCGTTCGAGTCATATGCTCACCCTTAATTTACAGTATCTTTAAAAAAATAATAATAATAATAAAATAAAAAATAAATAAATCAAAAAAATAAAAATAAATAATGATTGTCGTGAAGATACATCACATAACATATACCAAAAATGTGTATCGACTACTAATAATTTTTTGATGCGATGAATCCATAGTTCTATGAATCATGATGTGGTTGATTAGAAATAACCCTTTAGATCAACCTTTTTCTTAGAGGCGTGGAGATCCCATCTATCATTTGCCCCTCATGTAGCATTTTAGTGGAATCCGCTTCTCACATCTTTTTCTCTTGCTCCTTGGCTCGTCAAGTGAGGAGTAGCCTAGTAGGGTTATGCGTTAGTGGGAGCTTGAGGATCCTGACAATAATTCTTATGATGAGTGGCTCATTTGGTTAACTAATATCCGTGCGCCTAAGTGTTTGAAGGAGGTTCTTGAAGGCGTTTGTTACGTAATGTGGTGACATTTGTGGCGTTTCAGAATTCAATCTTTATTTGGCAATAGTCAGCCTAGACGAGAGCTTCTCTTTGACGAAATTGTTCAAATGCCTTTTACGTGGTGTTTTAGTCGTAGTAAATCTAATTTCAATTTGGTTACTTGGATGCAAAACCTTACTTTCATTAGTCTGTAATCTCTTCTAGCTCCTCGCTAGTTTTATCTTAATAAAATCGGCGCAAAAAAAAAAAATAATAATAAATAAATAAATAAAAATAAAAAATCGTCCGTCTCTACTTTTCGTAATAATGTTGCTTGGTAGCACCGTGTTATCGCAACTGTTTCATGCTTTCTAACATGTGATTTTTAGCGATATTGCATTCAGTTGGTTTGTATGTTAGACTTTTATCATAGTTTGATGAATCATCACATTATGGGAAGATAAACATGGATCCATGTTCATGCTACTCACGGAAAGTCAACCTTTTCTTTCCGATGATGTACATGGCCTCACTAGTATTCTAGTAGCTATTTTTCAAACTTTTCCCGAGCCATCTCAAGATGTTTGTTTCAACCCGAATCTTAATTCAAACTTTCAACCCATCTTAATAGTCTATTTAAAAGATGGTTTGGATCTTCACATGACGACATCCCTATTTCCTTCAAGCATAACATAACTATATATTTGTAAAGTCGCTCAACAATATTATTTATTTAAATTAAGCTAGGTCAACAATATCACAATCAACATCAATGTAATTTTAGCATCTTGTTAACAAACTAGAACTTTTGATCACTACAATCGGGGCTTTTCTTTAGTAGTATCAGTCCCTCACCCCAACTAATAGGTCAAAAAGAGATTATTGAGAAATAAGTCATGAGCTCAATCCCAACTTTTGATCAAATATCACTTAAATAGTGTCTATTATCTGGGGGTAGGTTCTTAAGGAATGGTTAGTCGGCACCCAAAAGAATTATAAGGGGTAAAGGTTTTCTCTCGATCTAAACTTTTTTGGAGATATTTTATTTATTATTATTATTTGTTTTTAATGTCTACTTTGGGTATGTTCGAAGATAGCAGTAGCAAGAAGTAGTATGCAGTTTGTAATAGCGGAAAACAGTAGCAAGATAAAGTGTTTTGTAACATAGCTGTATAGTCATAATTAGTAAATGAAAACACTAATTACCCGTAAATGCTACTAGAAGTACCGTTTTGATTTCGTGCATTTAGAAAAAGTAAGAACGATAGTTGCTTGTTTCTAAACAAACATTTTATGGACATACCCAAATTAACAAAACAAGGATTGCTACGATGCCGCCGCGTTGCGGCGGGACAGTTGATATTTTATCGGTATACCTTTAATTGGCACAAACGCAGTTGGGTACTGGGGTTAACTTGGCAAAATTATAGTTGCTAATACAAAGCAAATTTAACGACTATTCGATACTAATTAACAAAGAATGACACATCAGACATGCAAATAACTATAGTACATAGTACTGATGCAACATATCGATGCCCAAACAAAGCGTCTTCATTGCACTAAATGAGCCTTTCACTTGGGAGTGTGTGTTGACTGTGATAATGTAATATATACTTGCCTCTGAAAATCATAGCAGCAGAAATAATATCACATGCGCATGCAAGCAGGAATATTTCAGTAAGACAACCAATAGGTGCGACATGAAGTACCTGGCGTATGACATATATCGTAGTTTAGTTTGCGTGGTTTACCTTGTGTATTCATTGAAAAGTAGCAGTTCTTTAAGTATGGCGATGAGTCAATAGCTGCACCATTCTCACGCTTCATGTGAAGTCGGCAATTTTATCACTTGTAGTGGTCGAAGCCCCAAAGAGATACCTGCATGATTGACACGTTTCAAAGAAAATTAGTAACGTCAAATATACAATGTCAAAAATCCGATATAACAATTCTCATTTTCGTATTTATCGAAGTTTACCTATATCCAAATCCAACTCAGCAACGTCCTTAGAAAGTCCACAACTGCTCTGGACATACCTGGAATGAGTAAAAACAAAGTGTTTGGCAAACCATTTTAAGAAGTAAATGTGTGCATTCTGTCTCTCGCAGTAGTTAAAAAGAGGATTGGTACATGCTTTTAAAAAAACGGCATCCCAACACGTATAAATTTGGATCAAATTCAAAGAATATTAGAAGTTTGTTGTTAAAAAGAAAGAATGCCACAGTTTGGAACTTAGCCACACCTGACTTCTAACATTGGCCAACGTACATCATGTTGTAAAAAAAAACAACCTTAAAGAATGATCATTTTAGGCACAAATTAATGTAAGCTAAAAAGTTTTACCATTGCAAGCTTCAGACTCACTAATCAGTGAGGAGGTTGTGCAAACGGTGTCGAATACAGAAAAGGTTACTAAATGCACTTTCAAACCTTCATGTGCTCGTGGGCGATGTTAAAGAATGCTTGTTTCACGGCTTCGTGAATATAACATTGATAAACTCTAAGCTAAGGAACCAACGTGTTTGCTATGTCCTTCCGTTGTTCTCACTTTTTTACAACGTAACACATCTCATATCGGGAAGAAATATATTTTATTAATACAAATATAATCTATTATATCATTAGTTTAACACGAAATATCTGTCATTATCAATACCTTGACATCGCCACCGCTAGTACAAACGGCAAGATTAGTCCCTTGTTGTAACCAACTGACCGAACAGACAATTGTGTAACCTGCATTTTCATGAAACTTCGAGTTAGGCTAAGAATTCACATGAAACATATGCTGTTACATTAGTATAAACCTTAAACTTGATTAAGCCTTCAACCATAAATATTTTTGTACAAAGTAATCAAGGATTTATAAATTAATTTGCAACGCTGAATATATTGACTCGTGTATCTTGTGGTTGAGATATCAGAAGGACTAACCCTTTCTAAGATATCAGAACTAAACCTTTTTATCAGACATCATATATCTTAAAAAGGCGTACGACATCAGTCCTTTCATAAGTTCGTTGCAATCTTTACCAATGAATGTGAGTCAGCACTAAAACATGTCACTGTTATCTCACCTGTAGGATCGTAAATCTGTGCGTTGAAGAAGTAGCTATGAAAAAGGAAAGCACAATGTTTATGAGTAAATATAGTTGCTTTTCACAATGCAAATTCGTTTATGCAGGGTTATTAAGAATCTATTATATGCACCTGTAGTCGGGCTCAGTTACAGAACCTCACTTAGTGTTCAACAAAGAAACAACACCTTAAACATACCATGGTACCTCCGACCAACCAAATATCCGGCGTACCGGAAACCCTTGTAAAAATTATATATTGGAGATGATAATAGCAAACCGATTAGATATCGAATATGATAGTAGCTTTCCAATTAGATATTAGATATGATTATAGTATCCGATTAGATATCGGATAATTAGTAGCACATCAAGTTAGTAGTTTTTCAATTAGATATTAGACATAATAATATTAGCCGATTAGATATCGGTTAGTTAGTAGAACATTTTAGTAGAAAAGACAGATTAGCAGCAAGATAACAATAATTTGACTTATCGAAAATGATAGTAACATTCCATAGTAGTAGTATTATACCATAGCAAAGAAATGACCCTCATATAGTTAATGGGTAGTTTAATAGAAAATCCAATCAAATATTGGAATAGAGATTTGATTATGTTTATGATATAGCTGAACATAGATAAACACTTATTTACTAACCTTGTGACATCAAGATTCTCATCAGATTCCACAGTATTAGCTTCAAAACCATGAATACCGCCTTTATAACTTATCATTGGCTCTCCTTCGATGGTAATAAATAGTGTACTTTCTTTTAGACCTGTGTGGACAAAAGTTGTTTGGAGCTGCACCAAGGGATCATGTAGCAAATAAAATTAAGAATTAACAGATATTATAATAATATGTATAGCAGAGAAAGAGTATGCGTAAATATTTGAACTCACATACAGCTGTATCTTGTATATGTGCATTGTCATCACAACTTTAAGTAGAATAAGTCACGTGACCTTCACTTGCAGTTGTAAACGATTGTCAGTAAAATTTGGCATACCACCTTCGTTGACACCTGTAATAATGAATACATGTAAACAACTAAAAAAAACCAA
Organism: Chrysanthemum seticuspe; assembly: GCA_019973895.1. Taxonomy (NCBI): domain Eukaryota; kingdom Viridiplantae; phylum Streptophyta; class Magnoliopsida; order Asterales; family Asteraceae; genus Chrysanthemum; species Chrysanthemum seticuspe. The sequence goes on along the minus strand of BPTQ01000005.1, from coordinate 65,531,499 downwards.
GATCCAAGAATCTGTCTAGCATTTATACTTACGTGTGGATCTTGTGTTGTCCAAAAAACCTTGCTGCTACTTGTCACCTATGAGTATGGAATGCCCACAGGAAAGTGGAAAGTCTAGTCACTTTGCCGTAGCATATAACCACAAACAATATCTTGATTTTGGGACACAACAGGTTTTTGCACTTTGCTTACGTCCAAACATCTGTACTACTTGTCTGCTTTTCCAAAACAGAAAATCTCGTGCTACACTTTCAAAATGGAATTCGGAGATAGCTTACGTTGATCGTCCGACTAAATCCTGGAGAGAGCAACTATGTAGTTTTACCACTTTGCTTTAGCTTCTGGAGTACCAAATCATTTATTCCATGAGAAAGGCTACCAATTACAAAAGAACATGTAAATACAAAATATTATAGTTCATTTTGCCGCCTAACTGAATTTACAAAGCACGTTAACATACCTTGGGACCGCTTCTCAGCGAAGGACTGAGTCACCCGTTGGTCTGTAATCTCAGAACAATTAATATGAAAAACTGAAACAGAACATGCGAACAAATTTATTTCTACTGAGTGCACACCTGGCGGTCCATTTGCCAAGAGGTTTCCCGGCTCTAGAAAATTCCGCAAGTTCATGAATGCCCTTGTCTATGCATGCCGTGCTATTAACATCAAAGCATACAACAACAGCCTTTTGCCGTAAGTCAAAAACCTCTGGATGTGAACAATACATCAGTTAGAAAGCTGATTATAATCTTGAAATTTTAAGGATACTGTTATGTGATCTATAACACCTTTCGGAGGTAATGAAATATCAAAACGGCCTAATAAGAAAGTTGTTGGTTGCAAGCAACGAAATCGACTGAAGCTGCCAAGTTAAGCGGCAGGCAAACATCCACACGCTAACCTGCAAGCAACAATCAGCATCTTTATCAAAAAAAAAAATTGTTATGAGCTTATAATCTTCAACTCATGTCTTATAATCTTCAACAGTGGTTATAAGCTGCCAAGTTAAGCGGCAAGTAAACATATACATTTCTTGTGCTTTCAAATCACCTATTTTCAGGTCATTGTATTAACTTCATTACAACTATTTTTAGTATTATGTCAATAACTTTAACAAATGCAATCATGAACAAAAACATGAACAATGTTCCAACACTTGTAGTCTTCGAGAAAAGAAAAAAAGTTTACCATCTCAGCTAAAGGCAGCGGGTTAAAAAACCATAATAAAAAAAGCCATACCAGAAATAATCGAAAACCAAAACATAATGAAAAAACAATACCTGATTAAGTAATTCGATGTTGTATACCAACATCGTTTATTCAAAACAGTTACATTGGTTACCGATGTCAGTATGGTTTGATCAAATTAACCGAAATATGAAAAAAGATTTAAGCACACACATTATAAATTCATGAGCAGGAAAATAAGCTGATGTATAGACCTATCAATTTCAAAATAAGCCATGCCTTATTATACATTTAGCCAAGGTTGCAAATAGCGCTATGCAGACTCAACACTTGCAATCATATCCGATATGATTCCCTCATTCCATTTACCCCTACCAAACGCACCGTTAACCACCACCAACTCACCTAATAGTAAAGTGCTTGACTTAGTCAAAAATGATCACAAAGATATCAAAGACGGTCACAAAGATACTTGGTTGAGAGCGTACATGTGAGTCAAAAACTCACACTTCTCACAATCATCGACTCAACAGAACACTATTATCAAGTTTTATATGATCATAAACCGGCTGAGATTATGTAACTCCAAACAATGACGTTTAAAACACAATAAACACATCATACACTCACTAAATATAAGCACTTCTATAGAACCACACATATTTAAATTCACAAAAGCAAAGACTCAATTCAAAAAGTTGGCTGATCCATAGCGAAATGAAAATAATACCAAAGACGATGATGATGATGTCGTCTATTACCATGACCTCCAGTAGCCAACTGATGCACCAAATCAGATTCTTGTAACACTCAGTAGTCGGTACGCAAATCCAATTACATTCACTCCCATATAATACCTGCAAAAACCACATAAACATTAAACCAAACAAAAATTGAAAAGTAAGCACAAAATATTTCTGGCCAAAAGATGAAAATATCACAAATGGATTACTTATGCAGTCAACTTTACCTTTTTCTAGCTTTCTTTTAGGTTGACCTCACAAAAACCTACATGACGTGGATGCACAAAGTATCTCCAAAAAATCTACAAACAACACACAAAAAAGTGCTAAAACCTGGAAGTTGTACCTGGATGTTGCCAGGCCGCATGTTTGGCGGCTGTATAAGCCTACGTAGCCAAACCCACTGAAACATACCCACTTCAGCCACCATTTTAGCTCCCAAACGTGCCCATTTCAGCCCCTAGTTCAGCCGTCAATCCCACGCCCATTTCAGCCCCTAAGCTGACCCATTTCAGCTCCAAAAGTACCCACTTCAGCCACCATTTTAGCTCCCGAACGTACCCATTTCAGCCCCTAGTTCAGCTGTCAACCCCATACCCCTTTCAGCCCCTAAAGTGACCCATTTCAGTACATCATTGTGCAATATTTTTGTATTTTTATTTTATCCAAGGACCTTCTTTGATTATTTAGAAATTTATAATGGAAATGAGCATTAAAATGTAGGCGTTTCACTGGTTAAAATATTGAGAAAGGGTTCTACGAATGTTAATTTGAAAGAGCAATGCTTATGGCCAAAACGTGGGTGCCTATCAGAACGTGTGAGCATCCGACCAGTACTTCCTTAGCAGTAGTAATACTTCATAGTCCTTAAGTCATGAAAACTAAGATTTGCGCAAATATATGCGTAATACTTCAAAAAAAAATTCATAGCAGTAGTAATACTTCATAGCCCTTAAGTCAGGAAAACTAATCAAGAAGCTAATTCCAGAAAGTCAGGAAGACTAAGATTTGCAATCAGAAAAAGTTGCATCGTCTGACGTCATCAAGGAGTGTCAAAACGACGCCGGATTAAACGATTTATAAGGATATATAGTAATAGTTTGATTAAGAAAACAATTAGGCTCAGACCTGTAAACAGGAACCGGGCCACAGAAACAGGGACCGGGCCATAGAAACAACCGAAGTTCACCATAGCTGCAAAACTGACCCGGTTGCATAGTTACCGTTTATACTATGCCCTCCGGTGATTGCCCCGCCACAGTACCTTTCAGATTTTCAGTGACCCATTCCGTTTCCCCCAAATTATAGAAATCATCATAGCCCATAGTATATATGTTAATTTGAGGATACAAAACAGTGCTGTTAAGACGAATATTAATGGTGTCCAAGTTTCATAGTTAATCTGTATATGATAAATGTATATATAGCAAAACGATTAGGCTCAGATCTATAAAAAGAATCAAGTCACAAAAACATCAAAATGTCGCCGTGGCTGCAAATAGACAGCTGCATAGCAATTGTAATTACTATACAGTCCAGTCATTGCCTTGCCAGGTTACATGAGAGCATGAATGACCCATTCATTTTAGTCAGGTTATGACAATCATCACAGCCCTTCGGAAACCATTTTTGAATCTATAAATTGATTACATGCCCAGACAATTGAAAGAATAACCCATATCATTGATTAGTATGTAACAATGACCACCATAAGTCTTTGTTGCAAATAGCGCCTGAGCTACCGAAATACCAGCAAAGTCAGCAATAAGCATGTATTAACACGTTAACCTGCAAGAAATCATGAAGAACGTAATTATGTAAGCAAGCCATAAAGTGAATAAGGAACGGCGGAGAAAGATAAGCTATGAGGTATCATAAAACCGGAAAATGCAAAGTTTACCCTATATTCATATAATTCGCAGGTTCTCCATTAACCCTAATCACAACAAACCCCTCATAAATTCCCCTGAAAGCCTCATCGAAATTTCTATAGCCACAATAACTTCCAACATTTGAGGTTCAACACAAACACCAAACAATATTTGTTCTTAATTAAATCCAATTTTTTAAAAGATAAATAAACAGGTTTATATAAAAAAAAAAAGAAAAAAAAAAGGCTATAAATATTACGAAATCAACTATACTAACTGAAAAAACTGCATCTTTACAAAATTCATACCAATCTATTGAATTGTTTGAATTTTTATGTATATTTGAACCCTATATTGAAAATATGAATAGAACTTACCGCAAACATATCAACCACATATTCAGCTTTCGAAACCATCCTTTCAGAAACAACAATTGATACCAGCGTTAAACAAATTAGAGAGAGATAATTCCACATCACAAAACGTCGCACTTTCAGAAGAGTGATAGCGAAAGGATAACTTCTCGGTGTATGTGTATATGGCGGTAAAGATGAGTGATGTGGTGGATCTGTATCTACTTAACACGTACCCCAACCATAGTTATCAAAGAAGAAAAGGCCGAAGAAGATCCATTGGTCTGGCAGGTGGGCTAAAGAAAAAAACCGCGAGCCCTAAACGACGCAAATGGTCGCCGTTTCATATCGCCCTATTAATATATATATAATTAAAACGGGCCAATATTTGAATTAGCCCAATAACAAATACCACAACCCAACACAAACAAACACACCTTCATCAATCCATCAGCCAACCAACCTAGGGTTTATCCAAACAAAACTTTCCGATCAAACAACCATGGCGAAACCAGGCCGCCGCTCCCCCTCCTCCTCCCGCTCACGCTCATCCTCTTCCCGGTCACGCTCACGCTCCAGATCATTCTCATCATCCTCTTCACCTTCACGTAGCGGCAGCTCTCGTAGCCGTAGCCCTGTACCTAAGAAAAGGTATTGTACTTTCGATTTTTGGTTTAATTGTTTTTTGAATTGTTTGGTTAGGTTTTACTGATTCGTGTGGTGAATTGATGTGTTTTTTTTGTAGTTTGGGTGATGGACCGAGACGCGGAAGGTCTCCGGTGTCGAAGAGGTCTTCTCCACCTCCAAGGTTTATAAATTATTAATTTGTTTAGTTTTTAGTTTATATATTAGGGCTAGCTGTCTAAAAATGTATCTAACTTGTCGTTTTTTTGGGTTGTATGTAAATCGTTAGGATCGTACTATTTAAGAGCAACTAACTTTCTTAATTTCGATTATTATGTGTATCGAATCAAGTATTTTTGGGGGGTATGATCTGTCTACATTGTACCTCCCCATACCCCGCTCTGGCATGATTGGGTATCGTTGTTGTTGTTGTTGTTGATGTGAATCAAGTATTTTTGGAAATCGATACACTCAACAACAACATACCCAATCCCGCTGGGCGGGGTATGTGGGAGGTAGGTAGTTGACAAATCCTACTCCTACCACAAGATAAACGCGAGAGTAGAGAGACCGCTTTTAAGAATACCTCTGGCAAGTGTAAATGGGAATTGATTTGAAATTCAAAAAGTTATTTGTTAAATAGTCTGATCCTAACTAAAAAAAATGACAAGATACATTTTCAGACAATTAGGCCTATTTATTATTAGGATATGAATAGTTTGTTGTGAATGCAGTTTATATAGGTGTTGGATATTGAGTTATGTTGTTTTATTGCGTTTTTCCAATGTGTAGGATTAGTTCTTCTACAGAGTAGTGAAAGTAGTTTTATCAAGCAATGCCCAATATATAATTTTGTGTAAGCTTACTGAATATTTGATAAGCTCATACATCGTGTAGCAAGTAGTTTTAGGAAGCAATATCAAACATCTTATATACTTGTGGCAAGTGAGCTGTATAAGCTATTTAGGGTTACATTTATTTTTGTACTTCAATTTTTTTTTTAAGTGAAACTGCATGGCGCACACTTTGTTTAAAGATCTTCAGCTTAGGGTGTGTGCTATGAAAAATTCTTGAAAGGTTACAGTTTTAAAGCTTTTAATGGCTTTCTTTCTTGAGCTGTATTGAGTAAGCTGAATGGTGTAGTGGGTTTAGTTCGCACAAAGTTAACCGTAATTGTTGGCATGAAAGTTAAATGCGGAAGCTTTTGTTTGTATATATCAAAAAAGAATCTATGCTTGACTATCAAAATAACTACTATGTATGGTTAATTGGTATCTTGAATGGCGAGTATTGCAATAATATAATGTTGATGCGTCCTAGGAAACTGAAGGTGCAGAGTGTTGCTTGTTGCATGTGAATAGTTATATTTCTACAGCAAAACTTTGTTTGTTGGCAAGTGAATGGACACTTTGTAAAATAATAATGTTTCTTGCTCTAAATACATATTGTTTGCATCTGTTTTAGTTTTGAGTTGTGACTTATGATTTGTATAGGTGTGTATATTTCATGTAATTATAGGTGTTTTTTTTTGTTTAGTACATTGTCTTAAGTGTCTTAGTTTGATTATTAACGGAAAGTTTGTGTTTTTGATCTTTTGCTTAGTTATTGGTATTTTTTTTTGTTTGTGTACTAACGTTAACAGCTGACATATACACTTTGTTCCGTGTATAGGAAAGCTTCTCCTGTACCAGAGTCGCTTGTTCTTCACATTGGCCAGCTCACACGGAACGTCAACGAAAACCATTTGAAAGAGATATTCGGTAATGCATCTAATCTTGACTACTATTAAGGGTTTAGGGGTTTCCACGCAGAGTAAGCATTTTATAACTTGAGATTAGGAAGCATTAAGTTTGTCATTTATAGGCATGTTAGGAACAGCTGGGTTAGTATCTGCTCACAAGTTTTGAATCAAAGTAAACGTAATATGGTGCTTTTTTGGAATTGTTGCTGCTTTTGACTTAATGATTGCTATGTAACATATATCTCAACTTATCAAAATATGTTATTGTTTTATCCAGCAAAACTTCTTCTGTGGCATTAGTTATAGGAGAAAACACAATCACATTTATATTTTTTGTTTCCTCTATTATGGAAAAAACTATAAATATCCCTTTCGTTTAGTACATCTTCCTCTACCAAAGTTGCTTTAAGTGTTCCCTGTTTTTACGGTTTTACGTAATGGATATATGTTCTTGGTAATCTTTGAACCACAACATCTAACTCTATTTGCATAAGAGCTGTACCAAATAGCCTACTATTCACATTTCTTTTCTGAGACATATTTTTAGTTGCTGTACCTGTATTATCCAAGAGTCAAATCAAACCCAAAACGAGACGACTAGGTACCTGTATTAAACAAAGACTTGATGAAATATAGAAAACCGATGATCTTGGAATAGAGGACTCCAAGAAGGTGAAGAACTTGCTAAAACAAACTAGAAGATTAATGAATTAATACTTAGATTGTGGATAATTATGTGTTGATAGAAAGTGCAAGCCAAGAGATACGACACAGTGAGTAAGTCTAGAGATAGGGGATTGATTGGGTACAACCGTACAAATTAATCATTTCTTTTGGTGTTTCTGTTAGTTGAACAACTAGTTCATTAAGACATTCTGGTTTCTCGTAACTTTACATAGAAACTCTTAACATATAGGTGAACTCACAATTACCATTGTTATGATTTCTAAATGCATGTGTTAGAAGTTAGGGTTTCTAAGTGTATCAAACTATCAACTAGTTTGCACTCTGCTCATGTCTTCTCTCATCTTCATTCTAAGTTACACTCCACGAATGTAACTATGTGTCTCTTCATTTTGTCCCCTTTCCCCCTTAATCTACTTTGAGTTCATCTAATTCTACTTCTTTTTGGGTGTGTGCCATTATACTGCCTTACTCATTGAAATAGCAACTTATTTTTTGTATTTTTATTTCACAACTTTATGAGGTTATAGAAATGCTAGGTTCTAGCGGATGTGAGTTCTTAAAAATGTTCTATACCAAATCCATGAATTTCTTATTTTTACTTTTTTGACTTGTACGTTAAGTTTTCGAGCTATATGAATTACAATATGGGTTTGATCGACTGTTTCAGCTTTGCTGTGATATGCTGTTGTTATTTGTATTATATGCTTCTTTCTATATTACAGGCATTTTTGGTGAAGTTGTTCATGTACGATTGGCTATGGATAATGTGGTAAGATTTACGTTATACTTTTTCTTGGTGTGGACAAACCAGTTGTTTTACATATTTCTTCGATCGTTGAAACGTACGGACAATATTTTTTGTTTTTCTATTTTCAGGTTAACCTTCCTAAAGGATCTGGATATGTTGAGTTCAAGGCACGTGCTGATGCTGAAAAGGCCCAATTGCACATGGACGGTGTATGTATGATTATAATAAACAGTTACAGTAGTTTCTTAGAGATCATTTACCATTCTTAAGCTTATGCTTATTTTGGTAATGCTGCAGGCCCAGATTGATGGGAAGGTTGTTCAAGCCAAGTTTACCTTACCTGAGAGGAAGAAGGTTTCACCACCTCCCAAACCTTTGGCCACTGGGTCAAGGAGAGATGTGGTTAGAAATGATAATGCAGGGGTTGATGCTGAAAAGGATGGACCAAGGCGTGTAACAGCTGGTATGTGCTAGATTCAGTATAATTTTTTTATTAAGGGGTGTTTGGATTTGTGTTTGAAATTGATCGTTTTATTGGAAATAAAACAAAATTTCCTTGCGATTATTTGTGAACAAGGGTCAGGTTATTAAGAATTAGTTACATGCTCTTGTGGTTTAATCAAAGTTACGATAATAATCATATATCTGTGGGACAAAAGTGAGGTTGCTTACATACTATAGAGATGAACTGATACAGTAATTTACTGGACCATCTCTGTAACTGATATCAACGAGGGATTACAGCTGATTAGACTAAATGTATTCTTTTGGCAGTGTCTCCTCGCCGCAGGCCTCTCTCTCCACCACGCCGAAGGTCTCCTATTGCCCGAAGAGGATCCCCTCCACGTCGGCGTGTAGACTCCCCACCTCGACGCCGCCCAGAGTCTCCTTACCGCCGTGGCTCACCGCCGCCTAGGAGAAGACCTGCATCACCTCTTGCTAGAGGTCGTTCACCTTCTCCACCAGGAAGACGTTACAATAGATCACCTCTTAGGTTTGGCTTTAGTGTTATTCTAATTTGCAATTTTTGTTTGATAATTGATATAACCTATACTAACTTTGTATGTATGTTCAATAGGGCTTCTCCTCGAAGGGGTCGTGGTAGTCCAATTCGAAGGCGCTCACCCCCACCAAGACGCCGGTATATTACTTTTTACTATTTGAGCATGTGTTTTTTAATGGTTATAGTCATTACATCGTTAGCTTTTCACTAAAAATGTCTAAATGTCTCTAGTTGTTTACAACTGCAATTTGCTTGAATAAAGATTTTCATGAAAAATTTATTTTAATAATATGTCAGCTCCTAAGTTCATGGGGTCACACAAGATTCTATTCCTCTAGTAATTTTAATCGGAGACGATTAAGTTGGTTTATGGCCATATAGTATTCTTTTGTATTTATGTTTTTGCTTTCAGTTTACTTTTGGGTTCCATGGATTTTTAATTGCAAGACCGGATAAATTAGATATATGTTTTGCCATAATTCTGTGTATACTGTTATGTTCTGACAGCAGTCTTTATCTCATGTTTTAAAGGCTTCTGTAGTCTTAAGTGTATCCTACTTGTGCATATAGATTTATTACTACCGTTTCTTTTTCTAAATCACTTTTTGAATGTAGGTCTGGTGGACGAGCAAGGAGTCCTCCACCCAGAAGAACTTCTTTGAGTCGCAGACGTACCCGTTCGCCTATCAGAAGACCCAATCGTTCACCTTCCAATTCAATCTCACCAAGGAGGTGATATTTTTTTTCCTCGTATCTATATTATTTAGTTGATTAAAATGTGTATGATCTTTCTTTACCATGGTGGTAGATCGAAAGGCACTATCACATATTCTCTCTTGTTCTCATGTTTTCCCTAATATTATTTTGGGGGATGATATATGTACTACAACACTATGATCCCTTTGGTCGGCTATGTAAGAACTAAGAAGTGATATATATTGCACATGACTGTCTTTGGGTTTTCTACCTTTAGTAGAGGTTGCAGAATAGGCAGGGTGTAAACCAATTTCGTAAAAACTGATCACTGAAACACTCTCATTGCAATAAAAGTATACATTGGATGACTTTGATCTGTATAGCCTGTTTGACTTACTTAACCCTATTTTTTGTTAGCGTAAACTCTAGTTTTACCCATTTTAATTGTTGAGATCCCAAATTGATTCATTTATCAAATACATGGGTTGAAGTTGCCTAATTGACACATTCTGCTTTCATCTCTTTCTATACAGGGTACGACCACCTGTTAACAGGCGTGGGAGGTCATCATCTTTGTCAGATTCTCCAAGTCCACGAAAGGTCTGATTATTTCAAAGTAGTTGTCGGCTCGTTGCTAGTTTTTCCTATTTGCTAACACTAGTATATCTCTCTTAAATGTGACAGGGTGCAAGGAAGATATCAAGAAGTCGCAGTCCTAAAAGGTACTTGTGTTCGAATTCAGTTTTTCTTGCATAATGGAGAACATATCGTCTTACTGGACAATGTCAAGATAAATTATATATATCTGCCATCTGATTTCTGCCCAAGAGTTGTGACTTTTATGTTGCTATGCGAACTGGACACACACCCTAGACGGGTCAATTTCAACTTTAGTACTTGTATATGACTCGTTTGTTATTTCTCAAACTAGTCAGTCAAATAACAAAAGGATAGCTATTAGCAAGGGAACAATTTGAATGGGTCAAAATAGATGCAACGTCATAAATTAGTTTGTTAAAAAACTCGTATTTTGAACGTAATAATATGTTTTTTGCAATTCTATGGTGTGTAGGCCTCTAAGACGAAGAAGCAGCAGCAACAGCAGTAGCAGCAGTTCTCTACCACCACCGCCACCTCCTCCTCCCCGTAGGCCTTGACCGAGCTTCGTTCTGGATTATCTGATATCGAGTAGTGCTGTAGGGCTGGGTGAAGTTGTGGGGGTTTATTCTGTTAGGAATTGCAAAACAAGGATGTGAGTATCGGATCTGTTAACTGTTGCAGGAGTAACATATAATGGTAGAACTCATGCATTGATGTCTAAACACATGTGTATACTTCTGAAATATTTACTCTTTGGATAAAAAAGTTAAAATTATTCTACATGTTATATTTATGCTATCCTACTGTTACTCAACTTGCCTGTCCAGTATGTTTTGTCACTTCTGGAACTGTATCACATCCCGAGTTTGTTGAGATGAAACTACGGGGTTGTGCAGTCACACCAATACCACAACATCTTTACCGTAATATTATTATCCGTTGCTCCCAGTTTGCAACACATGTTGCTTAGTGTTGATGCAAGCCTGATATTAAAGCTTGATGTGCTTGACAAGAAGACGTTCTAATGGTCGGAAACTATCTGATTATATTTGATCTTACCTCTTCTGTTATATGATTTAAAATGTTGTATACCTTTGAAAATGACATTGTGTCCCGTATATTTGTAATTTTGTAACCTATAACTTTATCATAATCACTTAAATTCGTCGTTATAATAAATCCAGATTCTGGTTTTATGGAGATTTCTTGTTAAAACTAGCATAAAACCAACATTTAGATAAGAAACATCAGTAAGATGAAAAGAACGAAATAATATACTTTTCTTTTTATAGTAACCCCAATATTTAGATAACAAAAACAAACAAGTTTTATAAAAGAGTCATTCTATTATTTATTTATTTATTTTTATTATTATTATTTTTTTGTTCAAACCAATTTTGTCAAACTCATCTAAATTTCATTCAACAAAAAAAATTATAGGCATAAAAATATATCTGCTGACTTTGTGAAAAACATTAAAAAAAGAAAAGTAATTAATAACATTTTAGTTGTTCAATTATAAATAAATTATACAGATCATTTTCCATGTTCTTTTAATACTTTATAAAGTTAAAAAAATATCCTTCAGACTTTAAACATCCGAGACTTTTTATTTATTTTTAAAAACAACATATATGTTGTTGTTTATAAATTTCTTTATAAATATTGTTTATAAATTTCAAGATTTGAATGATACATGAGTATATACACACTCATATTATTCTTACTAGATTAAATAAGAATGGATAGAAAAATCTCCCTCCCTCCCTCCCTCTCTCCCTCCCCCTCTCTCTCTCTCTCTCTCTCTCTCTCTCTCCCTCCCTCCCCCTCTCTCCTTCTCTCTCTCTCTCTCTCTCTCTCTCTCTCTCTCTCCATGTTCAATAACAATTCATGTTATTTTTGTTTATAAGTTTAAGCCGCACGTATACGAGTTTAAAGATTAAATATGGCTATAATTATTATCTATAGGAGTATAAATATTAAAATAAAGGCACGACCACGTTGTTAAACGAAAATAAATACATGAGATATAGCAACGACGAATGTAGTTCCTCTTTGAAGTTTAAAAAGGTATCCGGAAAAACAATTTTTTCAAAAGTCACTATGCGCTTTTAAACATACATAATTTTTAAAACTTGATATCAACGATTAAATTTAGGGTAAGCATAATCAATGTCAACATCATACCAATTAAACAAACTTAAATCCTTCATCCAGTAAAATCTATACAAAATATTAATCGATATAAATACATAATGAAAAATCTATGTAAAAAACCGTACGTATACATGTATTATAACTATATAAGTATATTTTTCTTTTACATAATATTATAGATGAATTTTAAAGAGTTAATTTCATTTTCGGTCCTTGTGGTATGATCAAATTGCAGGTTTGGTCCCTAAAACTTTGAAAGTGCAATGATAGTCACCATTTTAAAGTTTGTATTGCATTTTTTGTCCCTGTTCGATGTGAAATAATCAAATTACCCTTGTCTTCTCTGAATAAGACAAAAGGGTATTTTAGTCATTTCATTTTATCTAGGGACCAAAACTGCAATTCAAACTTCAAAATGAAGACTATCATTGCATTTTCAAAGTTTTAGAGACCAAACATGCAATTTGACCATACCACAAGGACCAAAAATACAATTAACTCTTTTATTTAACAACCACATGTATGTGTTAGACATGCTTTGGCATGCCAAAATAAAAATTCACATTTTAACCAATTGTAATATTACATTTTGACCAACATACAATTCTTATGCACAAAGCCACAAATATGTAAAGTTTAGATATATTGTGATTTGTGTTAAAACACATTATGCAATATCTATGTCAAAGGCATGTGAGTGCACAGGGGTATATAACTAGTTCGTCATTATAATAACTCCAAATTACGGTTTTGTAGAGTTCGTTTTTAAGCCTTTTTTTTTTTTTTTTTGGTTAAAACTAGCAAAAAAAAGAAATTATTTTATATTGACCCCAATATATAGAGATAAGAAACCTCAGTAAAATGAAAAGAACGAAATAACATACTTTTCTTTTAAACCAAGTTTTTTTTTTTTTTTTTTTTTTTTTTTTTTTTTTTCCTTCCTTCCTTTTTTAGTAACTCCAATATTTAGACGACGAACACAAACTAGTTGTATAGAAGATTCATGTTCAATGTTTTTTTAATAGTCCAAACGAAGGAAAAAAAAAAAAAAAAAAACTTGTTTTATAAAAATTTCATGGATAAGTGATTAAAAAGTTAAGAATTTTTATTAATTAGCTTACCGATACCGGATGTCGGCGAGAAGATTCACCGGACACCAATATCTGCAAGATAACATAATAATTAAGTCAACTTATGGAGTGACACTTATATATATTAATTTTTGACGAATTTTTTTTCGATTCTTTTGTGAGTGTTGAGATTTACGTTTGGAAAAATCATATGTAATTTGTGAAATCACACATGATTCCTAACATACAAATCACATGTGATTTTTCCAAAAGCAAATTTTAACACTAAAACAAAACTTGAAAAAAATTTCGTCGAAAGTATTTCAATGTGTCCGTCAACTAAAAGATAAAAAATTCTCGTCACGATGGTCTATTTTTTGTTGCTTAACGATTTACCGTTTGCATGATATGTTATTTAAAAATAAATAAATAAATAAATAAATAATAAAAGAAGTGAAAAGTTTTTATTTTTATTTTTAATTTTTTTTAAATGGATGATCATAATTGGTTAATCGGGTTTATATTTGCCATATTTTTCATATTTGCCATGGATTCAATGGACCAATCTTATCTATCTATTTTCATCAAATTAATAAAAAACTATTTTTCTCTCGCTATATAGTAAAGCAACAAAAGAATTAGAGGAATTGTGCATGAAAATTGGTAGGAAAGAAGAGGAAGAAATGATGTCGATCATTTGACTCAGGTTAGATAAATATAAGTGTTGAAACATGCAGACGCAACAGAGAGAATTATCATGGATCCGGCTTGAGATAAGAACAATGAAGCTATGGAAACAAGTTAGAGGGAAAGTTAGATTTGTGTATTATCATTGATGTTCTGCTAATTTATGCTAAGATGGTTGCACACACATTTTATAATACATGTACAAATATTCACGAGGAGCTTGAAATATCAGTCTTCTCTCCGTTGGAGGGAAATGGAAGCATACTAATCATTCTATCGAGTATTGTTCTGCCTGCAGGTTGCACCGAATTATTGAATTTCTCTTGCAAGTTCAGTATAGACTCAAGACTGGACAAAACCTCAGCCATGGTAGAACGCTTCTTCGGATTGCTGTGCAAACATCTCTCTGCAATTCGAATGAACTCCTTCGAACATTTTGGGGATACCTGACCCCTTATATCAAAATCTATTATATTCTTTAAACTGCCTTCTTTAATAGATTCTTGAGCCCAATTTGCCAAATTCAATGCTTCGCCATCAATATTAAATATTGCACGCTTACGACAGAGCACTTCTAACAATACCACTCCAAAAGCATACACATCAGACTTCCTTGTTAGATTTCCAGTTGCGTAATAATCGGGATCAATATACCCAAAAGTGCCTTTCACGACTGTGTTGACGTGAGTCATGGGCTGATTTGTGGGTCCTATCTTGGACAACCCGAAATCTGAAATTTTCGCTGCCCAGGATTCCTGTAACAAAATATTTGAGGTCTTGACATCACGATGTATGACCCCAACATCAATACCTGTACCAGTGTGAAGATAGTGCAACCCACGACCGGCACCTATACATATCTTGAGTCTTTGAAGCCAAGAAAGTGGTGTACCAAGTTTATGAAGATGATCTTCGAGTGTTCCATTGGGCATATATTCATATACAAGAACCATCTCCTTTTCATGATTGCAATAACCAAACAAGGAGACAAGGTGACAGTGACGCAACTTTGAAAGCATTTCAACTTCAGCCCAAAACTCAGGCGCGCCCTGATTGGAGCTGGAATCCAATCTTTTAATCGCAGCAATAACAGTTGTAGATCCATTGAAGATGGTACCTCTATAAACTTTTCCAAATCCACCCCGGCCAATTACTAATGATTCGTCAAAGTTTTTTGTTGCTAACAAAATTTCAGAAAATTCGAAATGACGACACTGTTGTGACCATTGAACGGAAGAGGAGTTAGAGGGATCAGATTGCTTGTCATTCCCTATTGCAGCAATCTTGATTACTGATGAAGCAGAACCAGAACCAGACCAAGTTCCTCGTTTGGCAAGACTGACAGCAAGCTCCTGCTTGTTTTTCTGTCCACTAACAAAAGGCACAATCGTTGATTCATTTACGGTTGCGAGTAACACTATTCCACGTCTATTAACAGCATAGAATCCCCCACCTGACGTAGCTTCACATGCCAAAAAAATTGGATCTGGGCTAATTCTATTTCTATACACTGCAGTAGCAGTTTCAAGATCATATACAAATAGAAGCCCCAGCTTGGTGATGACATAAATCAAACCATACTTATGGGATATCTGCATGGAAACTGGAAAATCATCTGCGAAATCAGGAGGGAAAAAGAGATCTGCTTGTTTTTTGGTAAATGAAGGCTTCCCTGGCTGGGCACCTAGCTCAGCGACATGCAGCTTGGATGTAACCTGCCCAGCATTCGAGCTTCTGGTCGCAACAGAGATAAGAATTGAAGGATTCTCATTGCCAGGAACTTTCAAAGTAGCAAACGATGCTGCATGTGCCTCAAGAGCTTGACTCAGCTGCTGATCAACAGAAAAAAGCTGCATATTTCCTTTGAGTAGCTTAGGTATCTCAGGTGAGCCAGGAACAATTACAATCAACACCAGCCATTTCTCGGTTGGATCACATTTATAATTAAGAATCTGCTGCTTGTTATATACATAGCCAAGCCTATCAAACATCTTCACAGGTTCAGAGTCGCCTTCAAGAGACCAATGATATACTGAGGTATGGGTTACCAGGCCCAACTTTTTAGGTGTAATCCACTTCCAAAAGACAACCGGCTCGGGCATCTGGTGAGACTTCATTTTAGCTTTCATCTCAATATTAAAGATCTGTAAATGATCCTGAGTTGTCCCAGGAAGTTGAGCTTTAAAAGCCAAAATCTTGGAAATCGGATTCATAAGAGCCGAATCAGCGGTAATCTGCCACCTCCACGGCTGCATGGGCATGCTCATATCAATAATCACAACACTATTCTGAGGCGACGTCTCTCTGACACATATAAACTTATCCGACTCCATCGTCACATTCGTAAACCTAAACTGATGATTGATCCCTATACTCTGCAACCTAAGTGCCTCTTTTATAGTGATCGGAGCATTAGCAGCAACCGTCGCCATACTGACGGCAGATCAGATCAGAATATGACCAAGTTGTTCATATTGTGATAATCAAGGTTCAAAATCAACTAGAGACGGACCTTACCATGTCAACACTTTTGTATTTAATTTGTTATATACAATTTTTGGTTTTGGATATATATTTTCTCAAATGTACCGATATGGTACATGTACTAATTTTCGTTCTAATATGATACGTGTACTTTTTGATTTCGTGCTAATATGGTACGTGAGTGACCGGCTACCGGTTTTATTTTAGTGATTTTTTGTACAAAAATGGTCCCTTGTGTTTCGTTTCTTTTTCAAAATAGGTCCTTTGCGATTTTTTCAGAAATGGTCTCTTGTGATTTGTTTCTTTTGCAAAATAGGTCCCATTCGTTTTCATCTATGTTTGTAAGTTTTCATCTGTTTTCGTTTGTTTTATCCGTTTTTATACGTTTTCGTTTGTTTTCATTCGTTTTCATCCGCGTTTATACGTTTTTAGCCGTTTTTATTTGTTTTCATCCGATTTTATACGTTATTATCCGTTTTTATTCGTCGTTATCCGTTTTTATTTGTTTTTATCCGTTTTCATACGCTTTCATCTGCTTTTATACGTTTTAATCCGTTTTCATTCGTTTTCATCCGTTTTTATGCGTTTCTATCCGTTTTTATTCGTTTTTATCCGTTAATTTGTTTTTATCCATTTTTATTTGTTTTATATGTTTTTTTAAAAATAGGTCCGTTGTGATTTTTTAAAAATAAGATTTTATGCATTTTTAGGGTCCCTTGCATTTTTATACGGATGAAAACAAATGAAAACGGAAGAAAACGAATAAAAATGGACAAAATGTATAAAAACAGATGAAAACGAATAAAAATGGATAAAAACGTATAAAAACAATTAAACACGGATAAAACATATGAAAATGTATGAAAAATGATGAAAACGTATAAAAACGAAAGAAAATGAATAAAAACGGACGAAAACGGACAAAAAAGTATAAAAAAAACGGATGAAAACAAATAAAAACAGACAAAACGGATGAAAACGGATAAAAACGAATGATAACAAACAAAGGAAACATATCTTCATTTTTTTAAAAAGAAAAAATTTCACCAACTAAACGCACCCTAAAAACACACAAAGACTTATTTTGAAAAAATTGCAAGGGACCTATTTTGCAAAAGAAACAAATCACAAGGGACTATTTTTGCTCAAAAAATCACTTTTTAACATGTTTTGCCGGTCAAAAGTTACCCACGTACGTATTAGCACGAAATCAAAAAGTACACGTACCATATCGGTACATCTGAGAAAGTATGTGGCTATTTAATAACCAAAACCCTACAATTTTAGACATCTCCATTGATTTGTGTTTAATAACGAGATGAGCCACCCGCGGTTGCTGCGGGTTTTTTTTATCTTTTAATCTATACGTCAAAAGTATGTTGATTTTATGCTAATTTGATGTGCTCGCGTATTGCGGCGGTTTTTTTGTTATATTTTTTATGTTATATGTCTGGTGTGTAAATTGTGTACAAAAAAATTTATGTAAATGTGAGTCATAGTTGAATCGGGATGTGAGCATTGACCTTAAGTTTGTTCCAAGCATAAATGATTTATGTTAATCGCAGCAAAATGCTGGCATATGATAGTGTTGCAACAATTGCATCTGTAAACGATAATATTGTAAACACCGAAACACAGGAGACGTCAAATTTTTCCTCATTTTCTTTGACGTGAGAGTGTTCTTACTAAACAGTTCTTCTTAGAGAAGCCTTTAATAATTGTTGTTACGCCAAAAGCAACAACACTACTCAGACAAAATTACATAACATGCTTCAAATGGAGAAGCGAAATGACATTCCCAACATAAACTTTGGGAAAAAGGTTAAATGAAATAAGATACAAATGACTAAAACTAAAAACAATGACATATTATGTACTCGATTTAAAACCCTATCATTTTGAAATCACATCTTATACAAAGTAATACACATCAACTTATGCAACAACCATTTTAAATTACAATGCTAGTTCTTAGTGAAAATCTTATAAACAAACAACATAGTAACTTAAGTGACTCTCTTATGAATTGTTAATTTAGTGTCAACTACACAGTGTTAATAACATGGTCAAGCATGGTTGAAAGTACTATCAAATATGTATAAACATAATGAATATAAAATGCTTTTACACTTAGTATTTATGTATGCTGTGTTCATTAAAAAGTCCATCTCTTGCATTCTGAAGCCCAAACAAACAAATACTTCTTTGTGCCATACATTTCAATCTAGTACATTTAGTGGTAAATACCATCCCAACTCTCCAGTCTCTACGCCAATACCCAAACACCCCTTATGCACCATATTATCCATACAATCATATCCTAAACACCCCTTACACACCTGTAAGCAACCTTTATCAGCAATCTTGTAAAAACAAATGGATCAATTCTCCAGTATTTAGCAACCTTAAAATTCACCATCATTGTAAAATTTGCAGCAATACCAAAGACTGAGCAAATGGATCTATTCTACAGTTTTCATCAACCTTAAACTTCACGAAGAAGTTGGTGCTCCACTTGAGACTGTTTTAGTTGCCTTTTTAATAGCACCTTCAATGCCACAACATGATTGGTATGTTCCAGAAAAAAGATAGATGTTATTCATATCGAATCTTAAACAAAATCTATAATCGAAACAAAGATGATAACTTGTAACTGCTAAAAATATAAAGATGGAAATTCAGCTTAATACAACAAAATATAATATGTTAAGCATGGTTATTAGATCTAATTTACTTACCCTCCTTTCTCTCGCTATATAGACATGTCTGAATTTCACCTTCCTGGCAGTTTCCCAATGTCAAAAGCAACAAATTTCCACCTCTTCTTCTCTCCTGCAGCTTCTTCAGAAACCTATAGAAAACACAACATAAAAAATCAATCCCCACATAACTCACACATACTGTAATTATTCAAGCAGCTTCACTATTAGCAACATCAAGAAATCTTATGCTGTGTTGGTTCAAACTTCAAAGTTCTGACAGTCTACCTATGTTTATATGAAATACATTAAGCAGGAAAAGATGCCAAAGCCGTTTATGAAGTTGGAACGATCATTACACTACATCTCTGCTATATAAGTCATCTAACATAGATAATATACTACTTACATAAAATTCATCAAGCTTATATCTCTCTTCGTTTAACCAAGAAAGTGCATATATGAAAACTGGATAACAGACTTGTTGTAGTGTGTTTAAAGAAGCGCGCATCAAGCACCGGAGATAATCAGTATTGGGCTTTATGGTTAGTTGGATATGGCATCAGATCTACACAAAAGCATAATTTGCAAGCACACCAATATTTCAAAAAGATAAATACCTAGTGACCTTGGCCCATGTACGTCCACCGTCATGCTGCGGCCTTTCGCCATGACTCATCTATGGATACCCACCGTGTTGATACCTTACACCTGCCTGATCCCCATATCCAAAACCTTGCAGGTTCGCAGCACTAAGTCTTCCTAAAAGATTACCAATCCCCACATTTAAAAGATACCCATTTTCGAACACACCTTTTGTGGCTCACTCAACTGGCCTAATAGGATCATCGACTATTACTGTCAAGAAAAAAGAGGCAGTTCAAATACTGATTTCTAGGAAAAACAAAGTTCGAATTGGAGCAGTAAGTTTCATTTCAACTCAAAAGGGTTATGAGAATCAAATGATGGAAGGTTATAGCCACTGATGTCATCATGATGATGAATCCGGTTTTGAATGGCTTTAACGACCACCACTCTTAAGCATTTGCTGCTCAGTTAGCTCATGTTATAGCTTTTTATGAGGAGAAAAAAAGGGATCAGTAACTTTTTTTATAACCCCATTTTCCATACGAAAAATCACTCATTGACACAAACTAACATGTTGCCAGAAACTACTTAATTTAGCAACCAAAACCAATATCGCAAATCTTATACCTGAGAATGATATAGGAACCCATAAAAGCACCTCACGGCACACTCTAAAGGTGCAATCTCACCCTGCTCACTTGTCACCACAGCTTGAAGCCCATTTGGCATCTTAACAGGCTCATCACCATGACTCATTCAAAGAACTTGCATAATATAAGTTTAACAATCACCACAAACAATTTTAAAAAAGGGGTAATTCCGAGAATGCATGTTTTGCTCAAAGTGTCAACACTTTTTAGGAAAAAAGTTTGGGTATTTCCAAAATAGACTTTGAGACTTGCGACTTTTTCCTTCCCATCTAAGAGTGCCAAGTGTCCTGACACTTTTCAGAACCCAATCATTTTCGTACCTATGATTTATAAGCGACTTATATCCAGCGACTTTTTAAGATTCGAGCGATTTTTTTTTTTTTTTGATATTTTTAAGAAAAAAGTCAAACTTTAGAAAGTATTATTTTATTCCTTTTGCTCCTTCCCAATGTCGAGCGACTTAAGCGAATTAATTTGAGCGGTTTTTTAAAAATTGTACTTTTGTACTGTTATCCAATTTTTACACCACTATAAAAATACTTTTTAAATTAAAATGACTATTGTACCCTTAACTATTTTTACATATTGAGCATCTTCTTTCCTTTAACAAAACCAAAATTAGCCTACTATTCACTTTTTAAACTAAAAACTATGAAACTAAAACTCTAAAACTGTTATTGGCAACTGCTACCAATTCACACTACAAGAGAAATTTCATTTAATGACTGAAACTTTGACTGAAGAATAAAAAAGTAAATAAAAAGTCGAACAAAAACAATAACTCCTCACATTATTTCTCATTTCAATTAAAAAACCAGAAGTTTTATCTCTCTCTCTCAAGCCGCCATCAAGTCCGGCAATCAACACCTTCACCTCCGGCCACCATCACCGCATTCGGTATCAACACCTTCACCTCCGGCTATCACCAATTGTTGTGTAAATGAGCTTCGATTTACACCGATTGTTGTGTAATAATTAGGTATTATTTCTCTAATTTTAATATACATATAATAATTAGGGTTCATTTACACCGATTGTTGTGTAAATGAGCTTCGATTATTACCAATTGTTGTGTGGACTTAGTATGCAATAGTGCGAGTCCCATATTGATTAGAATCAAAACAAGCTAGCAGTGGTAACGACAAGAAACTAGCAGTGGTTTCGAGAATAAAGTAGCAGTGGTTACCTAAATATACTAGCAGTGGTTTAGTAACACTAGCAGTGGAATAAAATAAAGTAGCAGTGGTTACCTAAATATACTAGCAGTGGTTTAGTAACACTAGCAGTGGAATAAAATAAAGTAGCAGTGGTTGCCAAAATATACTAGCAGTGGTTTGGTCAGTGTGTGTTCTTCATTGCACGGATATGAATTTTTGTTGTTTTATTTCAGTTGGTTTGTGTGAAAATAGCAGATGGGCGATTTTAGGATTTGAGTTTGCATTTTCACTTCATATTGACGTTGAAGCTACTTTCTAACTGGATTTGTTCATGAATCTGTTTAGCAAAAGTAGAAGGTTGAACTATGATGGGATTGGTATATAGTGGATGAGGAGCTTTTAACCAACTCCAGCTTTATAACTTTATACTCCAGTCATTATGTAATGTATTATGAAATGGAAATTTTGTAGCTACCGGATAAGAAGTCAGCTTTGCAGTTATATTGATGTCGTGGGGTAAACCGGTTGAATCTTTTCTCATATTTAGTTTAATTTTATTAAATGATACTGACACTGTAACTTTATAATACAGTGTCAAATTGGATTGATTCAAAAAGATGATAAAAGTAGTTGAAATTTCAATTTAATTTACTGACCATGATCTTTAATTAAATTCAGGCAACTGTGGCTTTGAAAAAAGGGGTGTATATTTTAAAGTATGGTCCTATAGGGAAGCCTGAACTCTGCCCACTCTGGCTCCTCACGGTATGTGTTTACGGAAAACGAACAACACAATTCATCTAAATATTTCAGTTACCTTTTGTAATGAAGTTTTCGTTTAATGTGGTTGCTAGGCACCTGGTGTAATTGGATGGTTTCCTTCATGAGTTGTTACTTTCCTTGATAATCATGAAATTGGATATGCTCAGGTACTTTAGGTCTATAAGGTTTAGTAAGCCATCATATATGGTGTGTAATTGAAGGATTTTGGTGTATATGGTGTGTTTGTGACTATTGATATCAAGTCTAATTAAATGAAACACTTTGCTTAATTAAGGTTTCGTCGTGTATGTGTATTTGTCAACCGCTTCTTTGGGAATTTTTGTTGTTACATTTAGGGTCCTGAGAAAATGTTACAGTTTTTTTTACATTTTTAGGATAGCTTAAAGGCTTCCTTTATTCGGTTTATGAGATTGCGTTGTACACTTTATAGCTCACTTACACAATAAAGGAACTTGGGGTTATGAGGCCATTAAAAAACAGGGAGTTATTAACTTGGTCCTCTCTTGCATCGTTTCCCATCTGCTTTACCTAATGGTGCCAAGACCAGAGATCGATATGCCCAATCGTATTGTATACTTGATTGCATCTTTCACGAGGTATTATGCTTTTACAGTTTTACCTATGCAGTCGGGAATTTTTATATATTTTAGTTGCAGTTGTTTTATTTTTCGTGTATTTTGACGTTTTTGTCTTTCTCACAGCCGGATCAAACGTACTACGTTATTGATATGGTATGCTGGGCTGGGATCTCGTTCTATGAATGCACTGCTGAGTTCAGATTTTTTTGGATGAACAGCAAGCTTGTTGAGTCAGGGGCTTGTGAGGCTCCATCTGCTTACCATAAGTATAGATTTAGTCTCGTTCCTGTATATAATTGTGATCATGAGGGGCTCCAAACTGCTTATACAGGGGCGGTACCGTATGTGAAGGATGGGCTACTGTTTTATAACAAGTAAGCTTTTTACTGTATATGTTTGATTTCTAATGCCATGTCCTTTAGCCCCAAATGTTGCTGATTTTTTTATGTGTCAGCATTAAGGAAGCGATATAAAGATATCTTTTTGTTGCTATCTTGTTTTACTTATATAACTAATATTTGGATTTGACTTCGTTTTAGGCATGCACATTATCAAATGGGAACCACACCATTGACGCTGATTTACACTTATATAACTAATGAGGGTGGATTAACATTTGTGGGTGGAAAGTTGGAGAAGGCTGATTTACACTACATAGGAAAGGTCCCACGTGGGCGTGCTTTTGCCGATAGTTACTCCAAGGTTTCAATTACATTTTTATTATTGGTTAACTGAAACTGATCGACTTATATCATATTCCTAGTTAAACTTTTTATGTTTTTTCTATTCTCAGATCATATTCCAGTATATGGTTCGTCACTCTCCTCTACGAATAGAACATCTGTTTGCATCAATGGGATCATTAAGTGAACAAGAGAGCGAGACCAATGAGGTGGAAATGGCAGGCTGATAATCTGATTCTAACATTATCCATGTTATTCAATGTTTATACTTTGTTTTGTAACAAAATAGGACAAATGGGGATCGAGCCGAAATAAGGCTACTTGAACAATTTTTTTGTGTTCAAGGTCAACCATATATGCTTTTGAGTGATATGGAATGTGTATTCTAGCCTATATTGTGATGTACAGGATGTATGGACATTTTGCATAGGTCAAAGGTGTAACATAACATTCATCCTTCCACTTCAGGCATAAGGCTAAAGAGACTAAGCACCAGAAATGAAACTGAAAAATAATATCATCCATCTCATGGTTCGTTTTAATGTAGGTTTATATTAATTCAAGTACTCGACAATGTTAATCAAAGTTTCACGTCAAAGATATCACATACTTGCCATTCTATGCCCATTAATCCACCAAGTCAATGGCTGTGGATGTGGGACTTATTGCTAAGGTGGACACTTCTACCAGTTCACCCTAGAAACGCAGGAATGTTTGGTTTGATGTTCATCCCTGATAGCTACTTTTGTCATAAATTGTAATATATTGTGCCGTGTGACATAACCATAAAAAAATTCAATTTTGTATGTTTCTTATTGATGTTCTCAAACAAAACCTCACGGGGAAAACGTCATTGAATCTTATATCCAGGACTGCAAGTCAGCAATCGAGATCATCTGTGCACAATTTGCTACTAAGTGATCACGACTATCAAACTTACACGTGTGTGAATACTGCATCAAGCATGGTGAAGAAAAATACAATAAATGCTCAATACATTATTGAAGAGTAAATATGATATTATATATGAGGCTTGGAAAAGCTTATATACAAATCCATGACACCAACATTTACTTCCAAGGATTTAACTCCTAATCGTAACAAGTAAGAACTCACACCCTCAAACCCCATTCCCTCCCCTCAAAAACCCAGAAAAAAAAGTAGCAATACACAAATTAACACTTATACTTTGAGCCGAAAAAAATCTCAATAAGCATTATAAGAATGATTTTCTATAGTCAAAATGTATATAACCAAGATCATGAACCACCTCATCTTGTTAATAGCTTCAAGGGGTATGCAGATCGCGTAAATGGTCAACCACATCATGTGAACCAGTCAACCACTTGATATCAGAACGGTGAAGAACATTCGCTTGGACACGCGTATAGTTATCATGTTTCTGTTCCATAGGCATAGACCTATCTGACAGACTGTGGGTGTGACGTACACGAACTTTATGACATTTTCTCTCAGATGTACAACTGCCCCTCACTTCTACCACCAACATAACTTCCTTATCACGTACGTCTTCACACCAGCAGTTTTGAGGAGCACCATCTACATATTCCTCCTTGGTTTCATATCCTTGGTGATGCACTGATATCTCCACGATATGATTTGGTTCTATTATACCAACTGTTGGCGTCACCTGGTTTATTAAGTGCAGTAAACAATAAATCAGAATTGCACAGTCCTAAAAATAAAATAAACGTGAAATATAAGGAGGCATATGAGAAAATTACCGCAAGCCATCGTGGAAAGCCATAACAACCTCTTGGGGGGGGTGACTGGATGCTTGTTTTCCATCTTTAATGGTACACTGTCCTTCACATATTACTCTAAATAGAGCTTTGTCTTCCCCACATTTGTTGGTAATTCGCAAGATTGATTTATCATTATCATGAAGAATTATATTGTTTGTACTGAGAATAGCATCTGGAACATTACATTGTTCTTCAAGAATACGCCTGATTTTCTCATTAGATTTGATAATTTCTCCAAACAGTTTTCTTCTTTTTGCCTCGTCTACTCGAGCTAGTTCCACACTTAAGATGCAACGCACAGGCTTATGATGACTGTCTGTCACATCCATGCACGCTTCATACCTGATGAAAAGTGAGCCTTTCAGCAACCAAATAATCAAGATGGTGATGAGTAAGTACAGCACTAAATAGATGGAGCAAACTTACTGCAAAACCGAACAGACTACATGACATTGTAAGTTGCATTTGTCTGATGAATCTTGACGATTATCACGATATAAGACTCGATCACACCATGCAGGAATGCGCTTTTTTTCACCGGAATCATATCCTACAGCATGAATAGTCAGACCCACATTAAGCAACTTTAAAACTTATACAGTACGTAACTTCATTTTGGTCATTAAATGGTAGCAGGATTGACATATTTATGGTATTATATACCTGCCAAACCAGGCTGATGCCTTTCAAACTTGTATGTGGGGGGGGGGGATGTAATAACAGCTTCACGCATTCCTTGAAACACACTTCCAGCTTTCATTTCAATATGAAGCTGGTCCTTCTCTCTAAGCCAATCGAAACTTCTTTGAGAGATAAAATCGCTTGCTTCATCATAAGATATATCATCAAGACGATAATTAAAATTGCCAAGAAATACAATCATATCTGCCTCAGAAAGCTCTGGCAACTCATCCACAGACAGAGCACCAAAAGCCTGCAATACCACATATTTCTCTCGCCTTTTAATTAATTGATCATTTACCATTTCTTAATATCATTAAAAATTGGATGTACCTACATTTGTAAGACGGACCGTTTGAATAGCCGATGAGACTCCAGCTGCAAAAAGTAATGCGGAGACCACGCGAGAACCATAGAGAATCCAAAGTAAATAAGATGTGCCGGCAAACAAGCAAGATAAGAAAAGGTATGACAGCATACCAGATGACGCATTCACAATATTTGGTGGCTGACTGAAGGTCATTGTCTTGTATACATGATCGAAATCAGCATTACGTCTGTTAACAGCGTCCAAATGTGCAGCAAAGTGACAATTAACAAAACATATGATCCGTCCATAGATTCTCATCCTCAAACCAACTGCTCCCTGTACACACCAGTGAATTAGTAATATTACATAAAAAAAAGTAAAAGGAAATATATAGATAGCATGTGCATCATTAGGATCTCCAGTAATTTACGCAAATTAGCATGACCAAAATTTAGCAGTTACCTTATTACCGATAGCATTACCAAATCCACATGGAACTGCTGCAACATCAATATCTCCAACGTTATCTCTAATACTATTTCTGACCCTGAAATGACATTCCGTTGTTAAACATATAGCATGGCACGTATAATAATAGAAAATAACGATCGTCACATAATACTCACCACACTCCAATAAGCATGCCCGCCAGCTGTCTAGAACCAACACGGTGAAAACTGGAACCTTCATCCAAGGTTCTCCCAATCATGTCTAGCCACCACTGCCCAGCATTATTCCCGTCAAGGCAAACCTGCATCTGCAGAGAAAAAGAGCTTTAAATTCAAGATATCTTTCACTCGAACAAGGTGTGTAAATTAACTTATAATACATATTATACTACAGTTATGCTAAGGGTGAGCTTAATTCAAAATCTAAATAGGGAAACCAAAATTAGTTTCTGGATCCCTTAAAAACCGATAATTCGACTTATGAACCACTATTCAGCATATAAATTAAACTTGTTAATCATAAGAATTAAAACTAAAACAGAAACACAACTTGTTATACCTGAGTAAAGATCATCAACCGAATGCGACAATCCAACGGTAAATAAGATATGTAATTGCGTCAGCAGTAGAATACTCAATACAATAACTTGAATCTTCATTAGATCATATGAATTTCATCTTTTTTGGAGGTCATTGTTAAACTCGCCAAGAAACAACTGATCGTGACTAGAAGACTATCGATTCTTCTAGTGACTTCCTTATAAAACCGGGCTGTAAACTAATAAAAATTGTTTCTTGGTTCATTGAACCGAGAAAAATGAGGGCATCTAGATGGGAAAGTTGTATTTGTTTAATATCTCTGATTTAGGATTAAGAATCATGGAATAATGTTGTTCACACTATGAATTTATTCCACGATTACCCGTGAAGTCAATGAATGGTCCTCACAAACCTGTCACCAAATCGTAACCATTAATTACCCATGTGAAATTTGAATTGCAGGTGCAAGAGAATCTTGAAAAAAAAATACTACAGATTGCCATCATGTCAGGAAACATAAAGTTCAAAACTTTATAGCTCAAACACCTAATGTACTTAATACCCACAACATGAAATGAGAAAAAGTTTCAAGATTTGCATATATCAAGTAACTATATAAACTACTAGCATGTCCAGAAACCTAAAGTTCAAAACTTTATAGCTCAAACACCTGGAGTACTTAATACCTGCAGCATGAAATGAAATAAAGATTCAAGATTTGCATTAATTAGCCTACTTTATATACTACTAACATGTCAAGAATCCTAAAGTTCAAAGCTTTATAGCTCAAACACCTCAACAACAACAATACCCAATCCTGTCGGAGCCAGATATGGAGAGGTAGGATGTAGACGGTCATACCCCTACCCGAGATAGCTCAAGCACCTAAAGCACTTAATACCCACAAAATGAAAAGAATTTTTTTTCAAGATTTGCACAAATTAACCCACTTTCCCCCAAACTAAAAGCTCCCATCAAACCTAATGGATCAAAAACCACATATGAAACAAACCCTAGTTCTAAAACATCCTGATCTACCATAAAGATACAAAATTTATACTAATAAGCAACATATTTTGATACCCAATTGGCCTAATTGATTCTTAGATAACCAAAAAACAAAAACTTAACACTAATCAATTTTCAAGATTTGCACCCTACAACCTTAATTCAACAAAATAAATCAGACCCAATTCATAATTCAACAAAATAACTCAAACCCATATCACAAAATCAACAACATACCATAATCAGTGAACAATTATGAAGCAAGATAGTAAGTACTAAAATTGAAGTCAAAGGAACTTATTAAGAGATAAAAGGTCAAACCTTTGGAATTGACTAAATAATTACAACAGTGAGGTTTTTTTTATTGATTGGTAAGAAGATTCGTATGCATTGAGATGGAAGCACCTATGAACAAGGCAGAATGGGAGGAAAGAATAATAGGTGGAAATGGAAGAGAAAAAGGGTATAATAGACAATTTAGTTAAAATTATAATTTTGAAAAGTGTTAAAAAGGTACAAAAAGTATACAGTAAAAAGTCGCTTATATTATTTCGTTTAAGTCGCTCAGCCTCGGGAAGGAACTAAATGTATAAAAAAATAATTTTGTAACTTTGACTTTTTTTACTAAAGGACAAAAAAAAATTCGCAAGATTCTTAAAAAAGTCGCTTAGATTCGGTCGCTGTATAATCGTAGCTGTAAAAGTCAGAAAAAATGATTGGGTACACAAACTTCGAAGGACACTTGTCAAGCTTATATGAAAAGTAGAAAAGTCGCAAGTCTCAAAGTCTATTTTAGAAATACCCAAACTTTTTTCCTAAAAAGTGATGACACCTTGAGCAAAACATGCATTCTCATAATTACCCTTTTAAAAAACGCAAAAAATTACACATCTTTCTGATTGATATTTTTTTTTTTTGATGATTTGCATACTTTTTTTAACCCTTTGAAACAGATTCTTTGCCATCTCTCTGCATAAAAACAGTAATCGTAACATGACTAAAATCACAAACCTAAATTTTCCAATTTTCCAAAATACCTCCACAGATTCAACATGACTATCATCAAGAATATAACCTAAAATCACAAACCCACAAAAACAAAACCCCAAAATTCACATTTTTAATATTAAAAATCAAAATTTATCTATAAAAACCGTTTTTTAATTAAAACAAATAAAAGACCCTAAAAAGAAGGACGTGCCTCGGTTTCCATACTTATTGTAACCTTTGTATCAATCGTTTGTTTAGTTTAGCAGTAGAATCAGCGACAATTTTTCTTTATTTACAAATATATATATATATATATATATATATATATATATATATATAGGCTCCGGTTCCATTGAGAAGGTTTTTATTTTGAGAAGATTGAGAAATTTTCGTTTGAGCAAATTGATTCATGTTTTTTATTTTATTCACAAGTAAACATCATTTTATGGTGAATCGAATCTATTAATCACAAATTTGATTCACAAATCATTGTTAAAATCGAGTTATGATGATGATTCATTAAATTTGTACAGATGATTCAGTAGTCTACATATATCGCAAAATCAAGAGATTTTTAACATTGATTCAATTTTTTTTACACATTTTGAATTTTAATCACATTAAAATGAGTTTTACGCTTGAAAAACATGAATCAAAGTTAAAAATCTATCGTTTTTGAAAACCTTCTCAATCTTCTCAAAATAAAAACCTTCTCAATCGATCCGTATTATATATATATATATATATATATATATATATATATATATATATATATATAAATTCATCTTTCATTGAAGCACTTATAGTTTTTAATACCAAATCAAAATTGCTAGGTTTGCTTCCCAAAATATTCAACAAAAATGTTCCATAAACCAAAACAACATACCTGTAACCTCTTGACATTTCAACGAACACTTGGTTGACAACACTAACCAAACCCTAAAAATGAACAATCATCATCAACATCAGTTTTTTCCTCTTTTTTAGGTTAATGATTCTTTTATCACTTGTTGGTATCAGATTTGTGTCTAGAATGGTAGAAGATGTATGTGTGTGTGTGTGTGTGTGAATGAATGGGAGGTTCTCGATTTTTTTTCAAGGTTGTGTGTGTGTGTGGCAGAGAGAGAAATAAGTATATATACACGGTTGCAAAACGACGTGGTTTTGATCCCTGGTTAACTAAAATGTCAAAACGCCAATTATTCCCCTCCGACAAAGCTTAAAACGACGTTGTTTTCTATCCTATCAAAATGACGTTGTCTTTTACAACCTATTAAAGTTATTATAATATAGAGGCACTTTATTTTGCTTACCAACAAATTCATGCTTACCAAAGGATAAATCTTCACCATTCAACTAGTTTGATCTAATGGTGGAGATTAACCTAAGATTTAAAAGGTAAACATACGTCCATGTTTTTTTTATTGTCTTTTTGTCTTTATTTTTTATTCAAATATTTTTTTTTGTCTTTTATTTTTAAATTCACGTTTTTTATTTAATTCACGTATTTTTTTAAAATTCACGCTTTTATTTTTAAAATTCGCGTGTTTTTATTTACGTTTTTTTATTTTGCTTTTTTTCTTCGCCTTTATACGTTTTCGTCTGTTTTCATACGTTTTCATATGTTTTCGTTCGTTTTTGTCCGTTTTCGCCTGTTTTCATACGTTTTCGTCTGTTTTCATACGTTTCGTCCATTTTCATCAGTTTTCTTTCATTTTCATCATTTTTTAGACGTGTTTTTATGCTTTCATACGTATTCGCCTGTTTTCTTACGTTTTCATTTGTTTACATTTAGATTAAACAACTTAAACAAGTTGATTTTGCTTTAAACACATAGTTATTTAGTGTACTTTTGTTTATTATTTAAGTTGTGATTGAATTTGTCTATTTAATGGATACATTGTGAGTATTTCAATAGGTTTTACAACGGGATTTGAAAATATCTATGGTTGATCAATGAAAAAGCTATGGTTAAACAAAGCACAACATCTTCATAAACAAACTGAAGAAGCTCAAACACATGTTACATCACAGGTGATATCACGTGTGGTATCACAAGTGATATCACGTGTGGTATCACAAGTGATATCACCTGTGATATCACACGTGATATTACAGGTGATATCATCTGTGATATCACATGTGATTTCACAAGTGATATCATCTGTGATATCACAGGTGATTTCACAAGTGATATCATCTGTGATATCACACGTGATATCACATGTGATTCAACAAAATAGAAGAAGCTAACATATATGTGATGTCACAAGTAGGGGTGTTATTCGGGTTGACCCGGTCGGGTTCGGGTCAGTCGGGTCGGGTCAACTCGGGTCAAGGTTAAAAAAAAACATACCCGAACCCGACCTTGTTTAGGACTCGGGTTACTCGGGTTCGGGTCAATTCGGGTCGGGTCAAGTCGGGTTCGGGTCAAGGCTGTTTAAGAATTATACATATTTTAAAGAAAATTGATATACTCAGATGTGTATTTTGCATTATGTAAAATCTACTAAAAAGAAGTAGTATACTAATCCAAGGCACTTCATAAAACCAGCATCTCTTATACTTGCATTTGACCAGTACTCTGCTTCCCAACATTTCTAAAACCACATTCCACTTTGATGAGACGTGATCAACATCAGTTGACTTTTTAACCTTCAATGACATTAACTCTGAGCGTATGGTCTCCACCACAATATTAACGAAAACCTCTGCGTTTCTTACCACATTCTGAAACATTCTACAATTTATTTCTTGCCATAAGTAGTAGACAGCAACAGGCAAACGACAAGATTGAAACAAAAAAAAAGTGCAGATGAAAAATATCATATACAAATACTAAAAAAAGCTTTTCAAGGCTTTACCATTTACCATTCAAATGACAAGTTGCATAAAAGTTTTATGTTACCAAAAGAAACTGCAAGACTTTACCATTTTAGGTACTACAACTTATATTTTACAGTACCTAAAAGTTGCAGCAACATGTCAACATTTACAATACCTACCAGTACCACTACTACTAGTCTATTACGGAGTAAAAACTTACAATTTACAAATAAGCTTTCAACCCCCAAAATGAGCTTTCAATCCACAAAATAAGCTTTCATTCTCCACATAAAAGAACCTTCTAACTTTCATCGTCGCTCGAATCTACATGAAAGAGGCATAATTAGCAAGGCACAATACATCTAAATTGACAAATACTACAAATAAAAAGAAACGTACCAGTTATTATTGTTTCGAAATCTTCTTTTTCCAGAATTTTATCCTTATCCTTACGAAGCCAATCTTGGGTACAAATACGACTTTCAATACTCTTGTCACTCAAAGAACTCCTAAATGTATCCAACACCCTCCCACTAGTGCTAAAAACCGACTCGGAAGCCACGGTTGAGACAGGAATAGCTAACAAATCTCTAGCCATCAAAGATAAAATTGGAAATCTTGGGCTATTTACCTTCCACCATGCCAATATATCAAACTTCACATTAGAATCAAATGCTTCAACACTTTCAGACAAATACTTATCCAATTCACTTATTGTTGAAGTAGATATTGAACTTGATTTCATCTTATCTCTCAACCTATCTCTTGTGGGAGCATTTGTTGTCGTATCATCATATTGTTTCCTTAACACCGAAGATGAATTAGATGGTGGAGCATGAATTCTTACATAGTCTTCATACAAAGCTTTGAATTGAGCATGTATATATTGTTTCTTCAATTCCACCATTGGTAGTCCTTCCGCTCCATAATGGTCATCCATTACAATATGCAAAAATTCATCTTTGTTTCTTGGATCAAGTAGAAAAGCAAAATACAACAATGCATTCATATTTTCAATCTCTCCATAGTACTTGTCAAACTTCTTTTTCATCGCCTTAGCAATTTTATAAAGAATTTCATCCTCTGGCGGTACTCTCAAAACATCACAGAAGAGTTGTTTCCTCAAAAGTTCACGAACAGTAGATAATTCAACAATGAGCGTATGTGACGTCACATATTTTGTGCCCGAAATCCTCAAAGTAATATCGTAAAATATTTTAAGAAATTCACACAACTTTCTCGCTTTATCCCAATCTTCATGTGATGGCACCCAAAGACCCTTTTTGCGAATAAGAAACATATATTAGACCCGAACCCGACCCTATTTAAAACTCGGGTTAGTCGGGTTGACCCGATTGACCCGAATATAAATTTGGACCCGATTGACCCGGCCCGAATAGTCTAATTCGGGTTCGGGTCGGGTCGGGTCGGCCTTTTTGACACCCCTAGTCACAAGTGATATCAAATTCTCCTCCAAAAAGTTGAACATCATGAGAATGAGATACACGAAAATTTAGCAATAAAAGTGTGGTAGTTAATAGTTATTCAAAAAATCACAAGTGATATTCAAAATATCACAAAATGATATTCTGAATATCACAGAATATCACTTATGCTAGTCCGAAACATATGAAAACGGAAAAAAACGGACGAAAACGTATGAAAGCGTAAAAACAAGCTAAAAATGAACGAAAACGAATGAAAACGGACGAAAACGTATGAATAATGGACGAAAACGTAAGAAAATAGACAAAAACGTATGAAAACGGACAAAAACGTATGAAAACGGACGAAAACGTATGAAAACGGACGAAAATAGATGAAAACAGACGAAACGTATGAAAGCGAAGAAAAAAGAAATGCGAATTAAAAAAAAGTTAAAAATGTGAAGGAAAAATAAATGAAGAAAAATTAAAAAAGACAAAAAAAAGTGAAGAAAAAAAAATGACAAAAAGACAATAAAAAAACATGGACTTAGGTTTATCCATTAAATCTTAGGTTAATCCCCACTATTAAATCAAACTAGATGAATAGTGGGGATTTATCCTTTGGTAAGCATCAAAATAAAAATAAGCAAAAGAAAATTCCTCTTATAATATAATTGGGTAGAGCAATGTCTGTTAGACGTGTGTTAGTATTAACGAAGCCTTTGGGCTTTGTTATTAGTGATAGGCCTAACCTCTTTAGGTTTCATATTTAGAACGATCCATCAGGAATTATATATTGTAATGGTGTGTTAATTAATGGACAAGCAAAATTACAAAACTAAAATGATAATCAGAGCCATCTAATTTTTCTCCAAATCTATCTCAATTTTCGTCCCAAAATTCCCCCATACCTAACGTGTCGGTGGTTTTTTTCCAATCCCCCAAAATCCTAAATTTTCTTTTTCTTTTCTTCACCCGAATCATTCTAGCAGCCATTGTTGACTAATTCTTTGGATTTTTATACATTTTCAAAATGATTAGTTAATAATACTTTTTTAATCTTTGTATACAATCATGCTTGCAATCTTGTCGCTTGGCAATCGAGGTCCCCAACCTACAATCTGCCAAGACATTGTTTTAGTGGTTACTTTTTCCTTTTAAGTATTTTTTAATATTTTAGGTTGGGTTGTAATAAATAGTAAAAAAAATATAGATTGGTTTTATGTATTGGTTCTATAGGTGGAAGAAAGAGAAAATAATGTTTATTAAAAGACTCGGTTGTAATAGATTGTTGATAAAGATAGTCTAAGGAATAAGGTGTGCTGGGAATTAAAGGTATGCATACTTTGTACTGCCAAGACATTTTCAGATTACACTACGAGTACTAACTGAAGTTAGTACTGCCAGAGCAATGTTAGTACTACCAGTACTAAACTTAAGACTACTGAAGATGTTTATACTGCTGCATGAAGATAAAGATTGCCAGTGGATAGAGACGTGTGAAGAGATATGTATGAAGATATTTTGAATGTATCTTATGTATTTAGAAGATACGTATATTTTGTAACAATATAGGATATACGTAGCTATCTTGTAAAGGACTCCTTAGTCTATAAAAGGAGATCGTAGGTTATACATTTTATATACGAGTTGCATAGAGTTTATTCATAGCTTCTAGGTTGTAAACCCTAGTACTAAATCAGAGTACTGGTATTATTAAGATTAATAATATTGAAGCTTTTTATGATATTGTTGTTACTGTTTCATTGAAATTGTTCTAAGTGTTATTTAGTATATTCCGCATACTTATTAGCATTAACAAAGTTTCTACCATTGTTGTCTTGGATTTATCCAAAGCAACATACTCTTTACAAGCTAACGAATCGATCCATAGTTTGGGATTCCACAAGTGGTATCAGAGCTTGTGTCCCTAAAACTTTGATATTAGAATAATTGTTTAAAGCTCAGTAAGAAGAGATGGATCTTGAGACTACACAAACAACAACTACAGCAAAGTTACCTGCTCTCAGGCAAGGTGATTATGAGATGTGGAGGCTCAGAATTGAACAATACTTCCAGGTTTAGGATTATGCTCTATGAGACATCATAGAGAATGGGAACTCATTCATACCTATACCCACATCAAATACTTCTAATGGTGTCGTAACTGTATCAACACCATGTCCTGTGACTGGAGAAGAAAGGACAAAGAAAAAGAATGATATGAAAGCTATGAGCATGCTACTGATGACACTCCCTAATGATTATTTGATGACCTTCAATTAGCACAAGGATGAAAAGACCTTGTTTGAAGCAATTCAAGCTAGATTTGGTGGTAATGATGCTACTAAGAAGACGCAAAAGACCCTACTGAAGCAGATGTTTGAAAAATTCAATGCTCCAAGTTCAAAATATCTTGATTCTATCTATAACAGGCTTCAAAAAATTGTCAGTAAATTAGTTGTTTTGAGTTCAACATTTCTCAAGAAGATCTAACTTCAAAGTTCTTGAGAAGCTTGCTTGCTGAATGGAACGCTCATGTGGTAGTCTGGAGCAACAAGCCTGAAATAGACACTATGAGCCTTGATGATCTATACAAAAACTTCATTGTTGAGCAGGAGGTGAAGTTTTCATACACTTGGGCAAATACTGCCTCACATCATTGTAGTATGGTTCTTGTTTAAGTGTTACCCAACCTCTGGCTCAAATTCAGGCTCTTAGAACATGGCGTTTGTGGCTACCCCTAGCACAGGCAGTACAAATGAGGTTTGTCGGAAACTAGAAGGGGTTGAATAGTTTCACCTCTTTTTAATTTAGTTATAAAAGTTTACTTGTGAAAAACTTCGATTCAATCCTTTATGAAATCAAACCACAACAATATGAATCCTACTTAACAGTATTACAATAAACACACTACAACTATTGAAAGTAAGTAAAGAATGTAAAGAGTAAGAGATGGAAAGATCAAACCGAGACAAAGAGATTGACAAAGAGATTTATAGTGGTTCGGTCACAAAGCTCTTCTTCGCCCTACTCCACTCCCTGAGTACCCAACTCGAGAGTTCTAAGCACTATGTCAACAAACTCCCTTCAGGCGGAGAAAACCATACAACGTCACTTATCACAATTTTCGACACTAAGCTAAATGTCGAGTACTAATCTAGCTATTACAAATCTCACTCACGATCTACACGGTCCTTGTTAATCACACAACCTACTAGATCCCCACGATCTATACTTGATCAACACACTATCACACAAACTACAAAAGACCTCCAAGATCTCAACACGATCATAATGATCCACACACAAGCTATTAAAACAAGACTCAAGACTACTTGATGTATATTAAGATACAACAAGTATGTAACAAGTGTTACAAGTGCACACTACTATAACTACAACATGTAGTATCTTCTTGATACAATGTGTTCTTCTCTTGCAGTAGGAGAGGAATAAAGGTGATCACTTGGTTGGAAGAAAGGAGTACTCTTAAACAAAAGAAACCTATCTAAATGATCAAAGGAATGTGAGTGTGTTAAAGGAATTAAATTCAGAAAGTTTTAAATGAAAAAGGATGCCAAAAAACTGTGAAGTGGGTCGGTATTTATAGGGAGAAAAAATTTGACCGTTACAGTAGGAAGGTACCGTTAAATACCCGACGGTACCACTAAATTTAGTGGTACCGTCCCTGACAGGGACGCTCTAATTTTTTTTTAGTGGTGAAAGTTTATTTGGGGAAGTTTGGAGCTGTTTTGGGGGGGGGGGGAATAGTTTTTGGGATTTTTAAACTTATTTTTCCAATTAAAACATTTCTTTGTTATTCAAAAATAATTTGTAAAATGTGCTTTTGAAAAAATGTTTTGTCACATTGAAAATGTGAGGTTTGAAACATAAATTCACTTCTTTGATCATTTGTCAAGTTGTAAACTTGTTTGTTCATACCTAGAGTGATATATGTAGAAACGGGATATTTCGACTAAAAACTTGTTTACATTAATTTTGACGTAACACATTTTTACATTTTATTATCATCAAAATGTAGAGATATTTAAAGATAGAAATAACATTTTTAGACATTATTTGCATCAACAATCTCCCCCTTTTTTATGATGACAAAACATAAACTCATTTTAGGTGAAAATTAATTTTAACAAGTTTTTAATTTGAGTTTATATCCCATTTCTCCCCATTTTTGTCGAAGCAAAAAGATTGTCGAAACAACACTAAGGCTCCCCCTTGATGTATACCCCCTCGCTTGGAGGGCACTAAGGAATTGAGAAATGACTCTTGCTACAAAACAAAGTTAGATGACACAAATACAATATCTAACATGTGGCAATTAAGACAAATATCCAACCATAAAACAAAGAGGCTAAGTAGCCTAAGAATTG
This sequence comes from Chrysanthemum seticuspe, assembly GCA_019973895.1. Taxonomy (NCBI): domain Eukaryota; kingdom Viridiplantae; phylum Streptophyta; class Magnoliopsida; order Asterales; family Asteraceae; genus Chrysanthemum; species Chrysanthemum seticuspe. Next base: position 65,493,317 of record BPTQ01000005.1, on the reverse strand, counting down.
AAAAAGACAATCCAACCATAAAAGAGTAAACAAGACAATGCATTTATAGATAAAAGATGATCACACAAAAGGTGTAAATACAACATAAAGACAAGAAAATAAAACTACATGAAGCATATATTAATCTCTAGTGACTTGAGAGACCCTAAGATTTGCTTCAAATTCAAAAGGGAACCTAGACATTTATTCTTGAAGACTAAACATAAACATGTTTAGTTGGTTGAGATATTGGTTGGTAAAGGTGGTGGTATGATGGGCTCTTGTGGTGGTGTCAAGAGGTGCTCCACATAGGAGAACATGAAGTGTAGTTCATCCCTAGGAGAGAATATGAGGTTTTGGTTGTGTAAGCAACATAGGTAATTAATGTAACAATTCTCATTTTCAGGTTACTAACCAATCTCGAATTTTTAGTATTCATTTTTACTATTCACTTTTACTATTCATCCTGAATTTTTTTTCATTTATCATGACAAGAGAGTTGATACTCGTCGAGTTTTCCTGACGACGTACGTAGAATCAATTCAAAACCGAGTTCACAAAACCGTGTATGAGATTTACTTTTAGGTTTAAACATCATTTGAACATCCCGATATGTCCATAAAACATTACAACAAGATAAATATATGTTTTTCAAATCTTACGACATTTTCAAGAATTTTGGAATTTTACATTTTCTGATTTTGCGTTTTACGTAATTTAAGCGTTTTAAGATTACGTTTTCAGGTATTAACAGCGTGAACGCGATCCATTAAACTTATCACTCATTTTATATTTTGTTATAGAGTATATTAACAAGTTTTAACATATTTATAAGTTTCGTATTTTTAGGACACCCGGTTTTAAGTTTCGTGACTTTAAGACTTATCGTTAGCGATTACCGGGACTAAAACTCACTCCGTAAAGTCAAGTTAATATCTAAAACTCAATCCACCTCCTCTTATCAGCCCATGGACATTTTTTTAAGACTAACCAAGACAAATATCTTGGTTATGATTGATCTTGGATGGATTGGTTACATATATATTAACTCAGGACTTTACGTTTTGACACATGCATACTCTTAACCATTATAATAAATGACACATGCTTTCCCTTAGGCTCAAAGAATTGTATCAACCAATCGCATGCTTTCCCTTTGGCTCCAAGGCTTCCATAAATGCATCCTCATGAATCACTAGTCAAGGTGGCTTGATTTCTTTTACACTAACCTAAGATGAATACACGTTGCAAGACTAAGTGAGAAAGACAATGACTCATAACACACCTTCACCTCCTTTCACCAAGGCCTATATAAAGCCCCTCCCCTCTCCATGTTGACTCCACAAACACAAACACAAACATACTTCTCATTTTTGTTCTCTACTTCAAGTATTTAAAGAAAGATTCAAACTACATCAAATCCTTGCAAGTTTAGGTGATCCTCTTGAGCTTACTCAAGTGACCTAAGATCTCATCACAAGCTCTTCAAGAATACAAGAAGTATACAAGGTTGCTAAGGTGTGGGAAATTGCTCAAAGTCCTAGTTCTAAGTCCTTGATTTCCTTTCTTTTAGAAAGCCAAAAGTTGTAAGAAAGACTAACACCCACTCTTGCTCAACATCATTTACATATTTCTCATACTTAATACATTCTATATATGGTCATTATATTGAATTCATGATGTACAAACCCTTAAAACAAGTTGAAAAAGCTTATATGTTAACTTATGTAAGTGAGCAAGTAAACTAGTGTCTTATGCTATGAAAAATGACAAAAATAGGATAGCTATGACCTTGGATAGATAACATACTATTATATAGGATCTTATAATAAAAACGTAGCAATTTGAATCACCTAAAATGGACACACGAGTCAAACGATATGATCAAAAGAAATTAGCAAAACTGAAAAACCGAATCTGCCAAACTGCTTAATGCTCAAATTTTGATTTTTTTTAGGCCCTTCTGTTCCTATTCATCATAAAGTTAAAGCATAAAAGTTTTCTGGAACGATGCTTTACGTCCACTACTAGGAAACTCGGCCTAAAAATGCATAACGAAGGTTGTTTTCTTTAAAAATCTTAACAACCCTATGTATAGCCAAACGGCTATACACTTCGGCTTTGCTAAAGTATAACCAAATGGCCTAAAGGCCTTAGACCAAGACCACCGCCACGGCTAAGGCCAAGGCTGAGGTCTCAAGGCCATGTGATGCAGGATTTCCGACCAGGATTTAATATTTCAAGAGTCTCGTCTACCTAAGGTCTACCTATTGCACTAACGAGCAATGAACCCGATCGTGAGTATAGAAGATGGTAAAGCCGAGGTCGTTCCCAAGAGCTATGTAGATGAGGATCCTAATTAAGTCTAGTGTCACGATTTTTAAAAGATTAATTGTTGAAATATTAATTATACTAATAGACAAGAAATTAAAATGCGGAAAATAAACGAGGTTGTGAACAATAGAGAGAAAGTGTGATAACCTAATTATTCATCATATCATGTTATGTCTATGTTTTCTAATTACTTCCTATTGATTCCAGTGGGGGTTCAATTAGCTAGACATCCTTTGGTCAATTTGTCATAGCCTATCAACAAAGGTTCCTACCCGACGTCAAGGGCCTACCCTTTGGGGATTCGAGGGTCTCAAGCAACCTAAGCCAAGTCATTAAGTACCCTACATGCATGATTCAAAACAATGTGTGCCCGGGCGCTAGCATCTTAGACACACATCCCTAACTTTTTAAGTTCCTCCTTCCGAATGGTGATCATTTGGTCAATTCGCACAAGAGGGATTGGTAGTCCTTTGATCAATTCTTACCAACCCTCTCTACCTACTTCCATAGGGTCCTTTGGTCAATTCTCCTAAGTAAGTAAATACGACCGCAACTCAAAACTACCGAAGCTAGGTGACTACCAACGAACTACGCATGCATACACTACAAACAATTATAGAAGAATGAAAACATAAACAACATAATCAAGGAATCATGACTAGGCTAGCACCAAAGGTGCTTAGCCAATCATATTAAAATACACAATCAATTCAATGTTTAACATAAGTAATGAAGACATGAATTAAAGTGTAAAGAAATAGTAATTGCTAAAGCTTATCGATGATATGATGTGATTTCTTCCTTGGAAATAGCTCCGTATGCTGAATATGATCTACCGTAGGAACCCTCTTCACGTTCTGTGCTTTTGTATGTAGAGTGAATGATGATAAATGCAGATTTTAGGGCTTGTATTTATAGGTCCGATCATAGTTACCTAATAATGTGGTTACGCTGTAACTTAATTATCCTCCAAACTCAACTCCCCGTAGTGGTTATTACGACATAACTTAAGGAATAGTTACATCGTAACTATAGGCTCCGCCATAAATTAATAGATGATTACACTATAACTTAATTATCCTCCAAACTCAAGTCTTGTAGTGTTGGTTACGTCGTAATGCATGTTTGGAGGTTACGGCGTAGTTGATGGAGGCGCGAAATTCCACATGACCTAGATGGTTACGGCGTAACTTAAGTTGAGAGTTACGCCGTAACTGCTGTTGACTTGGTCTTCATGACGTAATCCTAGCTACAACGTAATTAAGAGTAGGAGTTACGCCTTCAATAAGAGCATACTAAGGTTAAAACTATTAAGAATATCTCCAAATCCGCGTCTCTAAGCTTCAATGCTCATATATTACCTGGAAATGAAATATAAAGGAATAAGAGTATATATCCATATAAATAACATAAAATATGAGCATAAACGGGGGAAATTGACACTTAAACGTCAGGATTATTTGATGTTATCAAATATCCATCCACTTGAACTCTACTTGCTCTCAAGTAGACCTTATTAGAATAATTTCTAAAAAGATATCTTCCAAATTATCTAGAAGATATGAGACTAAAAATTCCTTATGCTAGAATAAATCAAAGCCGAACACCTCACGAAATGGGAACAAACACTCATACTCTCTCTCTAATCTAAGTGTCAATTTCGGGGTGATCACTCATTGCATAGTCATAGCAAGTATTCTATCATAAGCTTGGCGATTACACAAATCTCCACCACTAGAGTTAAGGATTAAACAATCTTGAAGGCAATATGGGTGAACACAATATGAGGTTAAGGGTGAAATGTCATTACTAACGTGCCACGGAAAAGTGGACAAAATCAATGATACATGACCAAATCCATGACCAAGACACCAAAGATTGCTTGTTTCATTACCTAGAAACGCTTCATAACTAAAGGGTAGGATAAGACACACGAAATAAATAGTGTAAAATGAAAAATAAAAAGCAAATAGTCTTAACCTATAATCAAGTTGTCACTGCCCACCGTCCATCCAAAGTTCAATCTTGTTACAAACTATTTAACGGAGGTTATTGAAATATCAATGTAAACTTAGTGAGGCTATATTATGTTAATGTAATATTTCATTTTCATTTTTATAGTAAAGTAATCAACCAAAAACAACTATCTATCATCGTTCATGTTGTCGACTAATCGCAATTTGTTTCATGTGATTCAAAATAAATAAATTGTCAGTTCATATTTGGGCTAGTTGACAAATGGTAATCCTGTTCGGTTTCTCTATTTTTTCTTTGAATGCCAAATTTTACAACTTATACCACATATCTTACAAATTCTATCTTATATGTCTCCTACGAGACTTGAACCCACAACATATAGGTTGATGGCCACTCACATACCATTGGGCTAACAAGCCTTTGGTTGTTGGGTTTCTCTATTTATCACATCAATGTTCGATAATATGCCGTTTAAAGTATTAACAGCAAAACTCTTGGGATATGTTTGAAAAAAACAAGTCAAATGTCAATCATATGGAGATATATTGTAATAAGCTACATATCGACAGTTAAAAATCATGGCCGCCAAAATGCTCTTGGGTAGTTAGGGACTACTGGCGTGATTTCTTTGAAAAATTCTTTACTGCATTACAGCGTTAGAGCTCAAAACGTAATGAACAATAGCTAATTTAGATATGAACAAGTCTACAATTCCATAAAGATCACTATGTGATATTAAACATACATAATTTTTAAAACATGATATCAATGATTAAATTTAAGCATAATCAATGTCAACATTATACCAATGAAACCAAATTAAATCCTTCATCCGATAAAATCTACGCAAAATATTAATCAATATAAATACATAATGAAAAATCTATGTAAGAAACCGTGCGTGCACATGTATTATATCTATATAAATATAAAAAGATTATACATGAATTTTATTCAACAACCACATGTATGTGTTAAACATGCTTTAGCACGCCAAAATAAAATTTTACATTTTAACCAATTGTAATATTATATTTAGACAACATACAATTTTTATGCACAGAGCCACAAATAATTAAAGTTTAGATATATTGTGATTTGTGTTAAAACACATTGTGTAATATTTATGTCAAAATCATGTGAGTGTACGGGGATATATAACTAGTTCGTCATTATAATAGCTCCAAATTATGTTTTGTAGAGTTCGTATTTATTTATTTATTACTATTATTATTATTATTATTATTATTATTATTTTTAAAACTAGAAAAAAAAAAAGACAGTTATTTTATAGTGACCCCAATCTTTTATATAATAAAACAATTACATCATTTTAGAGTATTTTTGTAAAATACTTCTCATTGAAAAAAAATTAGACCAATAGGAGAGGTTGATTTTGCCACGTAAGCGAAATCGGGCGACGTGATTGGTTAATAAAAGTCAAAATTAAATTGATTTTGGTCAACCTTTAGTTTATTTGGTGTAGAAATTTGGTTGAAAAGAAAAACACAAAAATATATAGGTGTCAAATTTGTGAAAACAAAAACTTTAAAAAAGAGGGGGTAATTAATAAAACATTAGTGGTTAAATTTTTAAAAATTGTATAGAGTTAAATGTAATATTATAAGTTTCCATGTTTTTAATAACTTTGGAAATTAAACAAATACTCCCTTATATTTTATACCCCCTATACTTTATAAATTAAAAATACAATATATATATATGTTGTTTTAAAACTCCAACATATAAATATACATAAGATTATAAATGTCATTTTTTTTTACTATATATGTTTACTAAGGACTCATTTATTTCATATTAAAAGTATGACAAATGTGGACACGAGTTTGAATATTAAATACGGCTAAATTATTGAAAACGAGAATATAATTATCAAATTGTAAGTACGAGTTACTGTAATATGAAAAAAAAATGATTGTACTTATAACAACTACTCATGTAACCTTTATTTATTTATACAAGGATATGAAGAAAAACATTTTTAAAAAACTCTAAGGAGTTAATTTTAACTTCATCAACGTTTATTATGTGCAACTAAACTTGCATATTTTGTACATTATAATATCAATAGTGAACTTTAAATAGGAACATCAACATCTATATCAGTTAAATATAGTTGAATCTTGAGTTATCTAACATTTTTTTTTTTTTTTTACAAAATTTGATTATACAAAATTCTAATGGATATAATGAATAATGAAAAACCCGTGTATAAGTATATAATTATATGTAATTACCTTTAAAGACATAATATTTAGCATTCATACAAAATATTTTTTTTTTTCCAAAACCCTGTACGTGCACAGGTATTATAACTAGTATTTAGAGATAAGAAACCTCAGTAAAATGAAAATAACGAAATAATATACTTTTCTTTTAAACTAGGATTTATTTTTTTTATTTTTATTATTATTATTTTTAGTAACCTCAATATTTAGACAACGAACACAACGGGTTCACAGCCCAGCGGTATGGAAGTCCTTCAATGAAGGGATTGACGCAAGTTCGATCCTGGAGGGGGCAGGGTTTACTCCAATTTAAGTGTCGTGCCTTCGGGCGGCTTTATTGGAGGTTTTCCTCCCATCGGGTTACACAAGGGTTGTGGGTGCCTCTTCCTACCTTCGGGTTTGAATGCTATTCCCGGCACTCGAGTGTTCTAGCGTGCTCTGCTAAGCATCATAGTCTAGACCTCGATGTTGCACGAGAAACTCACCTTTCAAAAAAAAACACAAACTAGATTTATAAAAGATTCATGTTCTTTTTTCTTTTCTTTTTTGAAAAAAAATAAATAAACTAATTTAGTAAAAGAAGTTTGAATTATTAAAATGTTAAGAATTTTTATTAATTAGCTTGCCAAATACCGGATAATGGTGAGAAGATTCACCTCAATCAAGTAATTGCAAGATAACATAATAATCAAGTCAACATATGGTGCAGATATTCACTACTGTATATAAGCTACCACCATGTCATGTATGAATCTATGTGGGACTAAAACTTGAAATGAGTTCTAATAAAATGAAAACACATGCAAGGCTTTCAAAAATATGCAACTGTTTACTGTATAAAACTAATACAAAGCTCGAATCACTATTTATATAAATACAATTGGATAAGGACATTGTCTATGCATTGCTCTATAACCAACAACACATAGCCATAACTCCAAACAAATATGGACTAAAGTAGCTCAAAAAGAGGGAAAGAAATAAAATAAGGCCAGGTGACCAACCCGCTTGAAAACTCACAGAACTGCAGAAGCCGCTACATTTTCTTTCTCGCACAAAAACATGTTGACGTTAAGTAAAAGTTACCAAGACAAAAGAGCGTTTACAAATATTAGTGGTGATAACTGATATGTCTTGGAACAGCTTTTGCCTTAAGTAGAAATGGTTTGATAAAGACTCTAAATTAAGCATAATTCATAATCTTTTTGTTATACTATTAACGATGGCTTTCCATGACGTATGAACGTGTTTGTGCTAATCAAATGTGTGCTTAAAATCCGTTTGTGGTTTTGCCTGTCTGCTTAAAATCCATATAATGTTTCTCATAATGAAACTTTACAGTTAAAATTAAGACTTATCTTAGAGTTTAGTGACCAAATGTTAAATGTGTAAAATGACTTTAGTAGCATATAAGAAGAGTAGCAGGGTACCCACGTGTTGCAGCGGTGGGTACCATGAAATTAAAATATTCAACGATTTTTTTTAGTTCTATATCTTTTATATAATAAAACAAAACTCCTAGTGGGAATTTTTCATTTCAAAAAAATCAAACCATACCTTATTTAGTATTTTTTTTTTAATAATTATTTATTTATCTTAAGTTTTCACAATTAAAAAAACTTAAATAATCCTTTATTTGGCAAGTGTTTGTAAATTCGTTTTTTTTTTTTTTTTTAAATCTGCAAAAAAATACATGTGTCAAAAATTGAAAGATTAAATAGTTTGTGAAGACGGGGTAATCTAAAACTACTGAAGGGTTTATTATGTAATATAAAATTAACAAAGAAAACCCCGATCCTTGAGGAACTAAACGTTAATCAGATTCACTCTCAAAACCTAAATCAGATTCACTCCATCCTAACCCTAAATAAACATCTCTAAAAAGGCCTTACGATTGATCGACCCCTTTGAATAGTTGCAGTTAAGATTGTCCGATGGTTAAACTGTTTTTGCCACCACCATATATGTGCGGCTGCTCCGCCACCGCCATTACTATCCAACATGCTTCCGATCAGGTATTACTGTCACCCACATAATTAATAGCATTAGGTAATTGTGGATACTGCATTAACAACTATAATATTGAACAATCACACTAGGGGATCCAATTTTGTATTACTGTATTTGGGCCAAAAAGAAAGAGCAATTTGACTATTGAGATCAAACTTCTAACTACTTTTCTAAATTAATACAGTATTTCCCATAAACTGTAAACCAAAAGTTTTGCATGGATAGCGCAGGTGTTGCATAATATATTTATGTGCCAATATAGATTTGTGTATGTGACATAGGCTATATATTTGCTCCAAATTATACAGGAGACGGTTCTGTGTTCTTGAGTTATCTTAGTAAGGGAAGTGGTAGGGTACGGTTCGTCAGTTCGTAGGTAGTTCAGGAAAGATGCAGCAGCAGAGATTGCAGATGTGGGTGGGACAAAACTTTTCTCAATCGTAACATCCTCAGTGTGAGTAATGATCAAACTAGGCTTTTTAGAAATTTAATTTCATCTTAAAACGTCAATTACCAACATGCTTAGTGAAAATTGCGTATCTGCAGAAGCAATTATTCATGATAGGTATATGGATATGAGGCTTGATAGTTGATTCCTCCCGAACTACCTTCTTTTATTTCTCCGTCACACTCAACCGCTTGCGAACGGTCAACCGTAACAGATGATAAAAGGGCGACAGCCCAGGAGAGAATGCAAGTTTACCAAGGATTAAAAATGTCCTTGGATCGTTTATGTCCTGGTGAGGCGTGATATTCCACATACAATGACTTGTGAATGCTGAAATGATATAGAATGTACAAAAACAGGAATCTGATTGACTAACACTAGAAATGTGAATAGTAATAGCTCTGTCACAGCTATGTCAATAAAAACGTACAATCAGAAACCTAAAAATCTAAAAGATATACAAACGTACGTTTAACTAAAACGTAAACGTATAAAAACAAAAATGATTATTAAAATATTAAAATATTAAAATCTATTAAATAAATGCTATCACTATATTTACAATGATGAACGTTTATAAAACAAAATATCTTAAATAAACTATTTTAATTAAAACGTAAACCTAAATTATCTAAAAACGTTACTTAAAATGAAAACGTGCGTTATTTACGAAAAAATACGCTGGAGCGCAAGATAAAACGTAAAATTATTGAAATAAAAGGCCTACGAGTGTAAAACTAAATTTATTACATACTATATGATAAAAGAAAATTTTAGAAAAAAGATTTATATTTTTTAGACTTTTATATTTTTTATTATGATTTAAATACTATAAAACACTAATTAATTGATTAAAAATATTAAAACTAATTAGAAAATCTGCAAAAATCATAGAAACTACTTTACACTATGGAGAATCTAAGAAAAATGAAATGAGATCAACAGCTTTTACGGATAAGCTGTTAATAAGCTATTAAGTAAATAAGCTAAAGGATATACAAGTCACTTAAATGAGTATCAAGTGCAACTTGTAACGCAAAAGACCCAAGGGCGCAATTGGTTACAGGTACACTATCACTATCATAAAAGGGGGGAGGTCTCAGGTTCGAGCCTGCCTCCCCACCTTTTTGCAAAATTTTTATTTTTGGACTTTCTTTTTGCAAAACTACTTATAAGCTATATATAAGAAACTTTAACAAAGGAAAACTTATTAATATTCACAAATAAGCTCTGTGTGAGCTTATTGTGGGCTCAGATCATGTTTTTAGGCAAATAAGCCATAAGCCCTCTAAATAGAGGCTATCACTTAGCCTTAAAGGTGGTTCTTTTTGGCTTTTCTGTATTCTGGGCTTATTTACTACTAATATTATACATATGTGATGAAAAATAAGCTTTACAAATATAAGAATAAGCAGATCATGAGCTTATGAGCCCAACAATTAAGCTTTTGGCTTGACTGTTGGAGCCCAAGCTCAATATAAGCTTGAAAAAAGGTTTTAAACAGAAAACAAAAGATAAAATAAGGTATAAACAAGTCCAATGGGGCATTATAAACAAGAAAATTGGACAGAAATGGTGTGAGCTTATGGTTTAGACAATCAAGCTTTTGGCTTGACTTGGATGGAATTGAGGCCTCTAAAGCCTGTAATAAGCTCCCCACAGGAAATGAAAGGGAAAAATATATGTGTACAGGCTATATGGACAAGTATGTACAAGCTGGTGCACTGGCATTCACCTATAAGCTAATAATAAGCTAATAAGCTTATCCAATACACTGCAGTACCAAACAGACATGCATACCTTTTGTATGACAAATTAAGCTAAGAGTTTAAGCTTAAAAAGGCAAAATAGGAATTGGGGTAGCAAGCTGAGCTGGTTGGCTTTCCAAAAAGCCAAAGCTCATCAAGTGGGACCCACTGATGAGCTTTTGAGAGGCTTATGAAGATGGTACCAGACCACTGCTCAGCTCAAGCTGAGCAGTGAATGCTGAGTTTTGGGACAAAACAAATACATGTTGCAGTCCTAGTGAATGAGCCACAAGCTTGGATATAAGCACATGATCAAAAAGTTGGCTTGCTAGGCTTCCTAAAAAGCCAAACCACACAGGCTAGTGATCACTAATGAGCTTATGAGAGCTTGAAGGAAATGGTGTAAATGGACTGCATAAACAGTCCATTGTTGTGAATGGGCAAACATCAAGCTCTAAAGACTAGTTACATAAGCTCATGAGAGCTCAACCAGCACTAAGACATTGAGTATGAATAGATAGCTTAATAAGAAACCAAAATTCACAAGCTCAAGCTTGGTGGGGAACTTTCCATGAGCTATGGAAACAAACTCCACTTCCACTGTTTGCTTCAGTGGAAGGAGTAAATGGGACAAAATAAGGAGTTAAATTAAGCTATCTGAATAAGCTAAAAATTGAAAAGTAAACAGACATACAACAAATAGGCCACACAGGCAACATAAAGAAACCAAGTACATAAGCTAGGGTCAAGTCATGAAGCTTCTGCAAGCTCATGAACTTGACACCTAAACCTGTGGTGCAGGGCATAACTAGGCAAAAATAAGCTAAAAATTAAGCACTAAAACATGACATTCCAAGATAAACAAAAATATAATAAGCTAGATTAGCAACACATCTAAAACATACCAAAGGCACAGAACTTGAAATTAAATAACAAAGACACAGTAAAATTACTAAGTTTATTCAAAAACGACTTAATTGAAAATTGACTTTTTAAGTTTATGATCAAAGTTGACTTTGATCAACTTTGATCTGAATTTAAGAACTAAATAAGTTAAAATAAGTTACAAGAACATGAAACTAACAAAGATAAACAACTTTTAAACACATATTAAAGATTTGGACTTGTAATTCATAACATACACAAAACTAAGACAGTTAAAAAATGATTTTGACTAAATACTAAACAAAGCTTGGACTATGGTCACTAAGCTGAGCTTTATAACTACTAATGGAGCACAATCAAACAAAAACAACTTCACCAATAGCATATTACACAGATTAGATAGCAATAAATCAGTGGGCACTGAAAATAATTTGAGAATGAAAATGCCTGCAAAAGACATAATCATCAAGCCTAAATAGTTGTCAAACCATCCAATAACTTAATGATCATACAGATACAGGAATAATCATCACAAGCAATCCCAAGACCTAAATCTAAACAGATCCAAACAGTCCTTCAAATGTTCACTTGTCACATGAAATTCAAAGTTTTCAATAAATCCATTAAAGAACCTGATTCCAAACATTACATAAACATATAACAAGATAGAATAGACAGTAAAACAACAAACATAACATCAATAAACAAGAATCACTCATCATTCATTAATACAGTGAAAAAAATGAAATCTTAGCAACTTTGAAATACCAAACATAGACATACAATATTAAAGTTTAAAAACACTTAATAACAACAAATAAGCATAAAAATACAGAAATCACAACATATAATAAATAGGAACAGTAAATTGCAAAAATTAAAAAAAATGCTTACAAATGAGAATAGGACTGAGATGTAGAACAAATGGACAAGGTTACACCTATTAGCTTACCAATAAGCTCCTAATACCCATGGCACTCCAAATTCAACCCTGCTTCATCATCTTCTTCATTTTCCCAAGATTTTTGATTATTTTTCCATTTTCTCTATTTTTTTTGATATTTTCTGAATTTAAAGACTAAAACTGCTTAACTGAATCTAAAAGCTTTAAAACTTTTGTCAAAAGCTTATGTGAGCTTATAGAATCCAATAAACAACTGGTTAACTTGAAATTAAAGAACATGGAAAATTAAAGGAAATTGAGCAAAATCATGAAACTGAAATTAACTTGACATTAAACTGGAAAGAACATTTCATTACACTAATTTAAAGTAAATTACAACATTTGAAAGCTTAAAAGACATTTTTAACTAGGAAAGCAATAAAAACTATAACTACGTGACTAAGGCTTGAGGCCAAAAGTGGTTTCTTCTCTGTCTTTCTTCCTCTTTTATACTTGAAAATTGCTCCACGTGGCCTCTTCTTCAAATCCCGCCTCTCATTTTGGCCAATGAGAGAGTTTAGAGTGTATGCTCATTTTGGCGGGAAATGGGATTTGACTAGTAGGTGCTTTGAGACAGGCAAGTAGGGGGGGGGGTTTGTAGGGGTGATGATGAGTGGAGAGAAAAGTGTTTGGGATAAGGTGATGGGATGTTGCAGGCAACAGCTGGGGAAGCAGGAGGTGGAAGAAAGGTGAACAGTGGGGGCGCGTATTTCTGGTTTTTTACTTTCTTTGACTGAAGGGTCAAAAAGAGTTTTGGCAGGGGTCATTTGGCAATTGGCAGGGTTCCAAAGGTTAAGTGACAAGGGCCAAGAGTGTTTAAAGGGTCTTAATTATCAAGGGCCTAGTTGTAACTTCTGAATTTCAAGGGACCAATCCTGTCAATTTTGCAAAGTTGTTCCAAGGGTTAAAAATGACAAAGTTTAATAATGCAAGGACCAAAGTTGCCATTTTCAGATTTTCCAGGGACCATTTTTGCCAATTTTCAAAGTTCAGGGACTAAAGTTGTAATTTTGGAAATTTGAATCTCAAGGACCAATTTTGACAACTTTTGAATCCCTAAGGACTTAAAATGATATTTTTCTTTATTTGGTTTTACCAGGGACTGTTTTTGACAACTTTTGAAACTTGGGGGACTAAAACTGCCAATTATGCAAACTTGATACGTTTTTTACCAGATTTTGATATTTTTGCATTTAAAACACATAAAACACTTATTTGTGATATTTTTATCATTTTGATGCATTTCTGAGTGTTTTCAGATGTTTTTGCAGTTTAAATGGTACAAAAATGATGAGTATTTAGACACTCATCAATCCCCCACACTAAGATATTGCTAGTCCCTAGCAATGTTTTGAGAAAAATTAATGGATTTTATCTCTTTACCAAAAGCCATTACTTCTGGAGTAGCCAAATGTTTCAGTTCAAGTAAGAACCTTGGTACACTGATAACCGAATGATTTTGAGCAAATCATAAGCTGTAAACGGATTTGATGTGTCTTTACCAGAAGCCGTACCCTTCTGGACTAGCCAACTCTTAGATAAATTATCAGAATTATCTTTGGTGAGCTGAATACCAATTATGGATTTTCAACTGCCTTTACCACAAGCCATAAACTTGCGGGCTAGCCAACTCTTCACTTTTAAGGATATGGTGAGCTGAATACCATACAATTTTGGGCAAATTGCAAGCCGTCAACGGATTTGAGATATCTTTACCAAGAGCCGTTTGCCCCTGGATTAGCCAATCCTTATGTGGGTTAGACATGGTGGACTGATTACCATTTGTTGTGTTTAGTACATAGTACTTCCACTAAAAAAAAAATAATAATAATAATTTAAAATTTGGCCATTTTGGGGGAAAAAGGGACTAAAAGGATACATTTATGATCAAAATTCGCCAGAATTTCCCCCCCACACTTAGAAATGAATATTGTCCTCAATATTCAAAGTACCGGCTGTAATGCCGAAACTTAGAACGTAAAAAGATAACATTACTAGCTAAGTGTGGAAACACAACAATTATTCTCTTTTTTAATATTTACAATTTTCATTCCTTTTTTAGGTCTATATACAACATGTGGGGCATCTCCCCCACACTAGGGTGGTACACACGGGTGAAAACCCATGTTTAGCTACTGTTTTTGATTACCGAGTCGCTAGCTTGACTCGACCCCGAATTAAATTGTTCATGGGGAAGTGGAGTGGGATTGCCACTCAGGGATTGGGTGAGAAATTGGAGTGGGATTGCCACTCACAGAATTATGAATAATCATCACTAAGATGAGTCTAAGAATCTTAGAAAGAAACTCAGAAAAGGCTAGAAGAATCTTTTTGATTTTTGACTTATAAAAAGAAAGGAAAAATATTTTTGGGTTTTTGATATAATATAAACAGAAATGAAAAATGTTTTTGTATTTTTTAACTTTTATATATATATACAAAGAAATGGCTAAAAAGGAAACCTAAATGAGATTTTTAATACATGATACTGATTTAAACCTAATCTATCACATTCCAGGAATTATACTAAGCACAGTAAATCCTTTTTTAGTGTAAACATGGTGTTTAGCCAAAATTTAGACCTAGGAATATCAAGATTAGGAAAATTGACAGTCAAATGCAAATCAAAGCACAGATAGATTTCAACCATAAAATCTTTTTGTATTTTATATTGTTTATATGAAATGAAGTATATGTAATTTACATACAAGGATAGGTATTTCAACAAAATACAAAATACAAGTCATAATACGTAGCACAGCCTCCCCGGCAACGGCGCCAAAATTTGATTCCTCCCGAACTACCTTCTTTTATTTCTCCGTCACACTCAACCGCTTGCGAACGGTCAACCGTAACAGATGATAAAAGGGCGACAGCCCGGGAGAGAATGCAAGTTTACCAAGGATTAAAAATGTCCTTGGATCGTTTATGTCCTGGTGAGGCGTGATATTCCACATACAATGACTTGTGAATGCTGAAATGATATAGAATGTACAAAAACAGGAATCTGATTGACTAACACTAGAAATGTGAATAGTAATAGCTCTGTCACAGCTATGTCAATAAAAACGTACAATCAGAAACCTAAAAATCTAAAAGATATACAAACGTACGTTTAACTAAAACGTAAACGTATAAAAACAAAAATGATTATTAAAATATTAAAATATTAAAATCTATTAAATAAATGCTATCACTATATTTACAATGATGAACGTTTATAAAACAAAATATCTTAAATAAACTATTTTAATTAAAACGTAAACCTAAATTATCTAAAAACGTTACTTAAAATGAAAACGTGCGTTATTTACGAAAAAATACGCTGGAGCGCAAGATAAAACGTAAAATTATTGAAATAAAAGGCCTACGAGTGTAAAACTAATTTTATTACATACTATATGATAAAAGAAAATTTTAGAAAAAAGATTTATATTTTTTAGACTTTTATATTTTTTATTATGATTTAAATACTATAAAACACTAATTAATTGATTAAAAATATTAAAACTAATTAGAAAAATCTGCAAAAATCATAGAAATTACTTTACACTATGGAGAATCTAAGAAAAATGAAATGAGATCAACAGCTTTTACGGATAAGCTGTTAATAAGCTATTAAGTAAATAAGCTAAAGGATATACAAGTCACTTAAATGAGTATCAAGTGCAACTTGTAACGCAAAAGACCCAAGGGCGCAATTGGTTACAGGTACACTATCACTATCATAAAAGGGGGGAGGTCTCAGGTTCGAGCCTGCCTCCCCACCTTTTTGCAAAATTTTTATTTTTGGACTTTCTTTTTGCAAAACTACTTATAAGCTATATATAAGAAACTTTAACAAAGGAAAACTTATTAATATTCACAAATAAGCTCTGTGTGAGCTTATTGTGGGCTCAGATCATGTTTTTAGGCAAATAAGCCATAAGCCCTCTAAATAGAGGCTATCACTTAGCCTTAAAGGTGGTTCTTTTTGGCTTTTCTGTATTCTGGGCTTATTTACTACTAATATTATACATATGTGATGAAAAATAAGCTTTACAAATATAAGAATAAGCAGATCATGAGCTTATGAGCCCAACAATTAAGCTTTTGGCTTGACTGTTGGAGCCCAAGCTCAATATAAGCTTGAAAAAAGGTTTTAAACAGAAAACAAAAGATAAAATAAGGTATAAACAAGTCCAATGGGGCATTATAAACAAGAAAATTGGACAGAAATGGTGTGAGCTTATGGTTTAGACAATCAAGCTTTTGGCTTGACTTGGATGGAATTGAGGCCTCTAAAGCCTGTAATAAGCTCCCCACAGGAAATGAAAGGGAAAAATATATGTGTACAGGCTATATGGACAAGTATGTACAAGCTGGTGCACTGGCATTCACCTATAAGCTAATAATAAGCTAATAAGCTTATCCAATACACTGCAGTACCAAACAGACATGCATACCTTTTGTATGACAAATTAAGCTAAGAGTTTAAGCTTAAAAAGGCAAAAGAGGAATTGGGGTAGCAAGCTGAGCTGGTTGGCTTTCCAAAAAGCCAAAGCTCATCAAGTGGGACCCACTGATGAGCTTTTGAGAGGCTTATGAAGATGGTACCAGACCACTGCTCAGCTCAAGCTGAGCAGTGAATGCTGAGTTTTGGGACAAAACAAATACATGTTGCAGTCCTAGTGAATGAGCCACAAGCTTGGATATAAGCACATGATCAAAAAGTTGGCTTGCTAGGCTTCCTAAAAAGCCAAACCACACAGGCTAGTGATCACTAATGAGCTTATGAGAGCTTGAAGGAAATGGTGTAAATGGACTGCATAAACAGTCCATTGTTGTGAATGGGCAAACATCAAGCTCTAAAGACTAGTTACATAAGCTCATGAGAGCTCAACCAGCACTAAGACATTGAGTATGAATAGATAGCTTAATAAGAAACCAAAATTCACAAGCTCAAGCTTGGTGGGGAACTTTCCATGAGCTATGGAAACAAACTCCACTTCCACTGTTTGCTTCAGTGGAAGGAGTAAATGGGACAAAATAAGGAGTTAAATTAAGCTATCTGAATAAGCTAAAAATTGAAAAGTAAACAGACATACAACAAATAGGCCACACAGGCAACATAAAGAAACCAAGTACATAAGCTAGGGTCAAGTCATGAAGCTTCTGCAAGCTCATGAACTTGACACCTAAACCTGTGGTGCAGGGCATAACTAGGCACAAATAAGCTAAAAATTAAGCACTAAAACATGACATTCCAAGATAAACAAAAATATAATAAGCTAGATTAGCAACACATCTAAAACATACCAAAGGCACAGAACTTGAAATTAAATAACAAAGACACAGTAAAATTACTAAGTTTATTCAAAAACGACTTAATTGAAAATTGACTTTTTAAGTTTATGATCAAAGTTGACTTTGATCAACTTTGATCTGAATTTAAGAACTAAATAAGTTAAAATAAGTTACAAGAACATGAAACTAACAAAGATAAACAACTTTTAAACACATATTAAAGATTTGGACTTGTAATTCATAACATACACAAAACTAAGACAGTTAAAAAATGATTTTGACTAAATACTAAACAAAGCTTGGACTATGGTCACTAAGCTGAGCTTTATAACTACTAATGGAGCACAATCAAACAAAAACAACTTCACCAATAGCATATTACACAGATTAGATAGCAATAAATCAGTGGGCACTGAAAATAATTTGAGAATGAAAATGCCTGCAAAAGACATAATCATCAAGCCTAAATAGTTGTCAAACCATCCAATAACTTAATGATCATACAGATACAGGAATAATCATCACAAGCAATCCCAAGACCTAAATCTAAACAGATCCAAACAGTCCTTCAAATGTTCACTTGTCACATGAAATTCAAAGTTTTCAATAAATCCATTAAAGAACCTGATTCCAAACATTACATAAACATATAACAAGATAGAATAGACAGTAAAACAACAAACATAACATCAATAAACAAGAATCACTCATCATTCATTAATACAGTGAAAAAAATGAAATCTTAGCAACTTTGAAATACCAAACATAGACATACAATATTAAAGTTTAAAAACACTTAATAACAACAAATAAGCATAAAAATACAGAAATCACAACATATAATAAATAGGAACAGTAAATTGCAAAAATTAAAAAAAAAATGCTTACAAATGAGAATAGGACTGAGATGTAGAACAAATGGACAAGGTTACACCTATTAGCTTACCAATAAGCTCCTAATACCCATGGCACTCCAAATTCAACCCTGCTTCATCATCTTCTTCATTTTCCCAAGATTTTTGATTATTTTTCCATTTTCTCTATTTTTTTTGATATTTTCTGAATTTAAAGACTAAAACTGCTTAACTGAATCTAAAAGCTTTAAAACTTTTGTCAAAAGCTTATGTGAGCTTATAGAATCCAATAAACAACTGGTTAACTTGAAATTAAAGAACATGGAAAATTAAAGGAAATTGAGCAAAATCATGAAACTGAAATTAACTTGACATTAAACTGGAAAGAACATTTCATTACACTAATTTAAAGTAAATTACAACATTTGAAAGCTTAAAAGACATTTTTAACTAGGAAAGCAATAAAAACTATAACTACGTGACTAAGGCTTGAGGCCAAAAGTGGTTTCTTCTCTGTCTTTCTTCCTCTTTTATACTTGAAAATTGCTCCACGTGGCCTCTTCTTCAAATCCCGCCTCTCATTTTGGCCAATGAGAGAGTTTAGAGTGTATGCTCATTTTGGCGGGAAATGGGATTTGACTAGTAGGTGCCCTGAGACAGGCAAGTAGGGGGGGGTTTGTAGGGGTGATGATGAGTGGAGAGAAAAGTGTTTGGGATAAGGTGATGGGATGTTGCAGGCAACAGCTGGGGAAGCAGGAGGTGGAAGAAAGGTGAACAGTGGGGGCGCGTATTTCTGGTTTTTGACTTTCTTTGACCGAAGGGTCAAAAAGAGTTTTGGCAGGGGTCATTTGGCAATTGGCAGGGTTCCAAAGGTTAAGTGACAAGGGCCAAGAGTGTTTAAAGGGTCTTAATTATCAAGGGCCTAGTTGTAACTTCTGAATTTCAAGGGACCAATCCTGTCAATTTTGCAAAGTTGTTCCAAGGGTTAAAAATGACAAAGTTTAATAATGCAAGGACCAAAGTTGCCATTTTCAGATTTTCCAGGGACCATTTTTGCCAATTTTCAAAGTTCAGGGACTAAAGTTGTAATTTTGGAAATTTGAATCTCAAGGACCAATTTTGACAACTTTTGAATCCCTAAGGACTTAAAATGATATTTTTCTTTATTTGGTTTTACCAGGGACTGTTTTTGACAACTTTTGAAACTTGGGGGACTAAAACTGCCAATTATGCAAACTTGATACGTTTTTTACCAGATTTTGATATTTTTGCATTTAAAACACATAAAACACTTATTTGTGATATTTTTATCATTTTGATGCATTTCTGAGTGTTTTCAGATGTTTTTGCAGTTTAAATGGTACAAAAATGATGAGTATTTAGACACTCATCAATCCCCCACACTAAGATATTGCTAGTCCCTAGCAATGTTTTGAGAAAAATTAATGGATTTTATCTCTTTACCAAAAGCCATTACTTCTGGAGTAGCCAAATGTTTCAGTTCAAGTAAGAACCTTGGTACACTGATAACCGAATGATTTTGAGCAAATCATAAGCTGTAAACGGATTTGATGTGTCTTTACCAGAAGCCGTACCCTTCTGGACTAGCCAACTCTTAGATAAATTATCAGAATTATCTTTGGTGAGCTGAATACCAATTATGGATTTTCAACTGCCTTTACCACAAGCCATAAACTTGCGGGCTAGCCAACTCTTCACTTTTAAGGATATGGTGAGCTGAATACCATACAATTTTGGGCAAATTGCAAGCCGTCAACGGATTTGAGATATCTTTACCAAGAGCCGTTTGCCCCTGGATTAGCCAATCCTTATGTGGGTTAGACATGGTGGACTGATTACCATTTGTTGTGTTTAGTACATAGTACTTCCACTAAAAAAAAAATAATAATAATAATTTAAAATTTGGCCATTTTGGGGGAAAAAGGGACTAAAAGGATACATTTATGATCAAAATTCGCCAGAATTTCCCCCCCACACTTAGAAATGAATATTGTCCTCAATATTCAAAGTACCGGCTGTAATGCCGAAACTTAGAACGTAAAAAGATAACATTACTAGCTAAGTGTGGAAACACAACAATTATTCTCTTTTTTAATATTTACAATTTTCATTCCTTTTTTAGGTCTATATACAACATGTGGGGCATCTCCCCCACACTAGGGTGGTACACACGGGTGAAAACCCATGTTTAGCTACTGTTTTTGATTACCGAGTCGCTAGCTTGACTCGACCCCGAATTAAATTGTTCATGGGGAAGTGGAGTGGGATTGCCACTCAGGGATTGGGTGAGAAATTGGAGTGGGATTGCCACTCACAGAATTATGAATAATCATCACTAAGATGAGTCTAAGAATCTTAGAAAGAAACTCAGAAAAGGCTAGAAGAATCTTTTTGATTTTTGACTTATAAAAAGAAAGGAAAAATATTTTTGGGTTTTTGATATAATATAAACAGAAATGAAAAATGTTTTTGTATTTTTTAACTTTTATATATATATACAAAGAAATGGCTAAAAAGGAAACCTAAATGAGATTTTTAATACATGATACTGATTTAAACCTAATCTATCACATTCCAGGAATTATACTAAGCACAGTAAATCCTTTTTTAGTGTAAACATGGTGTTTAGCCAAAATTTAGACCTAGGAATATCAAGATTAGGAAAATTGACAGTCAAATGCAAATCAAAGCACAGATAGATTTCAACCATAAAATCTTTTTGTATTTTATATTGTTTATATGAAATGAAGTATATGTAATTTACATACAAGGATAGGTATTTCAACAAAATACAAAATACAAGTCATAATACGTAGCACAGCCTCCCCGGCAACGGCGCCAAAATTTGATTCCTCCCGAACTACCTTCTTTTATTTCTCCGTCACACTCAACCGCTTGCGAACGGTCAACCGTAACAGATGATAAAAGGGCGACAGCCCGGGAGAGAATGCAAGTTTACCAAGGATTAAAAATGTCCTTGGATCGTTTATGTCCTGGTGAGGCGTGATATTCCACATACAATGACTTGTGAATGCTGAAATGATATAGAATGTACAAAAACAGGAATCTGATTGACTAACACTAGAAATGTGAATAGTAATAGCTCTGTCACAGCTATGTCAATAAAAACGTACAATCAGAAACCTAAAAATCTAAAAGATATACAAACGTACGTTTAACTAAAACGTAAACGTATAAAAACAAAAATGATTATTAAAATATTAAAATCTATTAAATAAATGCTATCACTATATTTACAATGATGAACGTTTATAAAACAAAATATCTTAAATAAACTATTTTAATTAAAACGTAAACCTAAATTATCTAAAAACGTTACTTAAAATGAAAACGTGCGTTATTTACGAAAAAATACGCTGGAGCGCAAGATAAAACGTAAAATTATTGAAATAAAAGGCCTACGAGTGTAAAACTAATTTTATTACATACTATATGATAAAAGAAAATTTTAGAAAAAAAATTTATATTTTTTAGACTTTTATATTTTTTATTATGATTTAAATACTATAAAACACTAATTAATTGATTAAAAATATTAAAACTAATTAGAAAAATCTGCAAAAATCATAGAAATTACTTTACACTATGGAGAATCTAAGAAAAATGAAATGAGATCAACAGCTTTTACGGATAAGCTGTTAATAAGCTATTAAGTAAATAAGCTAAAGGATATACAAGTCACTTAAATGAGTATCAAGTGCAACTTGTAACGCAAAAGACCCAAGGGCGCAATTGGTTACAGGTACACTATCACTATCATAAAAGGGGGGAGGTCTCAGGTTCGAGCCTGCCTCCCCACCTTTTTGCAAAATTTTTATTTTTGGACTTTCTTTTTGCAAAACTACTTATAAGCTATATATAAGAAACTTTAACAAAGGAAAACTTATTAATATTCACAAATAAGCTCTGTGTGAGCTTATTGTGGGCTCAGATCATGTTTTTAGGCAAATAAGCCATAAGCCCTCTAAATAGAGGCTATCACTTAGCCTTAAAGGTGGTTCTTTTTGGCTTTTCTGTATTCTGGGCTTATTTACTACTAATATTATACATATGTGATGAAAAATAAGCTTTACAAATATAAGAATAAGCAGATCATGAGCTTATGAGCCCAACAATTAAGCTTTTGGCTTGACTGTTGGAGCCCAAGCTCAATATAAGCTTGAAAAAAGGTTTTAAACAGAAAACAAAAGATAAAATAAGGTATAAACAAGTCCAATGGGGCATTATAAACAAGAAAATTGGACAGAAATGGTGTGAGCTTATGGTTTAGACAATCAAGCTTTTGGCTTGACTTGGATGGAATTGAGGCCTCTAAAGCCTGTAATAAGCTCCCCACAGGAAATGAAAGGGAAAAATATATGTGTACAGGCTATATGGACAAGTATGTACAAGCTGGTGCACTGGCATTCACCTATAAGCTAATAATAAGCTAATAAGCTTATCCAATACACTGCAGTACCAAACAGACATGCATACCTTTTGTATGACAAATTAAGCTAAGAGTTTAAGCTTAAAAAGGCAAAATAGGAATTGGGGTAGCAAGCTGAGCTGGTTGGCTTTCCAAAAAGCCAAAGCTCATCAAGTGGGACCCACTGATGAGCTTTTGAGAGGCTTATGAAGATGGTACCAGACCACTGCTCAGCTCAAGCTGAGCAGTGAATGCTGAGTTTTGGGACAAAACAAATACATGTTGCAGTCCTAGTGAATGAGCCACAAGCTTGGATATAAGCACATGATCAAAAAGTTGGCTTGCTAGGCTTCCTAAAAAGCCAAACCACACAGGCTAGTGATCACTAATGAGCTTATGAGAGCTTGAAGGAAATGGTGTAAATGGACTGCATAAACAGTCCATTGTTGTGAATGGGCAAACATCAAGCTCTAAAGACTAGTTACATAAGCTCATGAGAGCTCAACCAGCACTAAGACATTGAGTATGAATAGATAGCTTAATAAGAAACCAAAATTCACAAGCTCAAGCTTGGTGGGGAACTTTCCATGAGCTATGGAAACAAACTCCACTTCCACTGTTTGCTTCAGTGGAAGGAGTAAATGGGACAAAATAAGGAGTTAAATTAAGCTATCTGAATAAGCTAAAAATTGAAAAGTAAACAGACATACAACAAATAGGCCACACAGGCAACATAAAGAAACCAAGTACATAAGCTAGGGTCAAGTCATGAAGCTTCTGCAAGCTCATGAACTTGACACCTAAACCTGTGGTGCAGGGCATAACTAGGCACAAATAAGCTAAAAATTAAGCACTAAAACATGACATTCCAAGATAAACAAAAATATAATAAGCTAGATTAGCAACACATCTAAAACATACCAAAGGCACAGAACTTGAAATTAAATAACAAAGACACAGTAAAATTACTAAGTTTATTCAAAAACGACTTAATTGAAAATTGACTTTTTAAGTTTATAATCAAAGTTGACTTTGATCAACTTTGATCTGAATTTAAGAACTAAATAAGTTAAAATAAGTTACAAGAACATGAAACTAACAAAGATAAACAACTTTTAAACACATATTAAAGATTTGGACTTGTAATTCATAACATACACAAAACTAAGACAGTTAAAAAATGATTTTGACTAAATACTAAACAAAGCTTGGACTATGGTCACTAAGCTGAGCTTTATAACTACTAATGGAGCACAATCAAACAAAAACAACTTCACCAATAGCATATTACACAGATTAGATAGCAATAAATCAGTGGGCACTGAAAATAATTTGAGAATGAAAATGCCTGCAAAAGACATAATCATCAAGCCTAAATAGTTGTCAAACCATCCAATAACTTAATGATCATACAGATACAGGAATAATCATCACAAGCAATCCCAAGACCTAAATCTAAACAGATCCAAACAGTCCTTCAAATGTTCACTTGTCACATGAAATTCAAAGTTTTCAATAAATCCATTAAAGAACCTGATTCCAAACATTACATAAACATATAACAAGATAGAATAGACAGTAAAACAACAAACATAACATCAATAAACAAGAATCACTCATCATTCATTAATACAGTGAAAAAAATGAAATCTTAGCAACTTTGAAATACCAAACATAGACATACAATATTAAAGTTTAAAAACACTTAATAACAACAAATAAGCATAAAAATACAGAAATCACAACATATAATAAATAGGAACAGTAAATTGCAAAAATTAAAAAAAAATGCTTACAAATGAGAATAGGACTGAGATGTAGAACAAATGGACAAGGTTACACCTATTAGCTTACCAATAAGCTCCTAATACCCATGGCACTCCAAATTCAACCCTGCTTCATCATCTTCTTCATTTTCCCAAGATTTTTGATTATTTTTCCATTTTCTCTATTTTTTTTGATATTTTCTGAATTTAAAGACTAAAACTGCTTAACTGAATCTAAAAGCTTTAAAACTTTTGTCAAAAGCTTATGTGAGCTTATAGAATCCAATAAACAACTGGTTAACTTGAAATTAAAGAACATGGAAAATTAAAGGAAATTGAGCAAAATCATGAAACTGAAATTAACTTGACATTAAACTGGAAAGAACATTTCATTACACTAATTTAAAGTAAATTACAACATTTGAAAGCTTAAAAGACATTTTTAACTAGGAAAGCAATAAAAACTATAACTACGTGACTAAGGCTTGAGGCCAAAAGTGGTTTCTTCTCTGTCTTTCTTCCTCTTTTATACTTGAAAATTGCTCCACGTGGCCTCTTCTTCAAATCCCGCCTCTCATTTTGGCCAATGAGAGAGTTTAGAGTGTATGCTCATTTTGGCGGGAAATGGGATTTGACTAGTAGGTGCTCTGAGACAGGCAAGTAGGGGGGGGGGGGTTTGTAGGGGTGATGATGAGTGGAGAGAAAAGTGTTTGGGATAAGGTGATGGGATGTTGCAGGCAACAGCTGGGGAAGCAGGAGGTGGAAGAAAGGTGAACAGTGGGGGCGCGTATTTCTGGTTTTTGACTTTCTTTGACCGAAGGGTCAAAAAGAGTTTTGGCAGGGGTCATTTGGCAATTGGCAGGGTTCCAAAGGTTAAGTGACAAGGGCCAAGAGTGTTTAAAGGGTCTTAATTATCAAGGGCCTAGTTGTAACTTCTGAATTTCAAGGGACCAATCCTGTCAATTTTGCAAAGTTGTTCCAAGGGTTAAAAATGACAAAGTTTAATAATGCAAGGACCAAAGTTGCCATTTTCAGATTTTCCAGGGACCATTTTTGCCAATTTTCAAAGTTCAGGGACTAAAGTTGTAATTTTGGAAATTTGAATCTCAAGGACCAATTTTGACAACTTTTGAATCCCTAAGGACTTAAAATGATATTTTTCTTTATTTGGTTTTACCAGGGACTGTTTTTGACAACTTTTGAAACTTGGGGGACTAAAACTGCCAATTATGCAAACTTGATACGTTTTTTACCAGATTTTGATATTTTTGCATTTAAAACACATAAAACACTTATTTGTGATATTTTTATCATTTTGATGCATTTCTGAGTGTTTTCAGATGTTTTTGCAGTTTAAATGGTACAAAAATGATGAGTATTTAGACACTCATCAATAGTTATAATTTGTCATATGAGGTAATTAAAATGTTATTGGTTGTTTTGTGTATAACTTAAGTTTGATGCCTTATTCTGTTTTCATGGATGCAGGAATCAACTAATCCTACCAACACTGTTTTTGGGACAAAGCATGATTTAATATGGATATGTGTTTAAAAAATGAACCGTGTTCATGCAGGTATACATTGTTTTATGCTTTACGAAAAT
Source organism: Chrysanthemum seticuspe (assembly GCA_019973895.1). Taxonomy (NCBI): domain Eukaryota; kingdom Viridiplantae; phylum Streptophyta; class Magnoliopsida; order Asterales; family Asteraceae; genus Chrysanthemum; species Chrysanthemum seticuspe. The sequence goes on along the minus strand of BPTQ01000005.1, from coordinate 65,466,783 downwards.
GCCATCTCTGAAGAAATTGATGCTGTTTCTTTTTTGATAAATGCAGGTGGAGGAGACGAGGCAGACGAAATTAACATCAAAGGCGGTTGAATTTAAAGCAATGCAAGCTAATGCAGAAATTGTACTTTTTTGTGTTGTCATTGTGCAAAAGATGTATTGTCTAGAACATAATTGTTAGATTCATATTAAATAAGCATTGTCGAGTTGAAAAAAAACAATATTGTATTTATATTTGTAGGCGAATTTGGGTCGTGTTATCGACGCCATGAGAATTATAATGGCTTTTAGCTTACTTATGATAGTAAAAAAAGTAAGGTTAGATTAATGTTTACTATAAGCATTGTGAAAGTGAAAAAGACATTCGACATGATGAAAAGGGTGTGACTGATGATCTTTGTGACTTCTTGAAGGTGTGCAATGAAATGGTCGGGTCAATCAGATTTTGCAACATCTGAAATTGTGAAAGCTTGGCCATGAACTTGAGGATATGGTATAACAGGTGAAAGTTAGAAGGTAATTACTATTCTCCCCCAATTTACATGATCATACTACGGATTATATGTTTTTTAGATTAATGAATCTTAGTTTTGATTTAGTATGTTTTTAGAGATTTAAAAGGTAATAATTATGCTATAATTGTTAATTTCACGTGGTCGTATTGCGGATTATGAATACTTCCGATTTACTGTGTTTGTAGAAATTTATAAGGTGATCGTGTTGTAAATTATGAATTTAGTTTGGTAATGAAGTTAAACTTTTTATCTACTACAAGAGTATGTGATTAGGTAATAAACATGTAGTATTATATATACATGAATCGTGTTTGCTATTTTTTGTTAACATAGTTCGCTTCGTAAACAAGTTATGTTCAAACACAGCAAAGAAGCTGATAAATCCAGAGTCAGGGGAGATACTAGGAGCAAATATGGTGACGAACAAAGACACAAATTAATCCAACTCGCAGTATTGTATTGGCTAAATATGGTGGCTTGGCGACGGTTAATGGTGGTGCTATGATTGCCATAGTTATTGAACAACTTTATGCCATAGGAAAGTTTGCAGTATTCTTATGAAAGAGGTATGATTGTAAAACTTTACGAGTCATTTCATGTACTATTGTCACATATGTTGGTCTTGGTTTTGTCTCAACAGAGTGCGTGGATGGGACACCGGGGACGATGCCCCTTCCTCTGAACTAAATAATTAAGTAAATCATTAAAACCTTTTGTATGCACCAAATTAGGCTTATATCACTCATTTGGTTCCTAGTAAGTCCATTAGAGTTATATCTAAATTATAATAAGCTATACCATGGCTTGAATATTGGCAAAACAAGTTTTTGAATCAAGCATGTAATCATTATTAATAAGGTTGAATCACATTTGTCAAACTTAAACAGAATATTGCGTTAGTTGAGTCACTTACAAATGAATTTAAACTTGCAAACAAGATTTGTACATTCAGAATTAAGATTGTTTCAACTAAATGTGAAATGCTTCTCAAGGTTTTTTTAATGCATTTATATTGTACAGGTTGCTAAAATGTACCAGGTGTATCCAAAAGATCCTGAGTTCGGTGACGTGGAATAGATGAGAGTTGGTACTCAGAATTCAATGGTTGATATGCGTCAAACCGTCATACTAAATTCTCATAAGTGTAACATTACAAAACTGATAGAACTGATGTATACAATGTACATTTGACAAGGCTCAACATTCCTAATTGTGGTTCTTTATTACTTATTGTTTTGATATTTTATGAGAATTTCATAACTATAAATTTTGTTGAATATTAGTAATATGTATAGTGTAAAGCACGACTTTTAAGTATAGTTTAACAAATATAGTTGAAATGTTGTTATTAGTTATATTTATAGTATGAACTTATTGCATGCGAAAAATAAACAATTTTGACAATAGTGTGGAATTAGGATTGCTTATTTGTACTATAACTTTGAGTGAAAAAAGAATAAAGTAACAAAAAGGCTTTTTATATTAATGTTCTTTAATTTTTACAAAAACATATAAAATGTTATATATTAGCTTAACTAACAATAGTAACATGATAACCATAATTAAAACAAACCAAAACAAAAATTAAACTATTTGTTTTTGCTAGATAAAAATACATTATCCAAAAATTTTAGAGAAAACCCTGTGCGCGCACGAGGATTATAACTAGTTTTACAATACAATAAATATACGAATGGCGACAGTTTTAGTTTTTAATAATTTTTACGCAATAACAATATTTTTTATATAACAATTGTAGATTATCCATGTGATGTTTTGACAGTATTGAGTTGGTAAGTGCAGGTTAAAGTAGTTTACAATGGCTCGTAGTCGTAAGTTATCATTAAATAATAACACCATAGCGAATTTTAAAAATCACTTACATTATACTAAGAAAATTTAGTTCTCAAATTCAATGTTGGTTATATTTGTCCCACATAGATGGATAATACAAGTAAAAGAGTACTTATAAAGATAAAGAAAAACTAAATATTCAAAAAGTCATGCGGGTTACTTTAAATAGTATAAATATGAGGAGAGTTATTTTACATACCAAACTTTTCTTACATACTAAGGGACTCATCTTCACCATCCATTTAAAAAGAAATCAATGGCTGAGATTAAAATCATTTTATTATTTCACATATTTTTTATAATTTAAATATCTCTTAAACCGTTAATCGTTAAGTGAAAATATTTACACCATCGCGACGAGCATTTAATTGTCTTTCTATAGACGGGCACTTTGATATACTTTCGAAAAAAGGAAAAAAAAAAACTCGTTTTTTTCACGTTTTTTCGTTATTTTTTTCCTTTTTTTATGTTACTGAAATTTACATAAAAAAATCATATATGATAAAACACTAAATTGAATATCACATGTGATATTAGTGTTAAATCATATATGATATGTAATATCACATGTGATATTATATGTAATATCATATATGATATTACACTAATATCACATGTGATATTACATATCATATATGATATTACACTAATATCACATATGATATTCAAATTAGTGTTTTATCATATATGATTTTTCAATGCAAATTTCAGTAACGTAAAAAAACGAAAAAACTTAAAAAAAAAAGTGAAAAATACGAAAAAAAAATTTTGTCGAAAGTATATCAAAGTGCCTATCTATAGAAAGATAATTAAATGCTCGTCGCAATAATATATTTTTTTTCGCTTAACGATTAACGGTTTGAAAGATATTAATATTTGAAAAAAAAATGATGAAAGTGGGTTTTTAAAATTGTTAAGATTAATCTCATCCATTAGATCAAATAAAAATGGAGGGTGAAGATTGATCCCTTGGTATGTAATAATCTTTTGTCCTCAAATGATCTTTTATCTATAAATATTATTATACAAATGTATATAATAAATATTAAATATATAATTAGCACTTATCACTTTGCATCATTTGCTTTGAAAAATCGTCCAATTTTTATAAAACAAAGTTTTTAGTTTTTAAGGTAAGTATTGTTTTAGACGTTTTTTTTCTTATATTAAATTACTTTGTATTTTATTAATTATTTTTTCTAAACATGTTTACAAAAACTGCTTTAAAGTGTTGCAACCAATGTTATTATAGATGTACTTATTAAAATTTGCCATTATAAGCAAATATTGAATCTTAATTTTTTTAAGCCTTCCATTTTAGGAATGTCCCAAATGCTTTATGATGTAGTATAGATAAATGTAAATGTGTATAATCATATAAAGAGTAAACTGCAAAATATATCCATGTGGTTTACAGTTTCTGAGACCTTACATCCCTATCATAAACTATTGGCTAGTTACATCATTCGTTAGCCAAACGTTAGCCATTCTACATCCCTGGTCACTAACTCTGTTAGTTTTCTTCGTTAAGCGCTAACGGGAGGGCTGTTTTGGTCTTTTTACTCATACGAGGGATGTATTTTGCAGTTTACTCTTTTACATATAAGTGTGATGTATTTTGCAATTTACTTTTATACTTTACTTTTTTTTTTTTTTTTTTAATTCTTATTATTATTATTATTATTATTATTATTATTATTATTATTATTATTATTATTATTATTATTATTATTATTATTATTATTATTATTATTATTGTTATTATTAGAGTTAACTATTTATATAGAAAAACATTTTGTCGAAAATTCCAAAAATTTTATAAAAATTCCGAAAATATTATATAAAAAAATCCAAAAATTTTATAAAAAATTCCGAAAATTTTATAAAAAGTTCCGAAAATTTTATAAAAAAATTTATTAATAATTCCGAAAATTTTATAAAATATTCCGATAAATTTTTTATAAAAAAAAATTCCGTAAAAAACTTTCTTTTAAAATTTTTTTGTTTTTAAATTCCGTTAAAATTTTGTTTTTGAATCTTTTTTCTTTTTTACGGAATTTTTTATAAAAAAATTTCGACAAAAAAATTTCATTTTTCTTTTTTGTAGGGGTGAGCACGGGACGGGGTGGGGCGGTTTTATGCTAAAACCAAAAACCGAACCGTATATTTCGGTTTTTGGAAACTACAAACCGTTTGGCTTCGGTTTTTTTCGGTTTTTGACATTGAATCGGTTCGGTTTCGGTTTTTATTCGGTTTTTTCTTATTTGAAAACAAGCAAGTTTTAATCTTATATGAAGTTTACAATTCTAAGTTTTCAAGCAAAAATATTTAAACAAATATCAATAATAGCATATTATCTATCAATCCAAAGCGTCGAAAAAACGTACAAAACAACCAAACATTAATCTAAAATATAAAATGCACGTCTTTGCGGCTTTGCACTTTTCGTTCGTTTACGAGAATTGTAGGGGAAATTTTCAAAGAACACTATTGTTCGAAAACAAAGATATAATATCTATAAATAAAACAAATTTTAATGTATAGATAGTAAACAATACATTTTTTTAATAGATAGATTTTTATACTTAAATCTTTAAAATAAAATAGCAAATCTTTTATATAGATAAAATTATATAAAAACATATAAAAAGCTGGGGCGGGGCGGTTTTCTCGGTTCGGTTTTTCTTATGAAACCAAAAACCGCCCCAAACATTCGATTTTTATAAAATTCAAAACCACCGCCATCGGTTTGTCAAATGGGGCAGTTTTTTCAGTTCGGCTTTTTCGGTTATTTCGGTTTTTTCGGTTGCGATTCGGTTTTTCGGTTTTTGTGCTCACCCCTACTTTTTTGAATACTTATTGACGGAATTTTTTATAAAAAAATTTGGACAAAAAAATATCTTTTTTCTTTTTTGAATACTTTTTTACGGAATTTTTTTATAAAAAATTTTCGACAAAAAATTTTCTTATTTCTTTTTTGAATACTTTTTGACGGAATTTTTTTATAAAAAAATTTCGACAAAAAAATTTATTTTTTCTGTTTTGAATACTTTTTGACGGAATTTTTTTATAAAATTTTGCGCAAAAGTATTCAAAATATATATATATATATATATATATATATATATATATATATATATATATATATATATATATATATATATATATTTGTCGAAAATTTTTAGAAAAAATTTCGGAATTTTTTATAAAATTTTTATAAATTTTTTGGAATTTTTATAAAATTTTTGGAATTTTTTTTTGGAATTTTTGACAAAATGTTTTTTATATAAATAGTTCTCTAATAATAATAATAATAATAATAATAATAATAATAATAATGATGATAATAATGATAATAATAATAAGGATTAAAAAAAAAAAGAAAAAAAAAAAAGTAATGTATAAAAGTAAATTGCAAAATACATCCCTCTTATATGTAAAAGAGTAAACTGCAAAATACATCTCTCGTATGAGTAAAAAGACCAAAACAGCCCTCCCGTTAGTACTTAACGAAGAAAACTAACAGAGTTAGTGACCAGGGATTTAGAATGGCTAACGTTTGGCTAACGAAGGATGTAACTAGCCAATAGTTTATGATAGGGATGTAAGGTCTCAGAAACTGTAAACCACAAGGATGTATTTTGCAATTTACTCTCATATAAATCAACACTTACTACTTAGCACTTTGCACCTTTGCATCATTTACTTTAATAAATCGTCTAATTTTCATAAAACAAAGTTTTTAGTTTTTAAGATAAGTTTTATCAACAAAATTCTAAAAGATGTATACGTTGGTTCTCGAGACAATCTTGCGATTTAAAAATATTTTCTGAACATTGCGATTTATTATGCATTATGAAACTCTATTGATTTAATAATATCGTTTTCGGACGATTTTTATTGGCTAGCCGAACCGTCGGTGACTCCGGTTCCCGATTAAACCCGTTGGTCCGGTCCATTTTTTAAAACATATGTACCATCAACATGTTTACATATAAATTGTATGAAGCTTTGTGTGTTTTATTAGTTTGTACAATATGTATAATAACATGTACTTTTCATATTATGGGTGCTTTAAAAATAACATTTATTATGTAATTATTGTTTTAGACGTTTTTTTCTTCTTATATTTAATTACTTTGTATTTTATTAATTATTTTTTCTAAACATGTCTACAAAAATTGCTTTAAAGTGTTGCAACCAATGCTATTATAGATGTACTTATTAAAATTTGTCATTATAAGCAAGTGTTTAATCTTAATTTTTTTTAAGCCTTCCATTTTAAAAATGTGCAAAATATTTTATAATGTAGTATAGATTTGTTAAGCTTTTTACACTGCTTTAGCCTTTGCAAAACAACTACGCCAAAATCATAAACATGACACCGAAAACTATACACAATGTTATGTCATATTACAATATTCAGTTAACCACCAAGCTCAATTTGTTGCATTTTACTAAAGCTATGTATATATTCGATTCAGGACACGTAGATTTTTTAAAAGTAATAAGTCGGGGTTATCTTTTTTTTTTGAACGACAACTTTATAAAACTAGCAAGGAGCTAGAAAAATTACAAGGAAATTAAATAGGGAGTTTTAAGCCAACAATCCCAAGAAATCACCCTATTACATCTACTAGAACTCCACAAGAAAGAACAAGAAACGATATCGGGGTTATCTATCTGTCCACCAGGTATTTATCAGTTTGATCATATATGGATAGGGGTGTAAACGAGTCGAGTCGAGTCGAGTACTGCCAAGCTCGAACTCGACTCGATTAGTAAAACTTGAGCTCGAAACTCGACTCGAGCTCGTTCGAGCTTTGAATTTCAAGCTCGAGCTCGGCTCGTCATCTCAAACTCGAGCTCAAAACTCGACTCGAGCTCGATTATTGCCACATTTAAGGCTCGAACTCGGTGAAAAATGAGCATATCAAGCTCGACTCGACTCGATTTTACGTAACTATATGTATATAAAATGGTAAAAGTGTAATATGATTGAAGCTCGATAAGGGCTCGCGAGCCTCACGAGCTGAGCATATTTGAGCTCGAAAGTGTACTCGAGTAGCTCGAGCTCGAGCTCCGCTCGTTTATATCGAGTCGATTTCGAATAGTTCACGAGTCGATCTCGAATAGCTCGCGAGCTGTATCGTCTCGTTTACACCCCTATATATGGAGATACTGTAGTTCCATATTTTGATACATACATATCATGACCATGGGATATTTTCTTGAATATGAAATGTACAGCCTCTTTATGTGTTTGAGTTTGTTTTCGGTATATAAAACTGTGTTTTGCGCATGCTAATTTTATAAACAGAATGTGAATGAAATTTTAAATATTAAATATGTGACCATGATAATCATGTGTGGTGTTGTAACTGATAAACTAGAACTACCAACTTATGTTTAAAATGTTATCAACTTTTGAACTTAGAGATATCTAAGATCAATAGAGAGATCACCGAATATAAAACTACTGCAAGGGTAACACATAGTTTAAAAATCAAATGGGTTATAACCATCCCACATCGCATTATGAATGAATATACCTAGAAAGAAATGATTATAAATAGGGAGGGAAGGGTCCTTTGAAAGATAGGTGAATTCATATTTTGAAAAGCCAAGGGCCATCATTCTTTTTGTAAATTAAAAGTTATAAATTTACAAAAAGATTGTATGTCTTTGATTTTTTTTAAATTTAAACAAACCAACAATTTTGTTAAAAAATATTGACTGAAATATCTAAAATAAGAAGAATAAATAAGCTTGGTTTGAAAGCTTTTATATTTTTGTTACGTTCGCGTTAACCCAGTTTTCGTTATGAATTTTACCTAATCACAATGATCAAACAAAAGCCGGCCAATTTACAACTTTGGACCCATATGCCCCGTCCTGTCTTCGCGGCTTACATGACACATCGAAATGATACACAACTATTCAAAGAGTTATAAATCATGATATGAAATGCTTGGTACATTGTTGTTTATAAGTTACTACAAATTTGTATCCTTAACCTATGTGGGACTAAAGGTTAAAATGAGTTTTTGTATGGGGATTAAGTAGTAGAATATCAATATACTTTTCAAAATGTCCCGTTTTAATACGTGTACTATTTTTTGTTCCACTTAATGTAACGGATTTTCGGTTTTTGTGCTACTTTGGTACGTGTACTTTTTTAAACTTTGTTTAAGTTGTAGAATAGCATGTACTTGACGTATCAAATTGGAACACTTATGAAAAGTACATGCTATTCTACAACTTAAACAAAGTTAAGAAAGTACACGTACCAAAGTAGCATAAAACCAAAAGTGTGTTACATTAAGTGGAACAACAAAAAATACACATACCAAAACGGTACAAAGTTGAAAGTACGTTGATATTGTACGACATCCCTTTCATATAAACAAAAACATATGTGTAAAAAGACTTTAGTAGCATAAACCAAGATTTGTGATAAAATGCAGCTAAGTTTTTTTTTTGAACGGCAGAATATATACTCCATCCGTCTCAAAATTATAGTCCTCTATTGACTTTTTCGGTCTTTCTTCTACAACTTTGACCTTAAATATTTTTGTTTGTGTTATATAATACTTGATAAAAAAATATTTGAATGGATTGGGTTTTAAATGTATTCTCATTGGTATATCTTTCATCAATCATTGTATAACACAAATAAAAATATTTAAGGTCAAAGTTGAAAAGGAAAGAACGAAAAATTCAATAAAGGACTATAATTTTGAGACGGATGTAGTATATAAATAAAAGAGCTTCTAGTAAGACACTAGAAGCCTAAAAGTACAAATACAACCTAGAAAAGAAACAAAAACAACATATTCTAGACACTACCCGAGACTTTAACTGCTAGGCCAACAAAAAGGATGAAAAAACTCTTGCTAATTACAGCCAAGACAAGAGAAAAATCCCCGAAGTATTAACAACAAAACTTTTGGGATCGACATGTTGAACAAAACTCGTCAAATGTCAATCATATGTAGAGTATATTGTAACAAGCTACATATCAACCCATAGAAATCATGGCCGCCGAAGTGCTCTCGGGTAGTTAGGGACTACTGGCGTAATTTCTTTCAGTAAATTCTTTAAAGTTACAGCGTTAGCGCCCAAAACGTGAGGAACAATAGCTAAATTTAGATATGAACAAGTCTACAATTCCATAAAATAAGTGAACTGAAACACCCTTTAAAAAAGTTGGATACGTGAAAGCTTGGTCTCAGCTCCTTTATTTTAACTAGACAAAGTAAGCTTGGTTTGAGCTCCTTTAGTTTTATTGAGTTTGGGTTAACTCAATTTTGGTTTAAGCACAATATCAACCAATCGAATCAAGGGACCGCGGGTTCAGTAGTAGCGAAATTTATCCGCCATTGGCAGTTTGGCACCAAGACACCACCTTTTATCTTTTCAATTACATTTATATATACATCACCAAAACCATATGTTTCATTGTTCATGTTAACCACCAAGCACAATTTGTTGCATTTTATTAAAGCATAGATATTCGATTCAGGATTCAGGACTAGTAGATTGATAATTTGTAAGTCCGGGACTCGGAGTCCTCTATTTGCTCACTAGGTGTTTATCAGTTTGATCATATGGAGGTATTGTAGTTTCATACTTCCAATATACATAGCGTGACCATCCTATATACTAAAAAATTCAGTGCCAAAATTAAATTTGAATGCGTCATGATTAATGTGGCTTGAATTGAATGTAAGATGTGCGAGACTCAAAAACTAGTTTATAAAAGATTCATGATTAAAAAGATTAATTTTTATAAGTTAGATTGCGTAGTAGCATTGGAACGTGATGAATTAATATGTCTCAATTCACCATACTCAAATACTAGCAAGATAACAAAATAATAAATCAGCTTATGTTGCAAATTTTCACTAATGTATATAAGCTACCACCATTTCATATCTTTAATCTATGTGGGACTAAAGCTTGAAATGAGTTTTAATAGAAACAAAACACATGCAAAGGTTCCAAAAATTTGCAATTGTTTATAAAACTAATACAAAGTTCGAATCACTATTTATATAAATACAATTGGATTGGGATATTGTCTATGCATTACTCTGTAACTAACAACACAAAGCCATAGTTCCAAACAAATATGGACTCAAGTAGCTCAAACAGAGGAAAAGGAATAAAATAAGTCTAGGTGACCAAACCGCTCGAAAACTCACAGAACTTCGAAAGGCGCTACATTTTCTTCCTCGCACAAAAACATGTTGACGATAAGTAAAAGTTTACCAAGACAAAAAGAGCGTTTACAAAGATTAGTGGTGATAACTGATATGTCTTGGAACAGCTTTTGCCTCAAGTAGAAATGGTTTGATAAAGACTCTAAAGCATAATTCATGATCTTTTTATGATACTATTAACGATGGCTTTCGATAACGTAAGAATTTGTTTGTGCTAATCAAATGTGTGCTTAAAATCCATTTGTGGTTTTGCTTGTCTGCTTAAATTCCTTATAATGTTTCTCAAGATGTAATGAAACTTTACAATATTAAGAATTATCTTAGAGTTTAGTGACCAAATGTTAAATGTGTAAAATGACTTTAGTAGCATATAAGAAGATTTGTTAAGCTTTTTACACTGCTTTAGCCTTTGCAAAACAACTAAGCCGAAATGATAAACATGATACCGAAAACTATACACAATGTTACGACATATTAGAAGTGTTACAATATTCAGTTAACCACCAAGCTCAATTTGTTGCATTTTACTAAAGCATATGTATATATTCGTTTCAGGACACATAGATTTATAGGTAATGAGCCGGGGTTCTCTATCTGTCCACCAGGTATTTATCAGTTTGATCATATAGAGATAGTGTAATTCCATACTTTGATATATACATATCATGACCATGAGATACATATTTTCTAGAATATGAAATATACTGCCTCTTTATGTGACTATTTTGTTTAGTCTGAATTTGTTTTCGGTATATAAAAATTGTGTTTTGCTCATGCTATTTTTATAAGTTGAATGTGAATGAAATTTAAAATGTTAAATGTGACCATGTTAAGACGACAGTCCTAAATGATCTTTCACCGTTAGTTGTTCTTATATTATGCATGTGTAGTTTTGTAACTCATAAACTAGAACTATCAACTTATGTTTTTTGATATTAGGGCATCTACAATGGAGCCTTATTGATCCATCAATGGCTTGATGATTCATCATGCAATCCATGGTGGAATTCCAGGTCATTCGTTGATTGAAACGTCGGTCAATTCTGAACAACCGATCTTTGAACGGGTATGGTGGGCCTTTATATTCTTTTTCTATTTTTTTAAGACTAAAATACACCGTTGGTCCCTAAACTTGTAGTGGAGAATCGCGATGGGACGAAACCGGGCATAATCATCGCCACGGGTCCAAACAGTAGCGATTAAATGCCAGAATGGTCCCTTGACCACTAACACCTATGTCAACGACTCTTTTTTGTTAGTTTCACGAGGGTAATATAGTCCAATCACATTTATAACTCAACCTAGTTAATTCTAACCCAAGAACTATTCCACCAAAACAAAAAAGTGATATTCTTTGAACAAATAATATCAGTGTTCCTGAGTCCTCACAACTTAAGTATGACTTCATAAAAGTCAACTTGTAAAGAAAGTAATAGCTCATAGAAATTTACCCAGGATTAACAAACAAATTTATACATTATCAACTACTTAGCTAGTTGACTTATAACAGTCAACTATATACAGTGTTTGATTAAACTGGAACATAACTGATACTACGGAGTCATTGTCTGATACATGTTAATTTACTGATTCGTTACAAAATATAGAAGATGAATTTGGGCCCAACTTCAAAACGTTCAACTGCTGAATCTTCAAATGATCTACACAGATGAGATTGATATCCAGAAACTGTTGAACCGACAAAACTGTTAGGCCTAAGTTGATGATGCTGCTGCCACCTTGTTTGCTAAAACAAGTATACAAATTACAAACATATAAGTTATGAACTGTAGTGTTACAGGTTAATGGAATTTAACACATGACATGGTATTCATCACTGAAACATCACCTAGGGTCGCCTTTGGGCGAAGAGTGCTAGGACGCAGTTTGTAATCTTTTCTTTGCTCCGAAAGGGTGTCTTAACACCGCTTGAAACATCTGCAGCAGCACCACCAACCCTTTCAGCCTTCCCCTCCAAGTCAAACCCAGGCAAGTTCTCAACATCAAACCCTGCAAACTCAACCATTTTGGCCTTCCCCTTCCCGTCTAAACCTCGCTTAAATTCTTGAACAACTTGTCTCCCTTTTTTTATGGGCAAAACCTCCTCTTCATCAACCATATTTCCTTTTCCATTTCCTTTAATTTTGTCCCTTTTTTTTAGCTACAACCCCTTCTTCGTCCTGGATTACTACCCCTCCTTTCACTCTTGGTGTCCTAGTTCCACTCCCCTGCATTTTTTTCTTATCGATCCCCTGCCATTGACTTGTAGTCCTAAAAGGTGTTTGACTAAGCATCCTAAAGTTAGCATCCTGCTCTACCCAACCCACAACTTCAAAACAGATGTTTTTTAAGTAAAATTGTGCTAACTTTTGGGGCTTGTGGGCTATGAAGATATCAACTGAGTCATTTGTTTCAGCCATTCCAAACAAGGTATGAACATCAACATCAGCATGAATCAAATGCAAACCATTTTCTAGGGATTGTTTAGGATCACAAAAAAACAACGCCCATTTTTGTTCATTAATCTCTGATAACACATTATCAAGGCTTGAACTAAATATGTCCCTATCACTGGTAAAGGCACACAGATTAATTAATGAACCTCGTTCATACCTGAGTGGGCTATAATCAAAAACCCCATTATAGTGGATTCTGAACAGGACCTCACCTTCTTCTTCTTCCTTGACATCCTTAAACGTGGAGACGAATATGCTTCTGTCCTTCATTCTTACTTTTTTGTTTTTTTTAACAATGGGTTTGACTAGATGTGTGTTTCAGTACGTGAGTGTGGATGTATGTTAGGTTTCGTTTTAATTGGGTTTTGTTAAATGGGTCGGGTTATTATTATAGTGTTTATGGTTTCGGATCTTGTTAGTTGGGTTCTTTTGGTGATTCCAAACACATTAATTGTGTATATGCGTATCAAGGAAGGCAAAAGGCCAATTTGCAGGGTACTAGCTTTATAATGTCACAATTGGTCCCTCAATTTGGCCAGTCAGCCGTTTTTTTGCACTTAAAATTCCCGCGTATTTTTTGTCACACAAACTTGACTTTTTCTGTGTTTACTAACTTCACAATTAGTCCCTGAATTTGGAACGTCCAGTTGTTTTTGCTATTTATTGGTTAATACACTATATCATTTGCATACCAACAATCACAAGAAACAACCTCCCAATGGCTGACTTCCCACTACTTGAAGAACTCGCCAAATCTTCGAACTCCGACTACATGTTTGACTCGATTTCTCTCTTTTATCAGAGAGAAAACGATAAGGACATCAAAATTGCTAAAGGACTCCAAAACACTTTGGCTGACTTGATTCGGGGTATGAAGGAAACCCAACAATACATCTCTGAGATCGAAGGCTTTCGAACTACGGTGATGAACTACAAGGTTATCGAGGATCTTCGCAATAGGCAAAAGGCTAATGTGTTGAAGGCGTTGGAGATACGGAGGATGATCTGTCAGACACACTCACAGGTGTGTGATAGGAACAACTTCCTTGATCATCTTAGGAAGTGTTGAGAAGGAAATGCTATGGTTATGTTTTCCCCTTTTTTTTTTGGAAAAATATGTACTGAATATTTAAGTTCTAGTGTTTTAATATGAAGTTAATGAATCTATATGTTATGTTCTACTGTTTTAATTCGTTAATTATGTTGTTAATTGTTGTATTCGTGTAAGAGAGTTGTAATATGGTTTTGATTGTATTGGGTGTTGGTGGAACTATGGTCCTTGGTCAAACAGATTTAGAGTGTAGGGGACAAAGGTTTTAGTCCCCTATCCAGTCTTGCATTAACTTATAGCAAGCACTTTATTCTCACATTTTACCACAAATTTGAATTCAAATACATAAACCCAACCCTTTCAGAGAAATTGAGTCAAAATGGGTAAATCTAGAGCTCGTAAACAGATTAAATGCTCCAATTGTCAAACTGTTGGACATAATAAGTCTAGCTATCACAAGGATCAGGTACCAAAACCAACAAAGGAAAGTATGGTTCGAGGTAGAAAAAGGCATTGTGATGGCAGAAGGCAACATGTATTCATTTAATTGTCATTTGTATAACGATTGTTCTAGTGTGTTTACATTCTAGTTGATGTACAAATGTATTACTTTTGAAGTGGATGGATGAAGAGGATATAAGAAAGACTATGGAACAAGAGATTTATGATGCTCTTTACGAGCAAGAAGAAGAACACAGAAATTTGGAGGAAAATGAAGAGCAGTCCAGGTTGGATGAAGAAGCATTCCAGCAGTTTTTGGAAGAGGAGAGAATGTACAAAAGAATTGAAGAGGAATGGGAGAGGAAAAATTGGCTTCAAGATGCAGAGTATGAGGCAGCTTACTATAGAGTGTCTGTGGAAGAGTTATATCCAAGACATCCATATGTGCTGGATAAAATTCACGCTCTGAAAGTAACAAATTCCAGCAGTTTTCTAAGGTTGTAGGCTTCTACTCTTCTAGCCATTTTGTAATATCGACAATATTATGTTTCAACATGTTTTTGTTTTTTTTTGACTTTATAAGTTGACTAGCTTGTAAGAATTTATGTTGTCTTTACTCCTTATCTACTTGTTCAACAACCACAACTCCCATCTACTTATATAACACATCTTAAGTCAGCAATTGTTTATCATGCCACCATATTATCACCATGGATGTAGAAAACGGTTGTCAAATGGTATGCATTGACTGTTGGCTTCAAAGGGAAAACATGGCTGGATTGACCTTTTTTGCAAGGCGTCCACCTTATAGAGCTTTCATGTGGTATGTTTGTCCAGTGTGCCTTGAGATAAGGGGAAACACATCTTATACTGGTAGAGATGGTGTTACAAGGGAAAACACAACCACAGGAGATAGTGGTGGATATGTGATGGGTCTACATATTTCTGCACCTACTAGTGTTGGTGCATCCTTGGGCGGTGATGAAGAACAAAGTGAACCACCTACAACTGAAATAGCAAGTGGAGTTCGGCCAAGCCAAACACCACGTGAAGCACCTGCAACTGAAAGAGCAAATGGATCACCTACTAGTCATTTATCGCAGTGAATTCCTAGCAAGAAATGTTATGTTGTCTTTCAGTCTAAATGTAGCTTTAACTGATATGTGTGTGCTTCTTTTGTTATAATAATTGAATTTTGGTTACAATTTGAATCTGTTGACTTTATAAGTCAAACAAGCGAGATTTTAAAAACTAACAATTCGGTTTCGTATCCTCTAATAATTTGGTTTATGTTGACCTTATAAGTCAAAATGGGTTTTCCCAAGCACCCACCTAAACTGGATATGCAAGCGCAAACTACAAAAAGAAAACAACATTTCCAAAATATACCTACACCACCACCTAATTACACCATATGAAGCAAAACATACATGTTAACAAGTATCGTTTTCAGTAACCATCATCAGGCAAAAACTATACATCTTCATTACATCAACAACTAAAAATAACAGGTGAACTTCTTGATGGGAGGCTTGTTATTCATGGGGGGAGACTTGAGGTCCTTAGGGGGAGGCACATACCACTCATTCCTATTTGTGCCGGAGCATCCCACAGCCGCTACAAGACCAAGTACAACTTTGGGAGCGGAAGCCTTGGACGCCTTGGAAGCTTGGGAAGTGGAACCTTTCGAATTAGTGGTCTTAGAAGACATGTTCCCACACTCATCATCAGATGTGTCTGAAATAATGATGACATCAACTTCATTTCCCTTCACATTAGTATCTGGAAAGATAGACAAAACAGATATAATCAGAGTTGACCCATTACAACTTTCTTAGCTTGTAAACATTCACTCTAAAGTCTGACCTTTCTGAGACTCCTTATTCCCATATTTTTCCCACAAGTCTTCTAGTATCACATCAGCAATGTCATCTCCTATATCCCACTTATTCCCATAAGTAGCCATGGCATAGTCAACCATATCGGCAGATACCTTTAGCTTGCTATAATCCCTCTTTTTGACAGATTCTGAAACCGCTCGGATTTCTGTCAAATAAATAGGAGTAATTTATGCTCCTCCCTTAAAATGGGAATAACACAAATACAAAAAAAACCCGACTAACCTTTCATCACTTGAGCTTCTTTCGCAAATCTGCATAAATCATCAGACATTTCATCTTCTTTTAACCAAGTATTCCCGTATTTTGCCTTCACATAATTTACCATCTCATCAGTTACATCCGTACAAGTAAGCTCCTTGTCTGCCATTGTTAAAGTGTGTGCGAGGGTTGTGTGAAGAAGGCGGGAAACAATCAAGATGGTATATGGTAAACCGTTTCTCATAATTAACTAGGTTGAGTTATAAATGTGATTGAACTATATTACCCTCGTGAAACTAACAGAAAAGAGTCGTTGACATAGGTGTTAGTGGTCAAGGGACTATTCTGGCATTTAATCGCTACTGTTTGGACCCGTGGCGATGATTATGCCCGGTTTCGTCCCATCGCGATCCTCCACTACAAGTTTAGGGACCAACGGTGTATTTTAGTCTTTTTTTAATAAACTATTGGATCGGTGGTACTGGATGAGTTATTTAAAACCATTCTTCTACCTTTTTATGAAACACTGACATGATAACTCATGCATCTTTAGGCTGCCCACAGTAGGGGGATTCAATCCCCCTATTTTTCTCTGCCACGTCAGCTTTCTCTCTCCAGCGACCAGCAGGCGATTAGGTGCCCCAGTAAGGGCGATTGGTTTTTTTTTTTTTTTTTTTTTTTTTTTTTTTTTTTTAACACAAAATAAAATTTCATTAATAATTAAAACGTTACATAATAATTCAAATAAAATTAAAACATTACGACAATACAACGACTAAACTAGTTTTGATTCTGACGATGCCAAATGTCTTCAACCAAATCGGCTTTGAGGCTAAGATGAGTTGTTTTGTCGCATATCTCCTTGGTAATTTCCAACGATTCCACATGCGTTCTTATGGGATCATAAGAACGGTGCTGCTATGCTGGAAAGAATACGGGAGATATCGCCGCCTGTTCGTCCTGAATTATCATATTATGTAATATGATACATGTGTACATTATATGCGATAGACGCTCTTTGTCAAACCCTCTAGCCGGATATTTAATCATTAGCCACTTCTTCTTTAGTACACCAAAAGCACGTTCCACATCTTTTCTTGCTGCTTCGTGCATCGTCTTATACAATATTCGTTTGTGATCATTCGTCCCTGTATTTTTAATGGACTTCATAATAACCGACCATTCCGGATATATCCCATCAGCAAGATAATATCCGCGTTTATAAGGCACGCCGTTAGCAACGAATTCCACATCCGGAGCTCTCCCCGTTTTGAGATCATTGAAAAGAGGCGATGCACGTAAAACATTTACGTCGTTATTCATCCTGGCGACACCAAAGAACGCATGCCAAATCCATAAATCTTGGGAGGCGATCGCTTCCAATAAAATGAAAGGATCATGCCCGTGATCACTGATCACCCCTACAAAATTGAGATTTTAAAGCATGTGGGCAATTCGCCCACGGCCAATCTGTGCAATCGATGCTACCTATCATCCCTGGAAACCCATGAGTTTCGTAGTGATGAGCATAGAGTTTGTCAACGTCACTAACCGTCGGCTTTCGCAAATACTCTGCACCATATAACTCCATTATGACCTCACAAAATTTTTCGAGACACTCACGAATTGTTGACGCACCCATTTGCACGTATTCGTCTAGAGCATCAGCATTGACTCCGTATGCCAATTGACGGATTGACGAAGTACACTTCATCAATGGAGAAATACCTAGTACGCCTGTACAATTAGGAGTTTGTTGGAAATAAGGTGAATGATCGGTTATATCTCGGACAATTCGTGTGAATAGTCTTCGGTTCATACGGAAACGATCATGGAATGCTTGATAGCCGTATCTTGGGTTCTCGCTGAAGTAAGCATCCACTAAACGGTTATGAGCACCCACACGATCCCTAATAACTTGGGTTCGTGAGACTTTTTGTGATGCTTGAAAAGCCTCCCAACAGTCTTCCGCAAACATCATAAACTCGGTACTAACTTCATTTTCATCATCCGATGACGAATCGGCAATGAATAGCTCGTAAGAATTAAAACTCATAGTGTGTAAATATAGGGTAGGATTTTTCTTTTTTTTGGTTTGGATATAGAGAATGTGTGAAATTAGATTTGTGAGTTTAAGTGTGTAAATATGTTGTGTATTTATAGGGTAGGATTTTTTTTTTTTTTTTTTTTTTTTTTTTTTTTTTGGACTTCAACGGCTAGCAACAAAGATAAAGCTTTGTTCTTATCGATCGTGTAGACGAAAGAATAAAACTTTTTGCCTGGCGATCGACAACTTCCACACTAGGAGGATCGACATGCGATCGATCGCTTGGAGCCAAGATGGATGGACGATTTCATCTACTGTGAGCAGCCTTATGTATTTTTATATATATGTACATGGGGTTGTACTATATGGACGGTGCCTATTATAACCCCCTATTTTTAGGGGGGGTTAATCTAAAATAATAGGCACGGGTTGTACTATATGGACGGTGCCTATTATAACCCCCCCTAAAAATAGGGGTACTTCTTGTCCCCTTGTCCCCCTATCTCTCCCACATGGCGGTTGTGGGTCCCCCCACATAGCTGACCAAGTTTGTTTTTTTTTTTTTTTTTTTTTTTTTTTTTTTTTTTTTTTTTAAATTAATTGTGTAGTGTTTAGGTATATATATAGTATATTTATTTGTGTAGTGTTTTTATATGTATAGTGTTTTTAATTGTGTAGTGTTTTTATATGGTATTTATTTTACGTTATTTTTTATAAATTTTTTTTATGAATTTTTTATAAACTTTTTTTATAAACTTTTTTTATAAACTTTTTTTTATAAACTTTTTTTATAAACTTTTTTTTATAAACTTTTTTTTTATAAACTTTTTTTATAAACTTTTTTTCATAAACTTTTTTTATAAACTTTTTTTCATAAACTTTTTTTATAAACTTTTTTTTATAAAAAGTAACGTAAAATAAATACCATATAAAAACACTACACAATTAAAAACGTTATACATATAAAAACACTACACAAATAAATACACTATACATATACCAAAACACTAGACAATTAAATTAAAAAAAAATAATAATAAAAAATAAAATAAAATTGGTACAGCCATGTGGGGGACCCACAGCCGCCATGTGGGAGAGAGAGGGGGACAAGAAGTACCCCCTATTGTTATCATAGTAATTGAAAATGAAATAGTGATGTGTAAGTTCAATAGACGTAGTGATGTTCAATGCATTGTGAATGTTTTAAATAAAGATGTGGTGTGTTGATTTGGCGGTTACGTGTCACTCCATTGAACTTAGAATGATATAATGCATTGTGGATGCCCTTACCAACACATGATAACACACGGTTGAAGTAATTGAGAATGTAAAAGTGCATAGTTTAAAACCAAATGGGTTATAAGTTATTGCCATCCCACATCGCTTTGTGAATGAATATAGCTAGAAAGATGATATTATAAATACGGAGGGAAGTCTTATTTAAAAGACAGGCTAGTTCAGAGTTTGAAAAGCCAACGGCCATCCTTCTTTTTTGGCTATAAATTTATTTAACTTGTTTATGATTTATTTATATTAATAAATTGTATGTTTAAAGTAATAAATTTTATAAATAAAAAAGAGACTTGGTCGAAGATTTTTTAAATTTTTAACAAACCGATAATTTTATGAAAAAAATTTGACTGGAATATCTATAAGAGCAAGTTAAGTAAGCTTGGTTTGAAAGCCTCTATAGTTTTGTTAAGTTCACCAAAACCATAGACAACAATTCAAAGAGTCAGAAATCATGATATGGCATTTCTCATTTCTAGTACATTGTTGTATATAAGCTACCAAAAGTTTACCTATGTGGGACTAAAGGTTAAAATGTGTTTTGATAAACAACAACATATATTAACGTCCCCAAAATTGTAATAACTTATACATAGGTTAAGGACATCATCAATTGCATTACTATATAGTATATAAAATACAGTCGGTTTAGGACATCATCAATTGCATTACTATATAACCAACAACATAACGCCATCGTTCCCAACAATATGGACTCGAGTAGTTCAAGCAGAGGGAAAAGGAAGAAAATAAGGCTAGGTGACCAACCCACTCGAAAACTCATAAAAGCCCTTCATTTTCTTGTTCACCCAAAAGGATGTTGGCCATAAGTAAAAGATATACCAAGAGAGAAAGAGATTTACAAAGATTACTGATGATTACTTTGAGAAACAGGTTTTCTCTTGAATGAAGACTTCTATTAGAGTTTAGTGACCATATGTCAAATGTGTGAAAGACTTTAGTAGCATATACCAAGATTTGTGAAACTTTTAATACAACTTTAATTAGCCTTCGCAAAAGAACGAAATCATAAAACATATTAGACGAAATCTATACACGATGCTATGTCATATTAGAAGTGTTAAAAACTTAAAGAGATCACAAACTATTTAACAGATGTTACTTTTTGACATAAATATAACATAATAAATGCAAAACTATTGAGGTATACTACTAATATATATGTTAATGATGAAAACATCCAACAAACATTGACATAACTTATAACAATAAGGAAAACGTTCAAGGGGAATATAATGTCATCTTTCATTTTCATTATTATAGTAAAGTAATCATACTAAAACAACGAAACAATCATCGCTCTTGTTACTCACTAATCATAAATTGCAATGTTTTCAAAATCGGGATCTTAGTCAGAATTATTTTTGTTTTAGCAAGATTGAGATAATAATATCAGGATCAGGATCAGGATCAGGATCAGGATCAGGATCTTAATCTTAATCTTAAAATCTTAATATAAATATTATTTAAATCTACAAATCATTATATATATATCATAAATACAAAATTATATAAATGTTTTATTGAAATGTTGTCATAAATTATGAGTATGAAATGTTTAAGAAGATTAACATGTTGATTTTTTAAATTGTATTAAATATAATATGTAACTTTGTAGTTTTTTTTTGTTGTGGTTGGAGAAAATGTAAAATCGAATCGGATAAGATCTTAAGATCCTATATTTAAAATTGAAATCTTATAATATCTTAATGCTTGCTAAGGTTCTACGTTGCATCTGGATCATTTTTAGTTTTTTAGTATCATAATTCGTAAAATCTTACATTCAGGATCAAAATCTTTAACAACCATGATATGTTCTAGAAAATGAATAGTCTTTTCATATTTGCACACCAAGCATCTATAATACATAAAGCTTATCCCCCTTAATTTAATGTGCAAGGGGGGTTGTGCACAACCAAAAGTACGGTACATACATGTCTATGCATACCGAAATAACTACAACTCAAGGGTAAGTACATTGCTTTAATATCCATGCTTAAGTCCTTTCGATTAATTTTGCTCCTTTCACTTGCCTGCAATTAAACTTCACTCATAGACAGAAATACTACTAATTGTACTAATAAATTACCAAGTTCATTTCATTTGCCTGCAAATTAAAACGTAAACACAAGAACCACAATTATTGAATACTATAAATATGGTGTAACACTCTCCAGATTGCAGACTAAGTTCTTCACCAGAGAAATATTGATGGATCTTTTTGTGGTTTATGAAAAATATGCAAAAAAAGGTATGTTTTTTTTGAGATACGATGCATGTATTTGGAATAGCTTAATTTAGCGTTTTCTGTCATGCAGGTTATGAATAGTTTGAAAAAACTCTAGGACTTGGATAAAGTAACAGGGTGCAGTTCCATTGAGGTTGGTGGTGCTATTCACGATTTGTTGCATCTGAGAAAACGCATCATCGGTTAGAGGAGATACAAATACTTTTGGAGAATTTGAATAAGCAGTTGGATTAATTCTTTCATGTGTTCAATGTTTTATCAATACTATAACTGATCTGTGGAAAAAACAAAAGAGTTACATATTTTCAAGCTATGGAAAATTTGGATTTTTCTTATGTAATGAGTTTACATGGTCATGATAATACAAGTATGGGTAGAACGTAGAAACTTGGAATGGGTGTTGGATTTTGGTATACTAATAAATCACAGTTGGAGTAAAGGTACAATATGGCCACTTCCAATATAAGATGTATATTGCAACATAGTGCTGCCATGTTTTTTTGGTCATAGTAATATAGGAAGTTGGTTAGGACACTTAATTCTAAATGTTTTCATTGTTATGTCATTCACTTTTTGTTCGTTTCAAAATATTTTTTCCTATTCAAGTATAATCAGGTTAAGATGAGCATCATTCTGATGAGGCGGCATCTTTCAAACGCTTCAGATCATCGGAGAAGATGAAATCCATGATGATCGGAGATGATTAAATCAAAGCTACTGAAGAAACCGGAAAGGTAACGATAACGATGACGATCTGTAGTTCGTAATTTAATATATTTGTATCGACTTTGTTGACTAATGTTTTGTTGGATAAATGGATAAGTGTTAATGGAGATAAGATCTTAGTGTAAGCTTGGATTTTATGTTAATTTTTGGTTCTGATGGTAGTAGTTGAAACATGTTAATATGTGTTTGTTTCTTTAGTAGTTTTGATGTTTATTGATTAATAAAAGTTTGGTTTGAAATTAGCATTTGATCAATTTGCCTTTTGTGTCTTGGATTGACTGGTACTCTGCTTGATATTAGCGAAGTGTGATTTAATCATCATTTGAGAAGAAGTTAGGAAGTCAAGATATAAAGGCTATGAAAGTTAAAGAACAAAACTCTTCAACATCCATGCATCGTCTACTTGCTCATCATAATAATAATGGGCGACTTTCAATCTCTTTTGCCCGTCAGACCGTTTGACTCCTTTGTTTAAGTTGCTCATCACGGGTGTGGTTAAATTTTTCAGTGTTATCAGTTTTATATTTACTTAAGAGCCTCTCATTTTTCATGTTTTTTCCAAGTGAAATTGTATATGAAGTAATTGAGCAAATTATCGAACAACACGTCATTGCTTACACGTATTTCTTCCCCTCTTAATTTACAAATTATTAAATATTTCCTTTTGTTTTTTACAACTTAGTAAAGAAACATTACTCTAAATTTAGTAAATTCACTTAGTTAATTAAATGATAAGTAAAATTATGATTATTAAATGTCTTGAGTTGAAAAAACTATGCGTGATGGAATTGCAAACATTAAAAATTTCCTTTGAACAATCAACAAGGATTTCTTCCGTCATACTTAGTTATATATTGTTGTATATTCGTCACTTTACGTAAACATTATGCGATGATTACTTAGATACAAGATTTGTGCGTAGCACGGGTTCTACCACAAACTTTGTATCTAAGTAATCACCGCATAATGTTTGCATAAATTGACGAATATACAACAATCAATAACTACGTATGCCGGAAGAAATCCATCATAGATCTAAAACAAATCTAAATGCAGTCATGTGGACATATTCAACCATCCGTACAAAGCACGTAATATTCAACTAAAAACCATTACTTCACATGTGGAGGTGATTACTTAGATTGATCCATATTATTTTGAGGGAGCAAATTTGTATCTAAGTAATCATCGCATAATGTTTACGTAAACTTTGATAATGCATCATCTTCACATGCCTGTTGCACAAACCACAAACGCATACAATCATGCAATTTAGATGATCCTGAAATATTCATCAAATTCTCTAACAACTCAAAATTTGCCATTGATGAGCACAAATAGTTATATAATTCCAAATAACAAAAGTCACAAATAAATAAGCAACAAAACACTTATGTAACTTACTCAAATTAAAATACTACATATGAAAAGACTATGTTAATAAAAACTTTTAATGAAAATAAAATAATATAAATACAAAAGTAATTATAACATTATTAGACATCTAAATATAGATTCTACTAAAATAATATAAACTAAAGTAATAATAACATTATTAGCCATCTTAATAATAAATACAATGCAACTTCTGTAATAGGTATCTAAATACCATCATATACAACATTACGGATAAAACATCACCCCTCAACCACTAGACCGTGCATCGCACGGGTTGAGGGTAGCCTCGTATAATAAAATGCCGCCCAAAGGTATTAATGACAAAACTTTTGGGACATATCGAGAAAAAAGCGGTTAAATGTCAAGAAAATGTAGAAATGATATATAAATATTAGGGGTGCAAACGAGCCGAGGCGTCCGTGAAAATTTCAGGATCAGATCGATAAAAAAACTCGATTGAACCGAGCCTAAAAGAGCTTGAGCCTGAGCTTGAGTCTATGTTTGGCCTCATTTAATAATCGAGCTCGAGCCCAAGCTCTATTCAAAAAGTTCGAGTAGGCTCGCGAGCCTAAACGAGCCCTATAAATATATACGTATATCTATTGTCTATACGCATAATCGTGTATTAATAAGCTTAAAAGAAGTAATTGATCCTGACGCCTGTCGTCGGGATGAAAAGACTAGTTACAATTATTAACGCTAATCAAACGCTAAGCGAGGTAATTTTTTTATTTAATATATTCCCGACGACGGGGTGTCGGTACCACTTGGTGGGGTTAATACTCGCCCAACTATTCGCAAAGTCAAATTTGACCAATATAATGCCAACGATAGGGCGTTGGCATTATTTTTCATAAATATTCAACGCAACGGAGTTTTGGTCAAGCGAGTTTTTTGTCGAAAAATGCCGACGACATTGTGTCGTCGGCATTTTAGCATCGCATGTTCTCTTGGTTCTTGTAGTGGAGCTTGTGAAAAATCTTCACGAGCCGAGCTCGAGCTCAAAATAAGAGGATCGAACCCGAACTCGAGCTTTATATATACTCGGGTTTGGCTCGGCTCATTTGCGTGTGGGGTTATAACTTACAACCATCCCACATCGCACTGTGTATAAATATAGCTAGAAAGAAGTGATTACAAATAGGGAGAGAAGAGATGCTCGAAAGATAGGCAAGTTCATAGTTTGAAAAGCCAATATTCATCTTTCTTCAGATTATATTTATATATTTATAATAACTTGAGTTTCGGATTTATTTGTATGAATAAATTTTGAATTCATCAAAGTTATATATAAATGAACAAATCTGTAGAATGTTGATCATTGGTTTTTCATATGTTTAAACAAATCTGTAGAATGTTGATCATTGGTTTTTCATATATTAAAAAATACGATTATTTAGCAATTAGCTCTTTATGCTAACGCGTGATGCGTTTCATCGACATACATATCAAAATGATTCAGTTTCCCTTTTAATATTTGATTGATTCTGTAATATAAATTTCATTCGAACCTTTCTTTCATGTACTTTCGTTTGTATATAAACCTAATCTCTAACTATGCACAATCCTCATATTCGTATATACTTTCATCACACCATAATAGCAGAACACGTTCAAACAAAGTTACAAATAAGCGGATATGAATGTGTGATTTTTGTTTCTATAATTAGATCAATCTAGCATGGTTTTTCAACGGTTGTGATCGATATGTGTTTCTATTATTATTGTCACTACTAAAAAAAAAGACATAGAGCCCGGTTGAAAATGGCTATAGAGCCCGGTTTTTCGTGAGGGCACAAAGGGGGGGGGGGGATTCTATGAGGAAGTGGCATAGAGCCCGGTTTTAGAAAGGGGCTTTATAGTTTGTAATAGAGCCCGGTTGGGAACCCTGCTCTATGTGATTAAAAAATACCATTTTTAAGTATCATAGGGCCCTGTTTTCTTCTTACAAACATGGCTTAATGACTTTATTATTTTTTTCTTTTTTTGTTTTTTTAATACCACCTATTTATATTATATTTTTTCCAGGTATACAAAACCACAACATAATCATAAACAAGCACAACCAGCAACAATATTATAACAAAACCATAACCAAGATGAGTTACAGGTCCAAGATCCAAGATCAGTTACAGGTCCAAGATCAGTTTCTTACCACTAAATTACAGGTCCTATGTCTTCCAAACATACTAAATAACAATAATTAAACATCACAACAACAGTTTCATAATCAATTGTTTTGTTGTTGGGCGAAGGGAAAGGAGATACACAAAAAGACATGACGACATGCCAACCTTTCCTAAACACTAACATGATAAATGATCAGATGCCACACACTGAAATGCACGAGCTGACAATGTCGTCCAACTCCTTAGTAGTAAACGGCTTCTTGTCATTCCAAGGCATCTATAGAAAAAATAACATCCATAAGCTCTAAGTAAGATAAAACAAAATAAAATTTAGTGCAATATAAAACAATAAGTTTCATATTGTCATATTTAAACCACCAAGGACTAACCGCACTTGTGCCTATTTCCATGTCAATGCACATGTTTGAAAAATGTTTTCTGTGAGGGGCAATGTACACAAATAGCTCTAACAGCTTAGACTTAGATGCATGGTTTGTGTCTACAATTAACAGTTCTTCCTTTATTTTTTCCAGGAAATGGTTATGCAAAAAGCGCTACCATTTCTAAAACATGCTATCATATGGGTATTGATGTGTTTGGTCAGTGTTTCAAGATAGCAGATCTCGGCTTCGGCTGCTCCTCTAGCAAAAATACCCTACTGGTCGCATCTAAACTACCAAGGACTAACCACACTTGTGCTTATTTTCATAGTTACCTAGCAGATCTAAGCAAAAATATCCTACTGGATAGCATTTAACTTAGTAGCATGTACAAAGAGACAATAAATATAAGCAAATGCTATACCTTAGACCAAATGCTCAATCACAACTTAACGACAAACATTAACTTGATGGCTCAATGTAAAGAGGCTACATACTGATTAGAACTATCAGATAACAAATATATACATCAAGCAATCTATTATGTCACACTATTATATATTTAACCCAGATACGTTAGTGTGAAAAATGTTCTTAATCAATTTTGTGTGATGTTCAAGACTGCTTACTTTGATGTGCTTATAAGGCATGTGACATGCTTTCTTAGTGCTTATTTTCGTGTAAAATAACATAAACAGAAACCAAGACATCTACAATGTCACACTATTCTTTATATAACCAAATGCTTTATATGCTTATTTTACAGTGTTAATAGCTAGAAAGTAAGCTATGCGTTAGTCTTTTATTTATTTATTTTTACTAACCTCCAATAAAAAAAAAATAGAAAACAAGACTTAATTTGCAGTCGCATTTGTTTCGGTATTCAACCTACTGGCCTAATGTCTAACGTATCAATAACTAATCAGACTATATGAACCAGCCAACTCACAAGACCAATTTTCCTCAAGACATGTAAAAGTACATATACCCACATACAGACTCAATTTCCAACTTTTCGAACAAAACTATATGGCAAACAAAACTTTCACAGAGAAAAAACAATGTACTCAGCTATAAGAACGGTTTTAAAAGTTACTTACCGTCTTGGGAAATGAGTGTTGTTGATGGGTTACAAACTGATGCATCCACTTCATAACATAGTAGCTGCACTCCCAATAATGAGTTTGTTGGTTGCACTAAAAAAGTAGTAGCCATTTTATAAGCATTAAACAAAAGAAATTAAAAATAATAATAATATACATGTAAAGAATGAGATGATTTACCTCAACGAGATTCCATTTCATATTACCAAACGCCCTGAAAGAAATTAAAGAATGGTAGAGTTGTTAACCTTTATAAATATAAATGTGAATTATACATTAACGCAAAAAGTTCTTACTTCTGCACAACATTGGTGAATTCGAAGCTATCCTCGTTCTTTCCTTCCATATCAGAATCCAAAATGAACCCAATGTTTTGTTGAGGTACAAGTATGAATAGACTCCAGTGTTTGCTGATGATATGTGGCCTTTTAGTATAAATAATTTACATAATGTCATAAAGCAATGAAATATAGTGTTGTATATCGTACCTTTCAACGTATGGTGCAAGAAAAAACAATTTATGATGGCTTGGGTCCATCGCTTTCAATAAGTAGTCTTTAACAAGAAAACCGTCAAACATACATACAGAGTCTT
The DNA here is from genome assembly GCA_019973895.1 of Chrysanthemum seticuspe. Lineage (NCBI taxonomy): Eukaryota > Viridiplantae > Streptophyta > Magnoliopsida > Asterales > Asteraceae > Chrysanthemum > Chrysanthemum seticuspe. Next base: position 65,438,209 of record BPTQ01000005.1, on the reverse strand, counting down.
GAATTGTATATGGGTTCAGGAAACCACATTTGTTCGATTGCGTTTTCACCTTTTGTGGAAAGATTGACACTTGTAAAACCGTAATCGTCAACTCTAACACCTCTTTCGTTATTGACCCACTTACACTTTAACATAGGTATAGTGAACGAAAGATAATCCAATTCCCAGATTTCTTGAATGACACCATAATACGATTTTTTGGCAATCGTCGACCTTGCTTCATGATCACCCATTGAGAACTCAGGCGTAGCGGCTATTACCATCACTCCGCTATTCTGCAATGTACTCTTTTCATCTTGTTGCTTAGTGTAAAATGTATACCCATTTATGTCATAGCCTTGGTATTTTGTCACACATCGCGGACCAAAACCCAACCGTTCCACCGTCATATCTACATTTTGTAGCGTGTTACTCCTCACCTTGTTTTTCAACCAATCTGGAAATGTTCTGTAATGCTCGGTGGCCAACCATGCTTGTGTCTTATTACTATATTTTGCTATTAACATTCTTTTGTGTTCATGGATGTGTTGAGCAACACAAGGCATGTGTTCTAAAACGGTAAAATGTGCCCGATATAAATCATCTCGATTTGGCACTTCCAAATTCCTCCCAATAGTCCCAACCCCTTGAAGTCTACCCTCATGGCGAGATTGTGGGATGCCAATATTGGGGACATCTTTCATATAATCTGTACAAAACTCAATTACCTCCTCGGTAGCATATCCTTGAATAATACTCGCCTCTGGTCGATATCGGTTCCTAACATATCCTTTTAAGAAACCCATGTATCTCTCGAATGGGTACATGTACCGTAGAAACACAGGACCACAAGCCTTTATTTCTCCTACAATATGAGATACCAAATGAACCATGACATCGAAAAAGGAAGGTGGAAAATACATCTCGAGTTGGCAAAGGGTGAGGATAATGTCACTTTGCCATTCATCTAACACTTCTGGATCGATCACTTTTGAATGAATTAGGTTGAAAAATAGGCAAAGCTTTGTGATCGTGTGTCGAATACGGTTTGGCAATATTCCACGAATTGCAATTGGGATAAGTTGTGTAATTAAAATATGACAATCGTGCGACTTCATACCAAGCAACTTCAAGTCATTCATCGACACCAACTTCTTAACATTTGAAGAATATCCGGATGGGACCTTAACACCATGCAAGCATTGACAAAATTTGGTTTTCTCGGCCTTTGACATGGTATAACAAGCTGCCGGGAGATACATACGACTTCCTTCTTTTTCAACTGGAGCAAGCTCTTGTCTTATTCCCATTTCAACCATATCCTTTCGAACATTAACCCCGTCTTTTGTTTTTCCAGAAATATTTAACAATAATCCTATTAAGCTGTCACAAACATTTTTCTCGATGTGCATAACATCAAGACAATGTCGGACTTGCAAATGCTTCCAATATGGCAAATCAAAAAATATAGATTTTTTTTTCCATATGTTGGTTGGAGCGGTTCTCTTTCATTTTCCAAACACATTGTTTACTTTTTGAACTCGGGATAGTACAACTTCTCCATCCAATGGTTGTCGTAATACTCCTGGCTCAGCGCTGCCATCAAACAACTTTGTTCGTTTACGGTATGGGTGATTCTTTCGAAGCGATCTTCGATGTCCCATATATACCATCTTCTTACAATTTGGCAACCACCTTGAGTGGGTATCATCTTCACAAACAGGACACGCCTTATATCCTTTTGTACCGTATCCAGACAAGTTACCGTATGCAGGAAAATCACTTATGGTACCAAAATCATGGCCCGCAATTGAAAAGTTTCCTTCATGTACGCATCATACACTTCAACGCCTGTACCCCAACAATTCTTTCATGTCGTCAATTAACGGTTCCAAATATACATCGATGTCGTTTCCTGGTTGTTTTGGACCTTGAATTAACAATGACATCATGATGTACTTTCGCTTCATGCATAACCAAGGTGGAAGATTGTAGACGCATAAAAGAACTGGCCAAGTGCTGTGACGACTACTCATGTTTCCAAATGGGTTTATTCCGTCTGAGCTAAGTCCAAACCGTATATTTCTAATCTCATCTCCAAACCGTATATTTCTAATCTCATCTCCAACCCGTATATTTCTAATCTCAATATTATCAATATTTCTCCATTGAGGTGAATCAGCCACATGTCTTATTTTTCCATCTTTTTTACGCTCTTCGGCATGCCAACGGAACAACTTTGCATCTTTTGGATTAGCAAATAATCGTTTCAGCCTAGGTATAATGGGCAAATACCATAATACTTTAGCTGGGGGGCCATTCTTCGTCACATCACTATTAATTTCTGTTTCAGTTTTTTCCTTTTACCTTGATGTATTACAGACAGGACATTTATGCAAATCCTTTTTTTCCTTCGTATACAATACACAATCATTGGGACATGCGTGCATTCTTTTGATTTCCAATCCCATTGGACAAATCAGTTTTTTTGCTTTGTATACTGAAACGGGCAACTCATTATCTTCGGGGAGCAACTCATTCACAGCCTCTAACAAATCTATAAAACCTTTATCACTCCAACCATTAACTGCATTTACGTCAAACAATCTTAACACTGCACTTAGTCTAGTGTGTTTTTTACACCCAACATATAATGGCTTTTCCGCATCGACAAACATTTTTTGAAATTTGGCATGATTGTTGTCATCTATATCACCCTCCAAATCATGTAACATGTCATCTAAGTTATCATGACCGCTGTTGTACGAATCATCGTCATCATCCTCGCTATAATCAGAATCAACCGTGTCACGCTCTTGTAACAATTCACCATGCCATGACCAACAAGTATACCGTTCCGTAAACCCATTTGATATCAGGTGTCCTCTTACTTCATTAGAGTCAATATATGCAAGTATATGGTTACAATCTTTACACGGACAAGATATTCTTAATTTTCCTTTTTTATCCCTATCATCCTCGACAACTCTAATAAATTCAGACAAATTGGTCAAATATTCCTTTGAATTTCGATCTATCTTGTACATCCATCTACTTCGATCCATCTAGAATTTTGATCTATCTAGTACATTCCCTCAAATCCCCAAATATGTGTATGAAACACAAATTTGTACAAGTAAGAGAAATCATACCGACTTTTCCTTAAATACTCAATATGTTAGCAACATTCTCATCCTAAATGGGATAAATTATTTAAAAGGAAATCCTAAAATGGGGGCAATCCTAAATTAATCTCTATTAAATGAATATCGACTAAGTATTTTACTAAGAGAGAATAATTTATACCTTATTTATACTAAATGAATGTCATGACAACGCTATTAGTGGTTCGAAAAATCATAGAAATACACCTTACTTGCACGGGTCAATCAAGCTAGTAGCATGTTTCGCGTGCCAAATTATTTCCGAAAACGATCCTACAAATACAAATAAGTTACAAGTTAACAAAACAAAGATTCATATATCTAAACATATTTATAGTATCGTGAATTCTTATTACAAATACAATAAATGAAACAAGTCATGTTAACAAAACAAAGGTTGCCTTTTCTAATTGAGCATTCAAATGAAAATAGAAACCAACTTGAACAACCGAGAGTAATGTCCAATCGAGCTAAAATAAATGAAACAAGTCATGTTACAAGGAGAAAAAAATCACGACAAGCATGAAAAAAAAAAAAAAAAAAAAAAGGTGCGACCATGGAAAAAGATCACCCAACTTTTTTGATTTGGGTCCATTTGATCACAGTAAGCAATGAAAGAAAACATACATTATTGTTAGACTAAGAAATACGTAGTATATATCAAGCTGAACACAATAGGCAATTTCCAAATTCCTAGTATCTATATATGATGAATAAAAATGACAGCAACATGATAATGTCACAAGTTAATACTAATGCAAAATTACAACAAGAAAGAAACAGATACATTTACTAAAATTCTTAACCCCAAAATAAAACTAAATGGGACACACATTCAATAGACTTATAAATTTTTGACAACAATTAATTAAATTGCATTTTCGAGTCTTATTGGGTTGACCCGATAAACTAAATATATCAATCGTAACCCGACCAGGTAACGATATCGGGTTCGGGTCACTAGTCTTTAATTTTTAACCCGATCAACCCGACCCTATTGACACCCTTATGTGTATGTATGAAAATAAGCTAGAGTAGCATGTATAATAATAATCAAGTATAAGAAGTTACCTTTAATTATGATTTGAGACAATTAGAATTTGATCATTTAATGCTTATGGAGACAATTAAAATTTGGTCATTTAAAGCTTATATATGCAAAGATTTTGAAAAAAAGAGGCAAAAAAAGGTAATAAATATGCTTCATGGCTTTTTCACCCGTTCAGTTTGCTATTTCTGTTTTCAACCGTTGGAGGGCATTGTAATAGAGCCCGGTTTTATGGAAGAAAAACGGGCTCTAATAATCTTAATCATAAAGCCCGGTTTTAGGAAAGAGAAGGGGGCTCTATAGAAGGAATAGAGCCCGGTTTGTACGCAAAAGACGCGGCTCTAAACATTTTTCGCATAGAGCCCGGTTCTATCAGGAAAAACATGGCTCTATACCCCGGAATCCCTTTAGAGCCCGTTTCTCACAACAACCGGGCTCTATTAAGGGGGCTCTATGTCCTTTTTTGTAGTAGTGTGTGCTTCATCCTTTCTGAGTGTTAGTTTTAAGATGATTGTATGAGCTACGAAGTAGAAGAAGAGAAAGCAAAAGTGATATAACTTACGACACAATTCTAAATGTGTATGCTCTCCTCGAAGGGGTACACGGGGTCAGGGTTTCCGCCGATTGTCAAGAACATAAAAGATACTGAAGAAGATGGATACCAAGAACATATATGCTGTCTTGCATAAAAATAAAATGTACAGCCTATTTATGGTACTTTCTGTTTATTCCAAGTTGATTTCAGATATATAAAATTGTGATTTGTTCATGGTATAGTTATAAGTCGGCCGCTTACGAAATTAGTATGGTGAACTTGCTGCAAATTGTGTGATTATGTCAAGACCACTGCCTTAAATGACATTTAACCAAGAGTAAAATTTTGTCTTCCCATACTAATCATGTGTACCAGTGTGTAATTTTAAAACAGATGGGCTACAACCATCCCACATCGCACTGTGAATGAATAAAAGTAGAAAGAAATTATTATAAATAGGGAGGGAAGAGTTTGATTGAAAGATAGGCAATTTCAAATTTTGAAAAGCCAGTGGCTATGTGTTTTTCTTAATTAAAAAATTGTAAGATTAAAGTTATAATTTTTTACTAATTGAGAAAAATGTGTGCTTATTGGCTTTTTTAAATTAAAACAAGCCAACAATTTTATTGAAAAAGTTAGCTGAAGCATTATGAGTTTTGTTTAGTTTGGGCTAACGCACATCTAGCTTTTCTACCAAATCGCTTTGCTTAAACAAAAGCTGATTGGTTTGTTACAACTTTTATGACACGTTTATCAATAGGGCATTACTACAAACAACATATCCAATCCTATCGGGGTACGAGGAGATATAATGTAGACAGATCCTACCCTTATCTTAGGATAAACCCGAAAGTATGACTTCCGGTAAGACCTCCGACAAGTGTACATTTGTGGATGGAAGTGCTCACATATATGTGCAAGTGTGTAATAACAAGGCTAAGGAGTACTCGAAAGCTGTAAATAGTACTCAAAAGCTGGTCATGGACATAAAAAGTCTTTTGGATTTACAAAAAACTGTAAAGAGAGTAAAAAAGAACGTTGCTTATGATCATGTTATCTCCGAAAGGTGTAAATCGCTGGGAACACCCCGATTACATGCTTGTGATCATATTATGACCCGAAGGTATGGTGCAAACATAATTTTTAAGACTTAGTGTATAAAAGTATTTATCATAATTTATTTTTATTTTTTTATAATTTCTCCATAAACTAATGTTACCAATAACTTAGGATGTATAAGATGAATCAAAAATACTACTGCAAGATCAAACTCACATCATATATTAATAAGTGCTTATCAAACATGATACATTTGGAGGGAAGGGTAAATTTGTTTTCTACCATCCCACATTGAACTGTTCGGGAAAGTTACTAGATAGATGCAATTATAAATTGGGAAGGAAGGGTGGTTTGGAAGATAAGCATGTTCAAATTTTGAAAAGCCAATGGCAACATCTTTTTGAATTAGAAATCTATAAACTCGAGTTTAAATTAATAACTTGTAAAGTTAAGGTTGTAAGTAATTTTTACTCGAAAACATGTGTGCTCATTGTCTTTTAAAAAATTTCAACAAGCCAACAATTTCATTGAAAAATGTTAACTTCAACATCACCAAAAATAACAAGATAAGTAAGTCCAGTTTGAAAACCTCTAAGGCATGGTAGGATTGAATGGAAAGCAATGAAAGGGAATGAAGGACAAATTTCTTGTTTGTTGCATATGGGAATGGGAATGGAGAATCAATTTTCGATTTTCTTTCCTGCAAATTCATTCTTTAGAAAAAGTGAAGAATGGTTGAGAAGGCTAGTAGGCACAAGAGATATTGATGAGAATAGGAGGATGGAATCAAAATTAAAGATGAATTGCAAGGTATATGTTGGAAATGCATGTGCATTGCACAAGCCATCACAAACACTAAAAAAACTTTCATCAACCTTAGCATTATTTCTCTCCTAGCGATATGATTTTCTTCACATCTTTGAGTATTGTTCGTTATATAACAATAAACGATTCTATAATATCACTCTATACACTATAAACATATTTTAAAATCACGATTTATGTTTTTTTTTATTGGTTCTCATTAATTGAAATAATCTTACTATACGAAATCAACAAAATTCAACCGGCTTTTGAAAAACCTATATATTCTAGGGATAATGATAAATTTAGGCATCAAACTTGCCACGTTTTCCTTTTCTAGGCATCAAACTTTTTTTTTTTCCTATTGTAGCACTGAACTTGTCTAAATTTCCTTTTGTGACACTGAGTCACACTAAACCCATAATTAACCCCCTTAATCAATATTAAAGCGTTTTAACCTCAATTTATGTATTTTGGGCGTGTTTTGAACAAAAGGTGTATCCTTAGGGGGGTGTTCTAAAACTTTTACAAACCTAAATAACATCCCCCCACCCAAACCCGTTTTCCTCATAACCCGTAAACATTAGAAGCCCTAATTTCACACACAAAAAAAATTGTTCGTTGTGCATTGCCATAATTGATGCTTGTTTCGTTGTTTGAGGTAAACAATTGTATGATTTCTTTGATTTGTATCTGTTTTGATCAAAGTTTTAGCATGGTGAAAACCCTAATTTTTTTTTTCTCAATTCTGTGCTAGAATGATACCAGGTACGAATTTGCACCAATTTGATGTACACAATGACGGATATTTTAGGCATTTGCCCCTACACTACTCGGATGGGGTGATTCTTAACATGTGTGCTCCAAGGATGCCCTATCTTAAATTTGCTGAATTCCTGGAAGAAAAGGTTGGTAATTACTTTCAAGGTTTGTATTATAAGGTGCCTCATAATGAGTTAGACAAAGGGTTAGTTAGAGTAACTAATGATAAGGAAATAGAACACACGTTTGATGTTGCTCAATTGTTTGGTAGGGTTGAACTGTATCTTGATCACAATGATATGAATCTGTCAGAGTATTTAGGCCAAGCAGATACCACTTTTATGGATGAGTCTGTTGCTAAAGCAAAAGGGTCTCCCAAAAAGAGGTATTGCAATGACTTCTCAGTAGATGAGATGGTTAATTGGGCTGAGATGGAGGTAGATCAAACTAGGAAGGTTAATGAATCAGAGGGTGATAACTCTAGGACTAGTGTAAATGGTCAGAATACTAGGACTAGTGTAGATGGTGAGGATTTGCAAACTAGTCTAGATGGTGATGATATTAGGTCTAGATCAGGTGTGGATAAGGGCAAAGGGAAGGCTAGTGTAGTTGAGAACATTGATGCAGTAGATTCAACTGTTGCACATGAAGTGGAATTACAAGATGATGTAGTACAAGTTAGATTGTGGAGGCCTAGTGAAGATGGTGAGGATTTACAGACTAGTCTGGATGGTGAAGATAGTACGCCTATATCAGGTGTGGATAAGGGCAAAGGGAAGGTTAGAGAGGATGAACAAGATGGTGAGTTTGATAGTGACAATGACAGTGGATATGGTTCAGATAAATCAGTTGACTATCTAAGTCCTGGTAAAGAGGAGGTTATAGAACTTAGGAAAAGGATTAAAGCCAATAGATTGCGTGTAATTGAGTCAATGCCAAAAATCAGTGAACCAACTCCATCAAACACTGTACCTCCTAATAACCTTAGAAGTGAGACTATGCTCGAACATGATATGTTCATGAACACATTGATGAAAAGGTTACAACCATCTGAAGGCAGTTCAGATGAAGATCCTTTTATTTGTGTGGAGAATGCTGTTGACAGGTATCCAATCTATGATGAAACTAGTCACTGGAGACTGAGGCATCCAAAGGTATTATCTTAATTTTATATTTGAAGTACAGATATTGTTTATGAATTTTGGTCATAATATTTTTGTTGTATTTGTAATGCAGGTTGGTGAAAAGTATGCAAGTATTGTGAAGTTTAAAGAGTGTGTAACCTACTATGCTTTGGCAAATGGGTTTTCTTTGTGGTATGAGAGGAGTAACAGTCAGAAGGTTGTGGCAAAATGTGGACAGAGACCACCAAAGTTGAGTGATCCTGACAAAGGTAAACAGAGGAAGATAAATAAATATCCTAGTGCTAGTTCTGAAGAATTACCTACCTGTCCATGGAGATGTTATGCTAGGTGGATGAATAAAGAGAAAACCTTTCAGATACAGTCTTTAGTAAATGAACACACATGTGTTAGGAACTTCCAATTTGGTTCATTAGTAAACTATAAGTGGCTAGGGACACACTTTGGTAATAAGATTAGGGCTGACCCTGAAATTAACTTGAAAGCTATAGCTGACCTAGTGATGAAAAAGTATAAGTGTATGGTATCCCCAAATCAGTGTAGAAATGCAAAGACATTTGCCTTGACAGAGTATGAGAAATCACTTGGAGAGCATTATACCTTGCTGAGATCATATGGAAGGGCAATTTTAGATTCAAATCCTGGGTCCACTATCAAATTAGGAGTGACTGTAAATCCTGATAACAAAACATACTTTGATAGGTTTTATGTCTGCTTTGCTGGACTAGTAGATGGTTGGAAGGCTGGGTGTAGGAGAATAATTGCCTTAGATGGTTGTTTTTTGAAAAAACCAAACCATGGTGAAATCCTTACTGTTATTGGAAGAGACGGAAATAACCACATTTACCCAGTTGCTTGGGCAGTGGTTAATGTTGAAAACAAGGATAACTGGAGCTGGTTTTTGGAGTTACTAGAAGGAGACTTGGATTGCACAAAAGGACAAGGTCTAACTCTTATGTCTGATCAACATAAGGTATGCTTCTATCCATACTTTGATGTTAATGACTTAGTCTTACATATATTCTAACTAGGTATGGTTCTATTTAGGGTCTTATTGAAGCTGTGAAGACTGTCATGCCATATGCGGAACACAGGCAATGTGCCAGACATATATATGAAGGGTTCAGGAAAGTATTCAGTGGTGAGGAATTTAGACAGTTGTTTTGGTCAGCATCTAAGGCTTCCTATCCACAGTTGTTTAACAAGATCATGGAGAAGATTAAAAGAGCTAACCCAAAGGCTCATCAGTGGCTTATGAACAAGAACCCAAAAACATGGTCAAGAGCATTCTTTGAAGTTAATAGAGGATGTGAAGCAGTGGAGAATGGATTCAGTGAATGCTTTAACAGTGTCATTCTAAGTGTTAGGGACAAGCCACTGCTAACTATGCTAGAAGCATTGAGAGTCATAGTTCTTGAGAGGATGCACAAAATGAGGGAAATCAGTAAGAAATGAAACCCTGGGGTTTGTCCCAACATTCAGAAGAGGTTGGAATGGTTAAAAGACCAACAAAGGTAAGTATCATTTACAAATTAAAGTTATATCAGTTATGAAATTGTTTGAATTGACACTTATAAGCTTGTTTTATTGTAGGTTTTGGCATATTATCCCTGCTGGTGGGAATGTGTTTGAGGTCAGATCAGGGAGTGATGCATTCACAGTTAGTGAAGCAAGTAGGACTTGCACATGTCGAATGTGGCAGTTATCAGGTATACCTTGTGTACATGCAACAAAGGTAATTCTATACATAAACAAGGTACCTGAGAGCTATGTGCCTGATTGGTTTAAAACAGACAAATACTATGACACGTATAACCATTTCTTGAAACTAGTTGATGGTATTGATTTCTGGCCTGACCAGAGTATGTACTCTGTTGTATTGCCTCCCAAACCCAAAAAAATGCCTGGTAGGCCAAGAAAGAAAAGGATCAGATCAAAGGGTGAAGGTGGTAGCTCAACTAAGGTATCTAAGGTTGGTGCTGAGATTTCATGTTCTATATGCCACAAACCTGGTCACAACAAAAAAGGATGCAAAGAAAATATTGTCTCTGGGTCAAAAGAGACTGGGAATGTGTCTGGCTCAAAGAGGAAAAATGTTGGGTCAAATGAGACTAGTGGGTCAAATAAAAAGGCTTGTGGGTCTAGTGGAACTGGTGGGTCAAAGAATGGTAGCTCAAGTGGGTCAAAGGTATTATCTTACTTTTATTTCAACTGCATACATTGTTTCATACTTTTGGTTTTAACCATTTGTTGTATTTAGGCCAAGCATGCTGGTAGGTCAAGTGGGACAAATAGGAATGTGTTGAAAAGAGGATGCACATCAGCTTATGCAAGATGGTTTGGTGACCAACATGATCAACAACAAGCTGAAACAGATGCTCAACCTGAAGATGCAGCTCAAAACCCTCAAGATCACAATGAAGAACAACCTGAAGTTCAAACAGAGATTGAAATGACTGCTACTCAAGTTGAACACATGCAAGGTGAAATAGATCAAACTCAAGAACAAGTTCAGGAACAAGTACAAGAACAACCTCAGCAGCAACATTTGCAAAAAAGGATGACTAAACTGAAAGTAAGAAGGCCCAGTGAAAGAATCCTGAAATTGAAGTTGGCAAAACAGTTTGATGGACAGGGCAGCACTACAGAGTCTGCACTGGAAATAGATGATGCTTGAACAACAAGGAACTCCATGTGCCCTTTTTGTATATCTTTTGTGGGCAACTAATGTAAACTATGATAACTTAATTTGGGTATGTAATATGTCTAGATAACTAATGTGAATAGGTCATGACCATCAACCAATAGCCCATCTTGTAAATCTTTTTAGGGCACTAACTGATGGTCATTTTGGTATGTAATATGGGTAGAACAGATAGCTGCCACTATTGTTACAAGTTTATGTAATGACCATCTCAGCACAAGCCCATTTTGTACATCCTGTGAGGGCAGTAAAAAGATGGTCATTGTTAAACTAGTAAGTTTAATGAAATCTGCAGTTTGTAACTATGTTTTGTTATTAGTTTCCAATAATGAAATATGCAGTGTTTTTACCAAGGTTTATAGGCATTACTGTTTGCAGTTAATGCACTTGTCATCCTTTATGCATACATACATATGAACAAAGTCAATGAGACATAGGCATCCTATTTGCAGTGTTTCTTTATGCAGCCTATATACACATTGATAAGGCAGTGAATCAGACATAGGCTATGTGCAGTCAAGTTGACATCTGTTATTTATGCAGTCAAGCTTGCTTTTTATGCAGTCAATGAACTTAGACTATTTACAGTCAATGAGACATAGGCTATTTGCAGTCATTGTAAATTTAATGACAATCCCAACCCAACTGTTTTGAAGACAATTTCCCCTTATAAAATCCAATGGACCAATACCATATACCACACATCTTCTACTCATATCTGTCTATCTAAACAAAATTCCTATTAACATGAGTTCAGGCAAGAGGATAATGTCCAGCCAACCACCAGGTCTGTAACAACTTGATAATAACCATTTCCATAAATACTAAGCATAAACCATGAATTCTAACAACTTTAATGCACATTTCCTTTATGCATTTACTAACATTTTTTTTTATTTCAGAGATAATAACCATTTCAACCTACCAAACAATTGAGCAACATCAAACATGTGTTCTATTTCCTTATCATTAGTTACTCTAACTAACCCTTTGTCTAACTCATTATGAGGCACCTTATAATACAAACCTTGAAAGTAATTACCAACCTTTTCTTCCAGGAATTCAACAAATTTAAGATAGGGCATCCTTGGAGCACACATGTTAAGAATCACCCCATCCGAGTAGTGTAGGGGCAAATGCCTAAAATATCCGTCATTGTGTACATCAAATTGGTGCAAATTCGTACCTGGTATCATTCTAGCACAGAATTGAGAAAAAAAAATTAGGGTTTTCACCATGCTAAAACTTTGATCAAAACAGATACAAATCAAAGAAATCATACAATTGTTTACCTCAAACAACGAAATAAGCATCAATTATGGCAATGCACAACGAACAATTTTTTTTGTGTGTGAAATTAGGGCTTCTAATGTTTACGGGTTATGAGGAAAACGGGTTTGGGTGGGGGGATGTTATTTAGGTTTGTAAAAGTTTTAGAACACCCCCTAAGGATACACCTTTTGTTCAAAACACGCCCAAAATACATAAATTGAGGTTAAAACGCTTTAATATTGATTAAGGGGGTTAATTATGGGTTTAGTGTGACTCAGTGTCACAAAAAGAAATTGAGACAAGTTCAGTGCTACAATAGGAAAAAAAGTTTGATGCCCAGAAAAGGAAAACGTGGCAAGTTTGATGCCTAAATTTATCATTATCCCTATATTCTATTAAGCGTTTTGCTAATCTCTGCCAAGTGGGCACGAATTAATCTGTTTATCAAAGGAATGTTTATTCAAGTAAAAATCATGTTCAAATATAGTAATTTACACGTTCATTTAATGTGTATATAATGTATTTTTGGTTAGTTAAGAAATTTGTGTTCATTAATTACACTTTAACCTCTGCCCAGCGGACACTGTTAGCAAAATCTTTCTTACAAATTATTATAATTAATAGACGGATTTTGCTAACAAGTGCCCACTGGGCAGAGGATAAAGTGTAGCCGACTTATGGCTTATTTAGTCTTGGACTTTTGTTTTGTAAGCTCACTTTTTGTGGCTTATTTGAAACTTTTCAGCTTATATAAGTTTAAAATGACATAATATATTTTTCTTTTAACCCAATGTTTTTATAGTAACTCCAATATTTAGATAACGAACACAAACTGGTTGTATACAAGATTCATGTTGTATTTTTTTTAGTCCAAACAAGAATAAAAGAAAAAACTAGTTTTATAATTAGTCCAAACAAGAATAAAAGAAAAAACTAGTTTTATAAAAGATTCATGATGAATGATTAAAACACAAACTAGTTTTATACAAGATTCATGTTGAATGTTTTATTAGTCCAAACAAAAATAAAAGAAATCACTAGTTTTATAAAAGATTACGAATGATTAAAATGTTGAATTTTTATAAATTAGCTTGCCTAGCATTGAAGCATAGTGAATTAATATGTCTCAGTTCACCGGACTCAAATACTTGCAAGATAACATAATATTTAAAACAACTTATGTTGAAAGTATTCCCTAACGTATATAAGCTACCAACATTTCATATATTTAATCTATGTGGGACTAAAGCTTAATATGAGTTTTAATAAAAAGAAAACACATGCAAGGGTTCCAAAAATTTGTAATTGTTTATAAAACTAATACAAAGTTCGAATCACTATTTATATACATACAATTGGATTAGGATATTGTCTATGCATTACTCTATAAAGAGCAACAACACAAAGCCATAGTTCCAAACAAATATGGACTAAGTAGCTCAAAGAGAGGGAAAGGAATAAAATAAGGCTAGGTGACCAACCCGCTCTAAAACACACAGAACTGCGAAAGGCGCTACATGTTCTTTCTCGTACAAAAACATGTTGACGATAAGTAAAAGTTTACCAAGACAAAAAGAGCGTTTACAAAGATTAGTGGTGATAACTGATATGTCTTGGAACAGCTTTTGCCTTAAGTAGAAATGGTTTGATAAAGACTCTAAAGCATAATTCATGATCTTTTTGTGATACTATTAACGATGGCTTTCCATAATGTAAGAACTTGTTTGTGCTAATCAAATGCGTGCCTAAAATCCATTTGTGGTTTAACTTGTCTGCTTAAAATCCTTACAATGTTTCTCAAGATGTAATGAAACTTTACAATATTAAGAATTATCTTAGAGTTTAGTGACCAAATGTTAAAAGTGTAAATAGACTTTAGTAGCATATAAGAAGATTTGTGAAACTTTTTACTCTGCTTTAGCCTTTGCAAAACAACTACGCCAAAATCATAAACATGACACCGAAAACTATACACAATGTTATGTCATATATCGAAGTGTTACAATATTCAGTTAACCACCAAGCTCAATTTGTTGCATTTTACTAAAGCTATGTATAAATTTTTGGAAATGTATATATTTATAAATACGTGAATGTCCGGATTCGAACTCGTGACCACGGGATTGCACACATTACGAATGAGAATTAAAGTTAATAATTAATGTTAATTGATTACGATTAATTATTATACAAAACTCGTCTAACGATCGTTAAGTATTTAACGGAAAATAACTAACGACCGTTAAATGTAAAGAGAAGGACTTGTAGTGTAAAATCTTAATATGGAAAAGATTCGGGTATCCCTTGGGGGCATTATAGTGGCCGGCCATGGGAGGGTTTTCACAACCCTAACCCTAACTTGTTCCCAAAGATTTTATAACACTATAAATACAAAGGCTAGGGTTAATGTTTTTCATAGCTTTTGTGCACACACATTAACCTAATTTTTCCTTTGTTCTTCTCTTGCAAAAAATCGGCCAAAGTCTTTCAAAGGGTGTTTGGTTTTGTTTTTCTAAAACAAAGTTTTGCAGATCTAGCAATCGCTTTATTCGTTTGTTAATTCGTGTGTACAAGAACGTGGTAGTAAGACACTATTCTTACACCAATTGGTTTGAGTTATAAAACGGTAAGGGATAACTCGTTAAACCACTTTGTCACATCCATTGAAGAGATCTACTGAATTGCAAGAGGTACGCTACGTAATTCTTTTAGTTAATTATTTATTTGTTATGATCCTAAGTCTTCCGCTGTGTGCTCTGTGGTGTCTATATGTTTTATTGTATATTCATATATCTTATACTCAACAGTGGCATCATGAGCCTTGTATAAAAAGTAATTAATTACTGAAACACATAAATAAAATAAACATGATTGTGTTATTACTTGTATGCATAGATCTAGGGTTTGCAAAGCCTAAACCCAAATTTTTTAGGGGGGCGTTTTTTTTATGGTGCCCTAATTAGGGTTTTGTAAACTTGTGTTTTAATTGGATTAGAAACCCTAGGTTGCATGCAATTTTATGTGTATTGCGTAACTCTGTTTAATTGCATTAATTGTTAAGTGTGATTTATATCCATGATAATTACATGCATGTTTTATCATGGATCTGCTTTTATTGTATGTTTACTTGGTTAAGTGATATACACTAATTTTGATAGATCTAAAATTGGGAAAGACCTCAATCATTATTATTTAATCAATTATGTGCTATGTGGTATGTGTTTAATTTTGACTTACGCAATCGATGAATCGATGCATGTGGCTCACCTTGTACTTTATGTCAAATGGGTGAAAGTCTTAATTAAACATATACATGTTGACAGATATAGAATTGATTATTAATAGGATTTATCAAAAAGGTTTGCATGTGGCTATTTGATATGCATGACTTAGTATTATGTTATGCATTCATTATTTATTTGTTTATTTTTTTTAAATACTTGCTTGTTTGTTATGTGTAACAAGGGTATTTTAACAAGAAAATAAACTGACCTAAACAATGGTGAAACATGTAATTTTAAGCATAGTAATCGTAATCGTTTAATTGATTGATTTTTTGCACAAAATAGTTAGAACGGCTCACCCATTAATGACAAACTGTGTGATGGGTACAAGGAGGGTACGCATTAAATTGTGACCCTAAAGATGAGGGTTTTTAATATGCTTCGCGCTGACCTGATTCTCCGCTCGTTTGTGCGTCTTAATGGAGCTACCAAGTATTCCTATATGTGTGCATAAAATCTTAAGGGTGAATTGCTTTAAATTCTACGCGTCACTTTTGTGGTAATTATCCGAATAACTTGGGTCTTATGACTCATGCAGTAGTAGGATATAGTGGTAATTAAGGTGATTTTTTAATTGGTTATCCAATACCTCGATTAAAGTTTGATGATGAAAAGCTTAAATCATTAAAACAAGGATATAAATGTTTTAATAAAACCTATGTTACGAAGATGAATGCATGACATCTTTGTACATATTTGATTTGACATCAAAATTATTACCCTTTAATTTGAGTTATATGCCATCCAATGAAATGGAAACACCTAAGATTACCTTTTATTTGCGTGAGAACGTGATTTAGATCGTAATCAAAGGGTAAAATATCCACGTGACGTGAGAACGGGCATGGATGATTTTGCAGTTTCTTAAGTTGGACAACTTAATTGAGTTTTGTAGTGAGAACTGGCAACTCAAGGCATAAGATGGGGATAAAACATGTTTACATGGCAATTGAAATTGGCTAATGTAAATCCCATAAATCTAGGAGTTGCAATTTGAAAATTGGCAATTGAGGTTCGACTCGTACCATTTTGAATAATTTAATTACTAGCAGATCAACTGATGTGATGAAACTTTGTCAACTTGGATCCTAGTTTTCAATGAAAATTAAATGGTTATATGTTCATGAACCATGGGTATTTAATTTTCTTGAAAAGGTTAATTATCGAAAATACTAAAATTGAATTTTGTAATTCTTTTGAATGTATAAATGCAACATTTAACCGTAAACGTGGTTTAGTCTTTTATTAGTAAATTGATCCATTCTGCTTTCAAACAAATGTTTGATCGAGAATAATTTACCGAAAAGATAAACAAAGTCTCTTTTCCATGGGAAAAGAATGAGACTCAATCCTATTACTTTTCATGAATGAGAAAGGTATAATAGGAACATTTGAATTGTCTAAATTCTAATGTAACTCATAGCAATGAATTGCACATCTTATTTTCCATAAAGATTTCATTACCCTCATTTGGTGAATGAATCCTTTTGTAACAAACATGAATGTTGGTTAACTGGAAAACATGTATATGAGTTACTAAATTAGAAGCTAGACTAATTACCGTAAAAATTGGTAAAAGGCAAACTAGCATATTTTATCTAGTTGTTTTGCTTTAGCCTTTTTTTAAAGGTGCTACATACTAGTATGGGGATGGTAGGCCTGTTAAGGAAGAAATTGCATACCCAGTTTTTCGAGTTAATAACATTGATGGATAACCCATCATTCACTTAGTAGAATGCACCTTTTAGTACCTTAGTAATGATTACGTATGGTTCTTAAAGGTGTATGAAAGTAAAAAGTAAGCATGTTGTTTTCACTGGTTATGAAACACTTACAATGTTGTCAAATTCAGTGGGAGTATTTGTGTTGCATTACTGAATAAGAAGTTGTTAAAACAATTTCTAAATTCAGTGGGAGCTACAAGCTTTGTTTCCTGTGTAGTAACCCAGATTATCTTCATGTAGATAATTACTTTCCAATTGTAGGCACTTATATTTTTAAGGATTGTCATGTGCGTTTCCTTACTAAACAATATAGTCCTACATCTACTTGTTATATCTATAACACAAATCATATTAATCAAATAAACGAACGTGTATCGTGTTGTTTATCTAATACATGATGTTGTTCCATGAACAAGTGGGAGAAATCTTTATTGTGTGCAAGGTACAACACATATAAATATGATTTAAATGGATTCTCTTGACCGTAAGGTAAGAGAGTTTTGTTCTAATAGGAATTATACATTTTAATGTGTATGATTGCCCTATTAAAACATGTGTCAAGATGATAACAAAGACTACTTTAAATATTTATGTCATTCATTATTTAAGAAACACTTGTAATTACAATTTACGTTACGTGAGAACGTGAACTAGATTGTAGCTCAAGGTAAAATATCCACGTGTCGTGAGAACGAGCATGGATGATTTTGCAGTTTCTTACGTTGAACATTTCATGGAATGACATAATTAAATGAAGTAATCTAATACTACTTTGATTTTAAGTATTCGTTGAATGACTTAAATATATGTAGTAAATATTAACTTGAAATTATTAATTGAAACCCGAGGTGGTGTTCATAATTACTTTAGTTATACATGTTTATGACTTCTTGGTAAAGTCACAAACATGAAGTATTTTAATACAAAACTTACAATATAAAGTAAGACGTTAACTTGCTATGGTTTAAGACATATACATTAAGTCAATGAGTTGATCAATGACTTACAACATATAGTGGGATTATAATTGTTATGTCTTTTGACTTGGTCAAAAATACTTGTGTTATAATGCATGCAATTGACTTGGTAATTCTATTGTACCATTAAGTTTTACTTTGTTGGTAAATAGGTAAGCCAAAGAGTAGATGGTTATCTTAAATATTGTAAGATTATCTTACAATATTAATTCTAATGAAATACCATAGTCTTATGGTATGTTCAGTTAGAAGAATCAAAATGTATTGGCACTGTTTGATTCAAGATAACTATAGCTTCTTCCAAAAGTTATCAAGGTTAGTAGATTGAGTATAGATTGAATATACTCAATAAGACTCCAACCTAGAAGATTAATAAGACACCATTTGTTTATGGAATGTGTTGAATCACATTAAGTCTTATAATGAAGTTCTGAATTTGTTAAACTACTTGTAAAGTGAGTTGTAACAAACTTTAGTCAGGAACTGTCAATGTTTTGTAATATCCCAAAAGAGAACAATGTATTGTTGCTCTACTTGCTAAACTATTTAAAGGTAATCTTTAAATTGTTAAAGGCAAGTGGGAGTTTTGTTTAGATCTTGAAAGATTAAATTACAAAATACATAATCTTCTAAAATGCGCTATCAAAGATCATGGTGAGGCTAAACATGTAAATGATAGACCTAAATATGATGGAATTATCATTCATAGATCTGTAAGGATATCTCAGATATTTAATATGCTGAGGATTATGAGTTACAGGATCATGGTAAGCCTGTTAATCATGATGATGAATTTACAAAATGTTGAATTGTTGTAAATCAATCATACTATGAATGTTGAGATGTTGTCCATAAAGATAATCAACTTTTGAAACTTGGTTTATGTTAATGAGTTTCTTCAAAGGATGGAAACTCTAGTGGTTTAAAAATCTTTGTGTAGAAATCATATAGACAATATTGTACACATGTTTAATGCATGTCTAGTGATAATAATATTAATCATACTTAAGCAATTAACTATGATTGAATATTCTTTTCTAGATACATTAAATAGACGTATAAAGATTATAATTGTCATACTTAGTTTCATTGATATGAAATTTTGACAATGAATATCAAAACTCTTTGTTCTGGAATTACGTTTGCAAGGACGATAAGTAATGCAAAGGAGTTTTTATGAATTCAAATAATCTTTGAATATGTACAAACTGCAAGAATCCATTAATGGATATATGCATGCATCTAGGAGATGATTCTTATGTTTAGTATTAAATCCATGTTTGATTTAATAATTAAAATAAGATTGCTCATAAGTATTCCTGAAAGCTAGTGGGAGTATTATTTTCTTAAATCTTATATGTTGTATGGGCAACTACATTCCACCTAAATTAATTTTTAGTTAGGAATGAAACTTCGTTTGTAAGATTTGGAAATAAGACATACAACCTTGGAATATATGTTTATTACTATAAACATATGCGGTAAATAAATGAGTCTAATAGAACATGATGGATATATAATGAGATCTTAAAGTCTAACTTGAAGATTCATCATGTACATCATGTTGTAAGATTGTTGTGTCATGCTTGATTACAAGATGATTTGACAACATTGAAAGTTGTTAGTGTAATAAATATTTTAAAAGGAATATGTTTGGATTTAGAATCACATTCCACAGTCTGGAGATGCTCCTAGATTCTATGGATGAAAATATGGCAATTGTTTCATAATTGTCATTGCCAACAAACTTGAGTTTTGGTAGGCACCAACATTACACTATAACTGTTCAAAGTTTACGAATGTTTAAAAAGCATATTGTTGTATACAATGATGCTAGTATAATTGAGATGACACTCAATTCTAGTCACGGTATCCTTGGTGATGACCATGTTGACTAGTTATGCTCAACTAAGAGCATAGTTGCATTATACATTAAAGAATAAAGAATACTTTAAAACTTTAAAGTTTTGAAAGATGATTGTCATAAAAGGTGGTTCAGGTTGTTATGCACCTTATGGAATGTTATGACAATATCAAGATATGTGTAAACACATACAAGAAATTCACTTATTGAATTCTTGGAATAAGTATTCTCAAAATTCCTATAGATCAAAGTTAATTGAAATTATGCCTTGTCAACAAGTATGATTCTCATGACTTGTGGCAAAATTCATCAACTAGTATTATCATGCATTGATCTGTTTAGTATTTGGATAAAGGATGTTAAACAATTATTATTTATAATGAATTAAAGTACGGTACACGTTTAATTTCATTTATAATATTGTGTCATGTATTTGCATGTTTAAATCCTTGAATAACTTAAGTTATTCTAAATAGTCCGTTGTCGATCAATAACATGGGAATGATATTGAATTAAGACAAATCTGAGTATTAGTTAGAATATACTTGAAAGTATATTGATGCGTAGCATGACTAATTTCAGATGATATTCAATGGATTGAGTATAGGACTTATCCCACCCACATGATGGTACTTTATGGATTTTAATCATTAAGTACATCATGAATATTTATCCTATGACTTGAGATACCTGAGAACTGTCATGGATGTAGTGCATTTCTGTAAAGCAATCTAACGCTATACGTAACTGGTAGTTATAAGGGTTGTTTTCAGAAGTGTTGCGAAATTTATGAATTCTGCTTGTAGTCAAAACAAGATTTGTTTCCTTCAAATCTATTTTGAAGTATATTATTGTTGGGCCCCTACCAAGGCCCCTGGTAGGGTTGTCAAGATGTTTGCATGGCCATGCCCAAGGTCTTCTGGAATATGTTCAGAAGAATTGGTAATCTTGATCAATCACATAAAGCGAGAAACAAATTAGTTAATTAAGAAATGAGTGAGATCCATATTCTTATTAACATGGTATTAGAAACAAAAGGATGAATATGATGATGAATCATCGAAACTTGGTTTTTCTCCAGAAAACCATACACAAGTTGTACCGGGGGCATTGGCGTATTGCTAGACGCTAACCAATGTCATTACACGTTTTATAAACATATCCAAGTGGGAGCTGTTGGAAATGTATATATTTATAAATACGTGAATGTCCGGATTCGAACTCGTGACCACGGGATTGCACACATTACGAATGAGAATTAAAGTTAATAATTAATGTTAATTGATTACGATTAATTATTATACAAAACTCGTCTAACGATCGTTAAGTATTTAACGGATAATAACTAACGACCGTTAAATGTAAAGAGAAGGACTTGTAGTGTAAAATCTTAATATGGAAAAGATTCGGGTATCCCTTGGGGGCATTATAGTGGTCGGCCATGGGAGGGTTTTCACAACCCTAACCCTAACTTGTTCCCAAAGATTTTATAACACTATAAATACAAAGGCTAGGGTTAATGTTTTTTATAGCTTTTGTGCACACACATTAACCTAATTTTTCCTTTGTTCTTCTCTTGCAAAAAATCGGCCAAAGCCTTTCAAAGGGTGTTTGGTTTTGTTTTTCTAAAACAAAGTTTTGTAGATCTAGCAATCGCTTTATTCGTTTGTTAATTCGTGTGTACAAGAACGTGGTAGTAAGACACTATTCTTACACCAATTGCTTTGAGTTATAAAACGGTAAGGGATAACTCGTTAAACCACTTTGTCACATCCATTGAAGAGATCTATTGAATTGCAAAAGGTACGTTACGTAATTCTTTCAGTTAATTATTTATTTGTTATGATCCTAAGTCTTCCGCTGTGTATTATGTGGTGTCTATATGTTTTATTGTATATTCATATATCTTATACTCAACATATATGTTAGACGATATGTATTAGGCTTTTTGTATTTAGGCCCGTATGTATTAGGCCCATATGTATCTTATATATACTCATATTATGTACCGAATATTAACAAGAGAGATACACATAATATTATACCGATCATTATATTATCTTACATGGTATCAAGAGTTCCCAACCGATCCTAACAAACACAGCTTCCGCCTTCTTTTCTCGTTCACAGCTTTGGTGTCTCGACTAAGTTTAGTCGATAGTTTGGTTTGGCTAAGTTTAGCCCCTTTTTTTCAGTTTGGTCGTCGGTTTCGTCGACAGTTTGGTTGGTCGACTGTTTAGTTGACAGATTGGTTTGCCTAGTTTTGTTCACAGTTTGGTTTTTATTCACCTAAGTTTAGTAGACGTTTTTCTTTTTTGTTTAGTTGACAAGTTTGGCTTATATTTGACTGCTTGGTTTCACAAGTTTGGTACGACCTGATTGGTTCTTTATTCAACAAAGTTTGGTTTTTATTTGACTGATTGGCTTGACTGGGTTCTTCCCACAGGGGGTTCAGCAGCAACAGCTAGGGGGGTCGTTCCCTGGTCAGTTCGCGACAGGGGTTCATCCGCAGCCTGGACCCTCCGTGCCACTAGTTCAGTTTGCGACAGGGGTTCCCCACCAGCTAGGGGGGTCGTTTCCAGGGGTTCAGTTGGGCCAGTTCATGCCAGGGGTTCAACAGCCACAAAGTGTTCCTTTTCATCCGAGTCAATTGATGGCGTCCGGTTCTCCAGGTTCGGGTCAAGCTACCGTTTTGCCGCATGCATTTACTACCAATACTCTTCAGGATCCAACCACCGGCAATTGGAACATGGATACAGGTGCGACATCTCATCTTAATGATTATGTACATTGTCTTAGTGATATTCTTAATATATGCATTTACCCGTCTGTTGCAGTTGGTGACGGGCGTTTTATTCCCGTTACTAACTCTGGGCATAGTGTTCTGTCTACCCCTTTTCGTCCACTTCGTTTAAATAATGTCTTAATCACTCCCAATATTGTCAAAAACTTAATTTCCGTTCGTCAGTTTGTCCGTGATAATTCTTGTACTGTTGAGTTTGACCCTTTTGGTTTTTCTGTGAAGGACTTCCTAACTCGACAGGTGCTCCTCCGCTGTGATAGCACGGGTGATATCTATCCTGTTACGAAGCCCTCCACTATACCTCAAGCTTTTCTTACTAGTCAATATACGTGGCATCAACGACTTGGACATCCAGGAAGTGAAGTGTTACGTCGTCTTGTGTCTAGTGATTCTATTTCTTGTAATAAAGAGAAGCTTCCCGTTCTTTGTCATGCTTGTCAGCTTGGCAAACATGTGAAGCTTCCATTTGTTAGTTCGTCTAGTTCTGTTACTTCCTGTTTTGATATTGTTCACTCGGATTTGTGGACATCCCCAATTCCGAGTCTTTCTGGTTTCAAGTATTATGTTTTATTTTTGGATCATTATTCTCAGTATGTTTGGGTTTATCCGTTAATCAATAAATCAAATGTTTTGTCTAAATTTCAGTTGTTTCGTAGTTATGTTCGTACTCAGTTTAAGTGTGAAATTAAATCGTTTCAGTGTGATCATGGTGGTGAGTTTGATAATCATGCTTTTCATACCTTATTTTCAACTAATGGCATTCAGTTTAGATTTTCTTGTCCTCGCACCTCTCAACAAAATGGTAAATCTGAACGTATGATACGTACAATTAATAACCTTATTCGTACCTTATTATTTCAAGCACATTTACCACCAAATTATTGGACTGAGGCTCTTAATATGGCTGTTTATTTATTGAATATATTACCTTCTCGTTCCATTAATAATGAGACACCTTTTACCCGTCTTTTTGGTGCCAAACCCGATTATAGTGTCCTTCGTGTTTTTGGATGCCTTTGTTACCCACATATTGATACTAATCATAAATTAGGTCCACGTGCCACCCCTTCAATCTTTCTGGGGCATGCTGCCAACCATTTTGGCTACCGTTGTCTTGACCTTAACACCAATAAGATTATCATTTCCCGTCATGTTACCTTTGATGAAACCGTTTTTCCGTTTCAAACACATAAATCCTTGCCTCCTCCCTCATATGATTTTTTGGAAGATTCTTCCGATCTAATTTCCACCATTATCCGTACCACGCCCATTGGTTCAAATTCGGACCCGATACCCACTACACCCACTGAACCACCTACATCACCAACACCAGTTACACCGCCATCACCACCTACACCACTTACCCCGCCTATGCCACCTATACCACATTCTCCACCACCTATTGTCGTACCTGCACCTCCAATCACTACCCATCCTACCGTATCTACTCATCCCATGGTCACACGTTCTCGTGTCGGGACTACTCGTCCTAATCCTAAGTATGCTGGTCATGTGTCTACTATTTCTCCTTTACCTCGGTCGTATAAGGATGCTCTTAATGATCCCAATTGGCGCAATGCTATGTATGATGAGTATAATGCACTTATTAAAAATAAAACTTGGACTAATGTACCTCGGCCTGAGGGTGCTAATGTTGTTCGTTGTATGTGGTTGTTTCGTCATAAGTATTTGGCTGATGGCACCCTTAGTCGGTATAAGGCACGTCTTGTTGCCAATGGTAGCACACAGGTTGAGGGTGTTGATGTTGATGAGACCTTTAGTCCGGTTGTTAAACCGGGAACTATTCGCACTGTGCTTAGTTTAGCCATTTCTCGTCATTGGCCTATTCATCAGCTTGATGTCAAGAATGCATTTTTACATGGTGATTTAGCTGAGACGGTTTATATGCATCAGCCTCCCGGATTTCGGGATCCTGTGCATCCTGATTATGTTTGTTTATTGCAGCGATCTCTTTATGGTCTTAAGCAGGCCCCTCGAGCATGGTTTCAGCGGTTTGCTGCTTATATTAATACTGTTGGCTTTAGTTCTAGTCGGTGTGACTCCTCCTTGTTCATTTACAAACAGGGTGTTGATATTGCATTCTTGTTGCTTTATGTGGATGATATTGTTCTTACTGCTTCCTCTGATCGTTTGTTACAACAGATTATATCCTCTTTACATCGAGAGTTCTCTATGACTGATCTAGGTGCTCTTAATTATTTTTTGGGTATTTCGGTTACGCGTGACTCTTCTGGGATGTTTTTGTCACAGCGTAAGTATGCTATGGAGGTTTTAGAGCGTGCACATATGGTTGGATGTAATCCTTCTCGGACTCATGTTGATACTGAGTCCAAGTTAGGTGCTGATGGTACTCCGGTTGATGATCCCACGTTATACCGGAGTCTTGCAGGTTCTCTTCAGTATCTCACATTTACTAGACCAGACATTACATATGCGGTGCAGCAGGTCTGTCTTTTTATGCATGATCCTCGTGAGCCGCACTTCTCTGCTCTTAAGCGGATTTTGCGGTATGTTCAGGGGACTTTGGACTATGGTTTACAGTTGTTTTCATCTACTACTGACTCCTTGATTGCCTATTCGGATGCTGATTGGGCTGGTTGCCCAACTACTCGACGGTCTACTTCTGGATATTGTGTTTTTCTTGGTAACAACTTACTCTCCTGGTCCTCTAAACGTCAACCGACGCTTTCTCGTTCCAGTGCTGAGGCTGAGTATCGTGGTGTTGCTAATGCTGTTGCTGAGACATGTTGGATTCGGAATTTACTTCGTGAGCTTCATACTCCGTTATCTTCAGCCACTATTGTGTATTGTGATAACGTGAGTGCTGTGTACTTGTCCTCTAATCCTGTTCAGCATCAGCGGACAAAGCACATTTAGATTGATATTCATTTTGTTCGTGATTTGGTTGCTATTGGTCAAGTTCGAGTTCTACATGTTCCTTCTCGGTTTTAGTATGCTGATATTTTTACCAAAGGGTTGCCGTCTATCTTGTTTGCTGAGTTTCGTGACAGCTTGAGTGTTCGGTCTCCTCCCGCTCAAACTGCGGGGGAGTGTTAGACGATATGTATTAGGCTTTTTGTATTTAGGCCCGTATGTATTAGGCCCATATGTATCTTATATATACTCATATTATGTACCGAATATTAACAAGAGAGATACACAAAATATTATACCGATCATTATATTATCTTACAATATATTCGATTCCGGACACGTAGATTTTTTAAAAGTAATAAGTCGGGGTTATCTATCTGTCAACCAGGTATTTATCAGTTTGATGATATATGGAGATATTATAGTTCCATATTTTGATACATACATATCATGACCATGGGATATTTCTTGAATATGAAATGTACAGCCTCTTTATGTGACTTTTTTTGTTTAGTTTGAGTTTGTTTTCGGCATATAAAAACTGTGTTTTGCTCATGCTAATTTTATAAACAAAATGTGAATGAAATTTAAAATGTTAAATATGTGATTATGATAATCATGTGTGGTGTTGTAACTGATAAACTAGAACTACCAACTTATGTTTTAAAATGTTACCAACAACTGAACTTAGAGATATCTAAGATCAATAGAAATTAAAGATCACCGAATATAAAACTACTGCAAGGGTAACACATAGTTTAAAATCAAATGGGTTATAACCATCCCACATCGCACTGTGAATGAATATACCTAGAAAGAAGTGATTATAAATAGGGAGGGAAGGGTCCTCTGAAGCATAGGTGAATTCAGATTTTGAAATGTCAAGTGTCATCATTCTTTTTGTAAATTAAAAGTTATAAATTTACAAAAAGATTGTTCGTACTCGAATTTTTAAAATTTAAACAAACCAATAATTTTGTGAAAAAAAGTTGACTGAAATATCTAAAATAAGAAGAATATGTAAGCTTGGTTTGAAAGCCTTTATATTTTTGTTACGTTCGCGTTAACCAAATTTTAGTTATGAATTTTACCTAATCACAATGATGAAACAAAAGCCGACCAATTTACAACTTTGGACCCGTATGCCCCCGTCCTGTCTCCGCCGCTTACATGACACATCGAAACGATACACCACTATTCAAAGAGTTATAAATCATGAAATGAAGTGCTTCGTACATTGTTGTATATAAGTTACTACAAATTTGTATCCTTAACCTATGTGGGGACTAAAGGTTAAAATGAGTTTTCATATAAACAAAAACATATGTGTAAAAAGACTTTAGTAGCATAAACCAAGATTTGTGAAACTTATAATACAACTTTAGCCTTCGCAAAAAAACAGCTAAAACAAAATCATAAACATGATACACGAAAACTTTACACAATGTTATGTCATCTTAGAAGTGTTAAATCTTATCACAAACTATTTAACCGAGGTTATTGACATATAAAATGTAAACTTAGTGAGGCTATGATATGTTAGTGTGATCTTTCATTTTCATTTTATTAGCAATGTTATCAACCAAAAACAATGAACTATCATCGTTCTTGTTACCCATCAATCGCAATTTGTTTCATTTGGTTTGAATAAATAAATCGGTTCGTATTTGGGCTATAGTTGACAAATGGTAATCATGTTGCGTTTATCTGTTTACTTAATTTAGCACACTAATGTTTGATAAAATGCCGCTAAGTATTAACAACAAATTTTTTGAAAAGGAATGAAGGGCAAATCTCTTGTTTGTTGCAAATGGCAATGGAGAATTAATTTTCGATTCTCTTTCCGGCAAATTCCTTCTTTAGAAAAAGTGAAGAATGGTTGAGAAAGAGGCATAGTAGGCACAAGAGATATTGATGAGGATGGAAGGATGGCATTATGATTAAAGACGGACTGCAAGGTATATGTTGGAAATGCATGTGCATTGCACATGCCATCACAAATAATAAAAACTTTCGTAAACCTTAATATTATTTCTCTCCCGGTGATTTGATGTTCTCTACATCTTCGGGTATTGTGATGTATAACAATAAAAAAAAATATATAATATGACTCTATACATTATATACATATTTTACTTTTAAAATCACGATTCACACTTTTTGTATTGGTTCTCGTTAATTGAAATAATCTTCCCAAACAAAATCAACAAAATTCAACCAACCTTTTCTTTGACAACCCTATGTATTATATTGATTTTAATAATTTGTATAAATTTAAAGGTGTTTGTTTCGGCTTATGTAGCCAGCTTATGGCTTATTTGGTCTTGGACTTTTGTTCTCACTTTTTATGGCTTATTTGAAACTTTTCGGCTTATATAACTTTAAAATGACATAATATACTTTTCTTTTAGATAACGGACACAAACTAGTTTTATACAAGATTCATGTTGAATGTTTTTTAGGCCAAACAAGAATAAAAGAAAAACCTAGTTTTATAAAAGATTTAACGAACACATATACAAGAGTCATGTTGAATGCTTTTTTAGTCCAAACAAGAATAAAAGAAAAAACTAGTTTTATAAAAGATTCATGATGAATGATTAAAAAGTTGAATTTTTATAAATTAGCTTGCATAGCATTGGAACCCGTGAATTAATATGTCTCAGTTCACCGTACTCAAATACTTGCAAGATAAACTAATAATAAACCAAATTATGTTGCAAATATTCACTAATGTATATAACCTACCACCATTTCATATCTTTAATCTATGTTGGACTATAACTTAAATGAGTTTAATAAAAAGAAAACACATGCAAGGATCCCAAAAATTTGTAATTGTTTATAGACTAAAATACACGGTTGGTCCCTAAACTTGGCATAACGCTTCGCGTTGAGACAAAACTCGGTCTTTTCATCGTTGGGGGTCCCTATTTCAAGTTTTATACTCGCTACAGGTCCTTTGACCATATTGCCGTTAGTCAAGGACATCTTATGGCGTTAGATTTATCTTTAGTCCAAGGGCACATTTGTCATTTTACCACTGTCCATTAATTACCGTGTCAGCCCACTTGTTTAACCAGATGTGCTACAGTAAAACCTCGCTAATAAAAGGGACATTTTATCACCACTCATCATTTATCTTTCCTAACAGCTAAAATCTTATCTTCTTCACCGACGGTAAAATCTGAAAAATGGTGGTGTGTTCATGCAACAGAAGGGCCGTCATTAGAACCTGCTGGAACAACACGAACCCCGACAGGAGGTTCTATGCCTGTCCAAGACAGGTTGGGACACTTAATTTTATTTCATATTAAAGTTGGCATGTAGTGCTTTACCTTAAAATGTGTTGATTATAGTAGTATATCTGTTTTATTATAATTGTGATTTTATACAAGTGGGTTTAGTTGGTGTTTATGAGGCAAGAAAATGCTAACATTTTGATTATC
This sequence comes from Chrysanthemum seticuspe, assembly GCA_019973895.1. Lineage (NCBI taxonomy): Eukaryota > Viridiplantae > Streptophyta > Magnoliopsida > Asterales > Asteraceae > Chrysanthemum > Chrysanthemum seticuspe. The sequence goes on along the minus strand of BPTQ01000005.1, from coordinate 65,408,744 downwards.
AATTATAGGCTACAACATGTCCGTTCATTGGGTGGTACGATCCACCCATGCAAAGGAGAGCAAGGGATGTTATCATCTACTTGCAGAGGACTATCTACAGAAACGAGGCGGCATTACAAGAATGCGAAGCCACCCTCATTTCTGAGACTATGGAAGCGGTCAACGCTGGTGACCGTGCAAACGAGGTTGAGGCTGCTCACCAAGCAGCCTTGGCCGATCTCCTTGTTGAGAAGGAGAAAGTTTGCCGTCTCAGGAACTTTTGTGCGTTGTCTTGAATGGTCGTCTTCTTGGTTTTTCTATGGTTCTTCTATAGGGTTTAGATAGGTACTGGTTTTTGTGTTTTGAATCGGTGGTAGATGGTCTAGTTGTGTTTAAGAAGTTTTAGAGTACGTTGACCAAGAATAGTCTTTTGGTGTATAATGTTTGGTCCTTATACAGTGGTAATATATTTCTTTTATGCTTTGGTCCTTATACTGTGCTGCCTTTACTAGTAGGTCCTTTGCCCCAAGAATTTATATATCACTTGCCACACAAATGATCAAACTCATAACACATCTACGAGTATCAAAGATGGATGAATGATGAGGGATGGATGAACAGACACGACTTTTGAGTATCAACATAAACTTGATATGGTGTTGTTCATCCATCTTTGATCCTTCATTCCTGTTTGTGATGATAGAATAACCGTATCCAACTTAAAACCCATATCCAAGTATCAAAGATGGATGAATGATCTGAGATGGATGAACATACACCACTTTTGAGTATCAACATAAACTTGATATGGTGTTGTTCATCCATCTTTGATCCTTCATTCCTATTTGTGATGATAGAATAGTCGTATCCAACTCAAAACCCAAATCCAAGTTCAACAGATCCTAGATTCATAGACGTATGAAGTCTCAAAGATGGATGTATGGCACCACTTTTGAGTATCAACATAAACTTGATATGGTGTTGCTCATCCATCTTTGATCCTTCATTAGTGTTTGTGATAATAGAATAACAGTAACCAAACTCAAAACACAAATCCAAGTTCAACAGATCCAAGATTCATAGACGTATGAAGTCTCAAGGATGGGTGAACCGACACCATTTCTGAGTATCAACATAAACTTGATATGGTGTTGTTCATCCATCTTTGATCCTTCATTAGTGTTTGTGATAATAGAATAACAATATCCAACTCAAAACACAGATGTATGAAGACTCTATAAAAACAATACAATAAAAACACAATTTAACCCATACACTAACATGACATGATTTCATACATAACGCAAATGGATATATTTCCAAATGCATAAAATTTTGTAGTCTACAAAGTTCAGAAACATACATTGTTTAAACACAGCAAATAATGTTTAGGGGAATACATATTCGATGGATAACATTGGCTTTCATATGCTTAAACATCATTTTTTGTGGTGAAGAAAGCTTTGTTGCTATAATCTTGGTCTTAGTCCAAAATTGTTTTGGAGACCCACCAGAAGCAGCATCAACTTGACTTCCAGATTGAGACTGGATCACACTTGGTTGATCATTACCTTCATAGTTGTCACCTGTAACCTTTGCCTTCTTCTTTGCTGTAACTTTTGGCTGGGATGAACCTGTTTTTTGAGACTGTTGTGTAGTGCGTTGACTTCCTGTTACACCTCCTTGCCCAAGACATGTTTTCTTGTTGTGTCCAGCATAGCCACATATACCACAAACCACACTCTTACTAGACTGTGACAAGTTACTGTTTTTGTCACTATTATCATTTTCAATAAAAGCCCTGATTCTTTTCTTTCATGGCCTACCTAATGGTTTATGATGTTTAGGTGGAAGAATGGTTGTAGGCACTTGTGACTTATACCAATGCTCATAACCATTTATTAGCTGGATGTGGTGTTTGTAAGTTTCTTTCCAAGTCTTAAGCAAGTAACATGGATGAACCCATGATTCAACAGATCCTATTTGCATTCCATTCAACCTCATACACCGATGAGTATCAACAGCATATTTACATGGCATACCTGTAAGCTCCCATCTTCTACATGTACAAGCCCTAGCTTCAACATTCACAATAAACTTGTCTCCCCATCTACTGACCTCATACTTTTCTCCTTCAACCCGTAAAGCAGTGTACTTATAAGCCTCTTTCTTGATTGCATCTAACATGAGTGTTGCCTTTGGTGTTAATGGTCCGACACACTTTTGAATCACATTCACAACGTTCACTATTCTTTTCATACAATACTCTCTAATGTATTCCAAAGCAGTAATGATGGGTTGGTGCCTACCTCCCACTAGTTTCCCATTGAACACCTCACACATGTTATTAAGTAGCACATCAGAATGAGCCATCCCTACAACATGTTTGGTTGGGTACCTGAAAAATGTCGTAGAACAAAAGATGTACAAGTAGACATAGATTTGGTTAGGTACCTGAAAAATGCGATCTTAGCTTGACCAATGGGTTGGTGGTATCTTACTTAACCAAGCATGGGCAAGTTCGCTAAACCTCTTGAATGCCAGCATGGCTGCCTCAAATTGTTGCACGGTTGTTGTTGCTGCACATCTCCACAAATATTCCTTGTATGCTTTAGTATTCCATTGCAATTTCATATTATCATGGATGTGCTTCAAACAATATTTGTGTTCAGCACTAGGGAATACTTCTGCTAACGCTGGAATGATACCCTGCACAAATAAACATCAATTCCTTACTAATAAAACTTGCATTTAACGATAATACAATTGAATCTAATCAACTAAATGGTAAAATCACCTTTTGCCTGTCGCTGATAAAAGTGTAGTTTGAGTTTGGTTGCAAGTCAAGATCATCTCTTAGACATTCAAGAAACCAAATCCATGAGTCTTTGCTTTCAGCTTCTGCAACCGCGTAGGCTAAAGGGTATATTCCATTGTTGCTGTCTATATCGAATGCTGTAAGAAGCTGGCCAGGAAAAGGACCCCTCATAAAAGCACAATCTAACCCCAACAACTCTCTTTGACAAGCTTTATATCCTTCCTTCAAAGCGCCTAAGCATACATACATTCTCTTGAAAACTCTGGTTGGACTTGTTGCATCTGTTGCAGTTTGTACACTTATCCTAACTGTTGTATCTGGGTTAGTTTTCTGCAACTCTTCAACATAGTCTCTTAAAAGGGTGTATTGCTGCTTATGATCACCCCTAATCTCATTTTCTGCCTTGTTTTTTTGCCCTTAATGCTTTTTGCATAGACACCTGAACTTCAAACTGTTTACTGAGCTGATCTTGAATAGCCCTGATTGGAATATCTGGATTGACTTGAACTTGGTCAACTATTTGCTTCGAAAGAAACTTGTAGTCACAAGCTTTAATGTCTCTTGATTGCAAACATTTGTGTTCATCCCTGAAAATTCAAACAATCCGTACATCTTTATCTGTATTTTTGTCTACATACAACAACCATGGACAATCTGTTGCTTGCTCCTTGCGTGTTGGAAAATATACATCCCTACCAAGGCCTCTAGTTATCGGACCATTTTTCCTCTTTGGGGCTTTTCCTAGCCCTGAACCTTCGGTTATTCCACAAACAGGTATTTGTCCAAGACACCTAACCCTACTTCTCTGTTTGTCATTCTTAATTAGTTGCAATTTCCTCCTAGTCTTTATTGAAAACAGGTAGATCCTATCTTTCACTTCTTTTGCAGTTACAAAACTTTGACCACAGAAAAAAATATTTCGTCCTCTGTTTGTGCTGCCTCACTTAACTTTTGTTTCTTGTATGCCCTCAATTTGTTCCTCCTAATAACATACTCATCCTCATTCTCAGACCCACTTGCAAAATCATTATCATCTAACAGATCCAACTCATTTTTCTTAAAAAAATCATGTGGTAGCTGGCTGGTGGTACCTATAGATGGTAAATCTGTAGTCTCGGTCACTTTGAACAGATTAACATCAAAATCAGGCTCCTCAAAAGTATTAGCCTCATCGACAACTGTGTTTCCATCACCATTGTTCTCAATATCATCATCGTCACTCATATAACTGTCGTCTCACTCACATTGTCATCACTTAAAGCTTCATCGATTTCACTTACCTGTACAGATTTACCTTTTTGGATATGATCCACAGGATTACATGTTTCCTCCTAATGATGACCTAACTCTTGATCATTTTGACATACCTCTTCAGGACTATCTATTTGGATATGCTCAACATGTTTATCTATATGCTGATTGACATCACCTACAACATCTTCAGTCTGACAGACCTCTATAGATAGAAACAAGGGTTCTGTTTCTGGCATCTGACTATATTGTACCAAAGTATTGACTTCCAAAGGTTGATGTGTAACCTTATATATATCCTCTACCACAGATTTATTAACAATGTTTCCTAAGAACAATTTCTTTGAGCAATATGGAACAATAGCAAGAGCTGCCTTTTTCTTTGTTGCATCCACATCAGCAATAACTGTCCTAATTGACTTTGGTGACATTTTATCAACGTCCAATGTTGTCTTACTATTTTCAACATAAACCTCTATCATCTTATAGTCATCAACAAGATCTTTCAATATTTCTAAATTAGCACTCTCACTTAAGCTATACAAACCATCATCTAAATTACTACCACGCTTAACAAAGTAATAGTAATGTTTTGAACCGAGCTCATAACCCAATTCATACATAAGAACATCCAACTCTTCAACTGACACACTATCAACATCAACCAAATCAACTAAACTTTCCATACCTCCAACGTATATTCTACCAGACCAGTATTTAAAGACACCATTGTGATGAACTCTCATGCTAAACATATTAGATCTACCACCTGAAAACATGTCAATATATGTTTAAAGCATTCTAAAAACTTAATTGGGAAACAATAAATACCACAATTACAAATTCCAATGACTGTAATAAAAAAAATAGTACCGTATTTCTTCTTAGCAGAGTCGTATAGGACGGTAACATCAACTGGATAACCTGGATGTCTTCTTACTTTCCATAGAGTAAAGTCCATGTTTCGGTTTTATGATTGATAAACAGGGGTTTTATGACTTGCAATTAGGGTTTGTGAATTCTGATAATTCTTGTAGCGAAAGTTCTGGGACGAATAATAATACAGACTATGTGTTTATTGGGGCGGGAAGAGGGTTACATTACATGTGAAAATAATTAAGAAATTTTTAATTGAAATATGGAATTGACAAAAGTGCCCTTGGACTAAAGACAAATCTAACGCCATAAGATGTCCTTGACTAACGACAATATGGTCAAAGGACATGTAGCGAGTATAAAACTTGAAATAGGGACCCCCAACGATGAAAAGGCCGAGTTTTGTCCCAACGCGAAGCGTTATGCCAAGTTTAGGGACCAACGGTGTATTTTAGTCTTGTTTATAAAACTAATACAAAGTTTGAATCACTATTTACATAAATACAATTGGATTAGAATATTGTCTATGCATTACTCTGTAACCAAAGAGAAGGAAAGGAATATAATAAGGCTGGGTGACAAACTCGCTCGAAAACTCACAGAACTGCAGAAGCTGCTATGTTTTCTTTTTCGCACAGAAACATGTTGACCATAACTAAAAATTTACCAAGACAGAAAGAGCTTTTACAAAGATAAGTGGTGATTGATAACTGATCTGTCATGGAAGAGCTTTTGCCTTGAGTAGAAATGGTTTGATAATGACTCTAGAGCATAATTCATAATCTTTTTGTGATACTATTAACGATATTTTTTCATGACGTAAGAACTTGTTTGTGCCAATCAAATGTGTGCTTAAAATTCATTTGCAGTTTTGCTGATATGCAAACATGATTCTTATATTTTCATATTATTACAATGTTATTCAAGATGTAATGAAACTTTACAATCAGGGCCGATCCTGAGCTTTATGATGCCTTGGGCGAGTCGACTGAAAGATGCCATTTTTAAACAACCACCGTACTATATACTTTTAGGCATTTTGAAACTAATAAAGCCAAGTGGCTCTTTCTCACACAAACATTTATTCAATAACCAAAAAGTTACAATATGAAGAGATAAAATGTGTATAACAAGTTCACTGTATATCACTACAAAATAGTATCGTCATGTGTTCTTTAAGCAAAAACATCGATTATCATGTAATAGTTTATGTTTTGAAAACAGACAAGTTGTCGAACCAAGTAAGAACCACCTTAGTGGTTCAAACGGATAGTAATTAAAAAATTGAAGTGTGCTAATTCAAAACATCAAACATGTAGAGATGTATTGTTTAAATTCTTACATGCGAGTCTTTGGAGGATTCAGATTCATATTCAATAAATACTCTTATAATTCGTTACTAATATTAGTAGTTAAAAAAACATGCTCTATGTGTTTAAAAAGTACATTATATTCCTTAACTCCAAGTTAGTAAATAAAAACATGAAAATGAAATCAGTTACAACTCGTTTCAAGAAAAGACAAGAGAAATGACTGAATCATTAGCCAAAGTTACTTTTGAAACTACTAGAACAATACTCGTACATAACGACGAAATTTTATAACGATAAGTTTGTACAATTGTGTAGTTATTTATTTTCATCAATTATAAACTACTAGTTAAATAAAAATACGTTGTAATATGATGTCTTATATAATAGAGTTTGTGGATGAATTTTAGAAATTATTAGTCTTGGATTAAACAAATACAAAATCTCTCTTTAAAAAAAAAAAAAAAAAAAAAAAAAAGAAAAAAAAAAGAAAAAAAAGAATTGTCAAAAGTTTTAATGCATTTTTTAAAAATTTTAGGCGAGAATTGTTGCATAAGCTTTCGTTTAAACAAAATTGTTCAATTTATGTGAAAATTTAAGTTTGAAAAATAGCATTTTGAGATTAAACACTACTGACATTTAAGTTTTTTTTACGGTTTTTAACCCAAACATGCATGATTTATATGTAATAGAAGGGTACCCGCGCAATGCGGCGGTGAGTACACGGTGACTATTTTTGTGGCGAGCAAATGTTTTTCATTTTAAACCTTCTTTATTTAGCATATCCCAAATATTGTATAACGTAGTAGATATATGTTTTTCAAAGAACGTTTAAATTATTAATTATGTAAATAGTTAACGCTTTTATTTTTTTAAATTTTAGCATTAAATTGGTGGTTATAAGTTTAGTGAGCTTTTCTTATGGACAATTTTATTAAAATATATCATTAATGGAGGGGTTACTGTATGGTTTAAATGAGACTTAAAATTTTACATTAATTTTCTAATTTTCCTTTTAAAGTAATGTTTTTTGTCTTAAAATTTTAAGACTTCCTTTTATAGGAAGTCCCAAATGTTTTATAATGTAGTATAGATAATTAAGATTAGACTAAAATACACCGTTGGTCCCTAAACTTGTATCGGAGGATCGCGATGGGACGAAACTGGCCATAATCATCGCCACGGGTCCAAACAGTAGCCATTAAATGCCAGATTGGTCCCTTGACCAAGTCAAAGTCTGATTTTTGTTTTGTAGTCAAGGGTATTTTAGTCCATACACATTTAAACTTTTATAACACATTTATGTTTTACCCCTTCATCTTTCACCCTCTTCATCATCTACCCAAATCATTCATCTCCCCAACATTCATCATTCATCTCCCCAGATTATTTAGTTATCTATTCATCATTCAACTCAGCTCAATTGCAGCCATAACTTAATTGGTTATAGAAGATGATATTTGTATATTGAATAAACGGATCAATTGTTACATTGTGTAGCTATATATCACAGGTGCTGAATGCTAAACGACTATTCTTGCAGAACAAATGAGCCTTCTATCCTATTACTGATATATAGAGAGAGGGAAATTTAACGGAGAGAACATATCAACAGAAGTAGATGTAGATGCAGGTCCTGGTCCAGGTGCTCGCTTGAATTCATAAGGACCGTTCTTTACTCCCCAAACCTGCAATAAGATATAGATTAGATGCAGTAAATTTTAACGAACTTCTGTCAAAGTTTGGATTGTATTTTATTAATAACTGGTAAATCGTCAAAAAAAAGCTAAAAAGGCACAGTTCAAAATCGTTTTTAAGGTTATTATAACGATTATGATTTTGAAGGACTATTATTGGTATAAGCAACCGCGTTGCTAGATCTACAGTTTCAAACCTGAATTCAGAATATAGTTATCAAAATTATTTCACTGATAATGCGCAAGTTCACCATAAAATATTATGAAGCTTATACAGTGGATGATTTGATGATTTTTGTTTAGATTTCTTTTCTGATGCCATCTTCATGATCGTAGGTGGACATGTAAATCAATTTAACCCAAACAACAATATGAAAAGATAGGAGAGCCAATTAAGTAGTAATATCTATAATCAAGAACAGAATAAGTATTAGTCAACACGGAAAATGGAGCATCAATATACCTGACATCTGGAGCAACGAGATGCTTAACTATGATCCCAATCAAAGCAGCAAGCTGACCCACAAAGTTATCTTGTGTGGTATATCTGTTAACAGTGGAGCCTTGGGGCGACATCACATGCTGTAAGCGTGGTATGGTCTTTGAACTAACACTTCCTTCTTCGGTTTCAAGTCTCCCATATGTGCATGGGCCTGCTGAGATGTCACTACAACGAACCTGAATACAAAGACGAAGCAAAGGTAAACTAGGACTTAATTAGCTTTTGTACAAGATAAACTGTCGCAAGATTGAATAGAATAGAAATAAACGACTCAAAAATCTATGTCCAGTTCAAATTACATCAGTTTTGATTAATATGTACTTGCCAGAACCAAGCCAAATTTGAGATGCTGCACCTCCATTTTAGCGGTAACGATAGACATACCCTCCCTCTTGTTTCTTCATATCTTCTTCAGTTAACGGATCAAGTGTATCGTACATTAAATGATCAAGATCGATATCCTTCTTCCTAGGATCCATTCTAACCTGTATATAATAAGAACCAAGAATGGGTAAAATAATTCAAATCAATATGCCAAATGGTAACAAGGGACAGGAATGGTAGCAATTTTCCTACTGATTCGTTACATTCTCATAGGGGCTCAAGCTTTTAGCTGAAACATCTTTTGTAAGACTTTCTGAACATTCATAACATAACTAAAAGTCTAAAAGGCATGATAAATACACCATTTGAGGTTGATGCATCAGCTGCATGATAAATACACCTCCGATACAAGCTTTTAGCATATTACATACCGGAGCCCGGAGGTGATAAATACACCATTAATATTTGCCATACACCATTAAAACTGGCTATTTTACCCATTGCTCTTCAGTGTGTGCAAATTTTAGTTATAAGGGCATTATGGTAAAATAAAGAACAAAATTGGTGTATGACAAAATTAAATGGTGCATTTATCATCTCCAGATACATAAAAGTGGCAAAATGGATGGGTCAGGCAAGTCGTAACGGGTCAAAATGGTTTATTTTTGCACCAGTCCAAAAGAGGTGGGATTTAGTTGGGTTGATCCAAAACATTTTTTGTCCATATTTTTTGTTGTTTTTCTATTTGTGATTTTATAAATAAGAATATAATCTTTATGAAAAATGATTTACAAACTTTAATGAAACAAATACAAAGTCTAGTTACTTGACTTGATAAACGAAATACAATTTAGCTGACTTTGACCCGTTTCTGTTTAGCTAATTTTTTTTGGCAAGAGAATTAGCTGCTTGATATGTTTAATGGTAGAACATAACCGAATCTAACCACTTATAAGTAAATGATTGGAATTTCCACCACTAATAGTATCTGTATACACCATTTACTCGAAAAAATAATTATTTACCAGGTCACACCCATGTTACATTTAGAAAGATTGCAAGATACATGAGGGATTGACATCAGAATACAGGGTGGACAGATCATTAACTTTACAAATGTAACTTAATTAATCAACAGAGTAGACAATATACATACCTACAAGAATACGAATAACACATACTCAAGAATACTAGCAAACTAGACTTAGTTAACCAGAAAAGTTACCTTGTATATAGGAGATAGTGGGGTTCCTTGGCTATTCTGATGATTTTGAAGAGATTGATGACTGAAACAAATCACGTCCTTTTAGAAATGGAAAAAGAAAGAAAGAAATACAATACTGCCGAAAGAGTTTCGTCAATGTTTCATAACTGTTAGGGCTTAAGCTTTAACCTACACAACCATCTTGAGAAAAACATGTTTTGTGGTTTGTTTCATTTGTATGGATTATATAAAATCACATGATCATATGTGTAGCCATGCAGACAAGAGCTTAGTTTGCATCTACCTGGCAAAGAAATCCACGGGACCCCACAAAACAATCATTAGATGATGACTTTGCACAAACTAGAATGCTCGATATAGTAATAAATAAGACTTTTCAAAGTTTCTGCAGACAGCAGGTTTCTTGACATATGGACATCGATGTCAATATGTGATATGTAATTAGATTGTAAGGCTCACTTGCATTTATTAAAATGACTAAAGACTCTCTCAAATATAATTTAATTGGACAGTGAAGGCTTGTTTTTAAGCTAAGTAACTAAGTAAGACATCTGCAAATGGGTGGTTGTTAACAAAAAGAATTTCACATATAAGTCCAGCTTTTACTCAACATCAGAATGTCACTAAACAATGTTTTTTGGGCATAATCAGAAATGTTTTATGTTTATTACATAATTTCTCATTTTAGGGCTATAACAGAAATATACAAGCATACAAGCTAATAGAAACGAGGTAAGCATTTTATATACTGGAATTAGCCACCGAAGAGGATATGTTTACATTATACGACATTAATACACTTGGTAATAATTCATAATGCTAATCAAAATTTCAGGAAACAAAACGGATATAAAAAACTTTGGTATATTACAATATCTGAGAAGGTGCAAATACCTGCAAATTGCCACTGTCACACTATACGAAGTGTGGGCAATTAAATTTAAGTACAATGAACGTCTCCAATCTACAATAACTGAGCTCTCTCCAACTAAATCATCCAACTGTCAAAAGATACATTATATTAACATCAATCTAGTAACTCAGCTTAGATCCACATCACACATAAATCTTACAGACGCTAACATCTAATCATAAATTCTTGAAAGCTATATCAACAATATATAACATATTACTAGCCCAGTTAGATATAACACACAAGAGTCTAGAATTAAAATACTGTAACATTTATCATTGGTTTATTTACCTTGGGAGCCCACCTGCGTACAAAGTAAGGAGAGTCAATACACCATTCGAGATTGATGCAGCAGCTGCAATATTTATCGTCTAAAAGGCATGATAAATACACCATTCTAAGACTTTCCCTATACACCATTCAATATACAAATATCATCTTCTTTAACCAATTAAGTTATGGCTGCAAATGAGCTGAGTTGAATGATGAATAGATAACTAAATAATCTGGGGAGATGAATGATGAATGTTGGGGAGATGAATGATTTGGGTAGATGATGAAGAGGGTGAAAGATGAAGGGGTAAAACATAAATGTGTTATAAAAGTTTAAATGTGTATGGACTAAAATACCCTTGACTACAAAAAAAAATCTGACTTTGACTTGGTCAAGGGACCAATCTGGCATTTAATGGCTACTGTTTGGACCCGTGGCGATGATTATGGCCAGTTTCGTCCCATCGCGATCCTCCGATACAAGTTTAGGGACCAACGGTGTATTTTAGTCTTAAGATTAAATTTGTCAATGTTACATCTCAAAGAATTGAGTACTCCGTATAAACTACCATATTGTATCCTTATTATATCGTGGTTCCTTCTATGTTAAATTTAGAATCTACCTAAAAATGAGTATATTCAATAGTTAAATTCTAATATAAATCTGCCATTCAAATTTTTATTTTTAATGTACATATAAATCAAATTATAGAGAAAAAGAAACAAGAAAAAACAGTTGTCTTGTAAAAGTTAAAACCTAAACGTGTGAAGCTAAAATGATACTAATAGGTTATTGTTTTAATTTATTTTTCTTATCTCCCACAAAGGTCATCTTCTACACATCACTTTTACAGCCACAACCATGGCACGCCGGAAAACTCAACAACGTCATAAACTTCAGGTATTCATCTAAAGTTTTTTGTATCCAAGGTGGTTTCCGGGATCCTACACAGCAACCCAAGTATAACATGCACCTAAAATATGATGCCCCTAGTTTTTCTGATGCCCCGGTCCGTCGCCCACTTCGCCCATAGGCAAGGCCGGCCCTGTTTACAATTAATATTAAGACTTATCTTAGAGTTTAGTGACCAAATGTTAAATGTGTAAAATGACTTAAGTAGCATATAAGAAGATTTGTTAAGCCTTTTACATTGCTTTAGCGTTTTCAAAACAGCTAAGCCGAAATCATAAACATGATACCGAAAACTAAACACAATGTTCTGTCATATTAGAAGTGTTACAATATATTCAGTTAACCACCAAGCTCAATTTGTTGCATTTTGCTAAAGCATATGTATATGTCCGGTTCAGGTCATGTAGATTTTTTATAGGTAATAAGTCGGGGTTCTCTATCTGTTCACCGGGTATTTATCAGTTTGATCATATGGAGATGTTGTAGTTCCATACTTTGATATATACGTATCATGACAATGAGATATTTTCTTGATTATGAAATGTACCGCCTCTTATGCGACTTTTCGTTTAGTCTAAGCTTGTATTCGGTATATAAAAACTGTGTTTTGCTCATGCTAAGTTGAGTGTGAATGAAATTTAAAATGTTAAATATGTGACCATGTCAAGACGACAGTCCTAAATGATCTTTATATTATACAAGTGTAGTTTTGTAACTCATAAGCTAGAACTATCAACTTATGTTTTTATATGTTAGCAACAACTGAACTTAGAAATATTTAAGATGAACCAAAAGATCACTGAATATAAAACTAGTGCAAAGATAACACATAGTTGAAGTAATTGAAAATGTAAAAGTTCATAGTTTAAAATCAAATGGGTTATAACCATGCATCCCACATCGCATTGTGAATGAATAAAGCTAGAAAGATGTGATTATAAATAGGGAGGGAAGGATTGTTTGGAAGATAGGCAAGTTTAGATTTTAAAAAGCCAACGGCCATACTTCTTCTGTTATGGCTATAAATTTATTTAACTTGTGTTAATGATTTTATTATATTAATAAATTGTATGCTCAAAAGAGTTAGAAATCATGATATGGCATTTCTAGTAGATTGTTGTATATAAGTCCAGCTTTATATTTTACAAAACTTTAATTGTGTGTTTCTAAACAGGCTTTTTTGAGCTTATAAGTTACATACACTTTAGTTTGAGCAGTAAAACAATTGTATAATTGTAAATGAGCTTTCGAGCTAGAGCTTGAGTTAATAAACGAGCCTATCAAATTTTATCTTTTACACGAACATATCAAGCTTGAAAGTTAGTTTATTGTAAGAGTAAAAAAAGTTATAAATCTTAGACGAGCTTCGAGCTCGAGCTCGAATAACAAAACAATATTCGAGTTCGAGCTCGAGCCAATTTACAAAAGTTTATTCGAGTTCGAGCCGAGTAGTTCATAAACGAGCCTAACTCGTTTAGGTCAAAACTCGACTCGGCTCGGATCGTTAACACCCTTAGTTGTGATATTATGTATGAGTTTGTTATAGGGTTGTGAGTACAAACTAATACATGGTAGCACAACAATCTTTTTTTTCACTTATGTATACGCTTTCATAGTTGAGAGGAATGTTATAGTTATAGATGATGTAAATGGATGCAGGGTCGGTCCCGAGTTTGGTGCTATCCTGAGTTTGGTGATACCCTGGGCGAGACGATCGAAATTATGACCCTTGTGAATAAATACTGCAATAATTACTACCATGGAGTGAGGTTCTCAGAATTGTTAGTCTACCAACTTCTACTTTCTACTTTTCTTTTGAATTTAAAACCTTGATTCGGAAACTAGTTATAATACCTGTGCACGCACAGAATTTTGACAAAAAAAAAATTATTCTGTATTAATACATATAATATATATAGTTATAAGTTTCGTACACGCATTAAATTTACATATAAATCAAATTTATTTTAACATTTTAGTTCAATATATACACATATAACAATTTGCCCATGAAAATTATGACATAAGTACAACTAATACTTATGCATGAGTTTTTCATTATGCATTTATATCCATTAGAATTTGGTAAAATATTTGTAAAAATTTCTGTTAGGTAACTCAAGATTTAATTTATTTAGCGATAAAGATGTTGATGTTGTTATTTAAATTTCACTACTGATATTATGTTGTACACATGATGCAAGTTTAATAGCACATAATGAGCGTTGATAAAGTACAAGTATACTTATTTTATAATGAGCGTTGATATTATGTTGATGTTCTATAAAAATATTTTTCTAGATAGCCTTATATAAATAAATAAGAATTACATGAATCATTCTTATAAGTACAATCACGTACATTTATTTTTATATTAAAGTAAACCGTGCTTACAATTTGATAGTTATATTCACGTTTTCAGTAATTTAGCCGTATTTAAAATGTAAACTCGTGTCCATGTAAGTTATTTTAAAAATGAAATAAATGAGTCCTTATTGAACGTAAAAAAATTGATACTTATAATCTTATGTAAATTTATATGTTGTTATTTTAAAACAACATATACATTGTATTTTTTAATATATAAAGTTTAAAAGTATAAAGTATAAGGGGGTATTTGTTTATAATCCAAAATTATTAAAAGACATGGAGGTTTATAATATTACACTTAACTCTATATAATTTTTAAAAAATCAACCACTAAAGTTTTATTAATTACCTCATCTTTTTTTAAGTTTTTTTTTTCAAAAATTTGACACCTTATATTTTGATGTGTTTTTTTTATGGGCAAATTGTCTGAAAAGGCATCGAACTTGCCACATTTTCCTTTTGTGGGCATCGAACTTTTTCCCCCCTAAAGTAGCCCTAAACTTGCCTAGTTTTCCTTTTGTAGCCTCTAATCAGAAATTAATTACATAAATTAACATAAATCATCCATGTGGCTCTAAACAATTACACCGTTCATCCTTAAGTCAATTACATAAAAGGTCCATGTGGCACTAATAATTTACACATTTCGTCCTTGTAGCTATAAACTAAACTAATCCAGGCAGCCACCATCCACCTCCTGCCGCCACCATCCAAAACTTGTGTGCTCCCTGTCATGGGTCTCATTGTGGTGAATTTCGGTGTGGTAAATCTTCAAATAATCACCATCAACTAACTTATACTTGGTGGCCAAAGTATAACATGCACAGTATATCTCGATATGCAACATAAATATTGATACTTGCATCAAAATGTTATTATTGGTACTTGGCTACTTGCAATTCACTAGATGAATTTGTAGTGAAATTTTTTTTGAAGAATCTTTTTATATCCATGCTGTGAAAATTGCAACAAAAAAATGTCCGAATTGTAATACAAATTATCCATTTGACAATTGTCATCTTGGTACATAATTCAAAGTTATTGCATTTAGGTACAAAAGATTCTTCAATTTGCATTTAAAAAAAAAAAAAAAAAAAAAAAAAAAAAAAAAAGCCAACATTTTACTAATCTAACCTAAACTAGATCGGATCCTAAGATATCTAAATAAGCACAATTATCAATTTGCATTTAAAAAAAAAAAAAAAAAAAAAAAAAAAAAAAAAAAAAAAAAAGCCAACATTTTACTAATCTAACCTAAACTAGATCGGATCCTAAGATATCTAAATAAGCACAATTAAGTCTAATGAGTACCAAAAAAAAAAAGACTTAGCTACTGATGTAGTGCTGTTGTAGTCTAAAACAGACCACGGGGCTTTTAAGGAGCTTTTACAAGCTTGCCAAGAGCTTATGAAAATGGCTCAGTGGGCAGATTATGAGGTGCAGGGTAAAATCATTTCAAACAGCTTAAAAGAAGCTCCTCAAAAGCCACTTAGAAAAATTTATAAAAATTTTCAAAAATGTGGACTGAAAAGATGAGCAACCAAACTTGTAAATCCCAAAATCTCAGGAAGATTGGATCAAAATTGAACAAATTAAAATTCAAAAACAAACTTGAATTAAAAGAAAATTATGCAGTTTTGACTTTTTTCTCTTTTGAAGAACTTTGACTAAAGTGAGTCGTTGGTGATATAAAATGGATGGAAATGTAATTATAAACTAAAATGAAGCTAGATTAATGCTAACTAACAACTTCTAAATCTAAATTTGTGATTATCCAACCTCAAAACTCAAATGTTCTAGTAACAGTTGAGATAAACTAAAAAATTGACTTTTACTTGAAATAGTTGTGAAAATTATGACTTGACTACTCTAAACTAACCTGATGCATGCTATCCTAAGTGATTTATCCTCTAACTCATTCTAAAACTAAGAGTTGCAGTCAGAACCAAACACCCTTTTTGTTACCGACTTGAGAATTTGAAAATCAAAACTGATATTTTAAGACATGATACATCCAAATTAGATTGAAACTAGTTATTGCAATTTGAAATGAACACACTAGGACTGATCTAACAACAAATATTCAAATGTGCAAGCTATGTCAATACTACTTAAGCAAAACTATCGAGGGAACTTACAAATGGTCCAAAGGCTTAAGTAAGGTATCAAAAAGCTTAACTGAACATCCCTATTGCTCCCATGAGCTCTAACCCAAGGCCATCCCAAATTTACCTAAACCTGATTCGATCCATTGACTTTGATCTAACTTGCATCTTTTTGATGATGGTGGCGTGCAAGGCGGTGGAGGTGGTTGTGGTGTCGGTGTGGTGGTGCTAGAGAGAGAGGGAGAGGGAGAGGCAGTAAAAGAGAAGATAGATTTTATGATATAAAGTTACACAAGGATGAACGGTGTAAATGTTTAGAGCCAGAGGGATGATTTATGTAAATTTATGTAATTAATTTCTGATTAGAGGCTACAAAAGGAAAATTAGGCAAGTTTAGGGCTACTTTAGGAAGAAAAAAAAAGTTCGATGCCCACAAAAGGAAAATGTGGCAAGTTCGATGCCTTTTCAGACAATTTGCCATTTTTTTATCAACCAAATTTCTCCATCAAATTTATTAAAGTTTGACCAAAATTAATTTAATTTTGACTTTTTTTAACCAATTACATCACATGATTTTGCTTACGTGGCGAAATCGAGCTCTCCTATTGGCCCAATTTTTTTTCAATGAGAAGTGTTTTCTAAAAACACTTCGAAATGATGAAATTCTTTTATTATATAAAAGATTGTATTAACCTTTTATCAAAATTAAATTGCATTACTCTTGATTCGGATATGTGTATAAAAGTTTATTCTTTTTTTCTTTTTATAATTTGTTAAGTAAAAATAAGCATAAAAAGCATCGTATCAACTGAGCTATAGCTTTTTGGTTTGTGATGTAGCTATTAAAATCTTCATAACTTATGTAACTCGATGTATGTATATGAGATACGAACATTTGTGTTTTTGTTGTGTGGTATGAGAAAAGGCTCTTAACTAATTACTCTATAAAATTTGCTTTTGTCTGGAACAATAATTAACAAGAAAAACAAAGCCAAAAATAAGTCATATTTCACATTACCTGGTGGATAACAAACTGTGGGAAGATCCTACGAAAACTAGTTCACTTTTAAAGCCAAGGGGATCCTGTAAAAACCAGCTCACTTTTACCGAGGAGTGACTTTACCTTATTGCTTTTTATGCTTGTTTTTACACAACATTTTATACAATGAGTAAATTACATCGACCAAAAAGAAGATATATTGCTTCTTTATATACTACGGCGTATGCTATTAGTACATGTTTAGATTGGGATTATATTGACGGGATACTATTTTGGCATCCGGTGCCACTATAACACCCATAAACTCGTACAATATTTCAGCTTTTTATCATTTTGAAAACGTAAGATTTGGATTTGGAGTTTTTAATGTAAGTAGGTTTGTTGCTAACCTCGGTAGTTATGTTCCACGACAATGTCTATGTCTTTTAGGTCTGTCTATGACAAATTTGTTCGGACATTCTATGTATATATATGCATTACTTAAATTTGTCTAGATTGGTTTATATGAAAACGTAATACTTGTACAAGTTATATCTCTTTCATATAAACCCTTCCAAGTACGTTTGGGTCTAGATTGCCAAGTTTACGTTAAATCGATTGCTTCAAAACTTAGCGAACTCGGAATCAGACCACGGGTCTAGATTGGTTTATATGAAAACGTAATACCTGTACAATTTATATCTCTTTCATATAAACCCTTCCAAGTACGTTTGGGTCTAGATTGCCAAGTTTACGTTAAATCGATTGCTTCAAAACATAGTGAACTCGGATCTGTGTCTTAGTTGATGTGCACCTTAAGTTATTTTTCCATTCATTTATAAGAGAAATGACTCGCAGGTCAACATATTTGCTTAGTTTCGTGCCTATACTTGCGTTAGAACTTCTGGACCCATTTTTTCATAAATCAAGAAAACACACACACACACACATATGTCTACCAATCGTAATTAATTGGGATCCCACATATTGTCCGTAGAGCAGGGCATGAGAGGTCAACATCGCCGGTTATCAAAGTTTTGCTAACATTTAGTCTATTCGAATTGATAGTCTATTAAGTTTTGATTCTTTTAATGATTATGATCCAGGTGACCGAGCATTATAAGCAAGTTATGGGGACAAATATAACGAACCTCAACTAAAACTACTATGCCTCATCTGCCTGTTGAGTACCTTCATACACCATTGTCTCTATCTTACGATGACCTTATTGACTTGATCGGTGAAGTGTGGATCTTGTGACTGTTGTCGAAGTGGTACATTGGTTTCGTTTACCAAGTTTCTACTCAGTGATCAACCGTGTTTTACAACCAAACAATGGTTTTTCTTGTTTGGGGATACAATGACTTTGACATAACACCTGAAATTGATGCGACACTTAAGAGGTTTCATGACAGTACGCTTCCTTATTGGAATAAAGATATAAAGTATCTATTTGATGGTTACCAAATGTTGCCTTTTCCATTTGAAAGTGTCGGGTTGGGGCCTGAAAGGAGTCCTTTGAAACTCTATATACCTTAGGCACCTGCGTTTGAATGCGTTTTGGGTATACTGAGGTCTTGGTCTACTGGTGTGACTACTAAAGAGAGAGGTGTTGGTTTGCTATCTGAAAATGTGGTTAAAAAACTCGAGTATGTACGGGGCGGGTCGAAGTTGGTTAGGCGTGTTGTGTACAAGGTTTTTATGCTTGCAGGCAAACCGCACTGCTAATCTTGATATGCGATTTCCCTAATGAAAAATATTTGATAGTGAGAATTTGTGTAGCTTCATCATTTTTTCTTGATCAAGTGTGAAGACCAGCTGGTACACAAGTATAAATTACAAGTTTTTGTTACAATAGCCTTACTACTTTTAATAGAATATATATGATCACCAAATATTTAAAACTAAAAGCCTGTTATTAACAGGAAAATGACCCCAAGTATTTCAACCTCACAATTATGATTTGTTTGATCAAACTTAGTATGACTTGTAGGAAAAAGATATAAGTGACTACCATGGCCTTATATTAACTTGTCCCAAATAAAATCAAATTCTAGAATTACCCTTTAATGTTTTACAATAGTTTCGAAAACAACTTCAAAATATTATAGATTACAACTAATGACGTATAGACCAGAAAGGACATGCATGACAAGTCCGGAATAAGTCTTAAGCCCGAATGTGAAGTATAACCCCGGAAGAGGCTTTAGCCCCGGATATGAAGTATAACCCCAGAAGGGCTTCAACCACGGATATGAAGTGTAAGTCTTAAGCCCGGATATGGATTAAGCTCGTATAAGAAGTATAACCCCGGAAGGGGCTTCAACCCCGGATATGAAGTTTAAGTCTTAAGCCCAGATATGGCTTAAGTCTGGATATGAGGTATAACCCCGGAAGGGCTTCAACCCCAGATATGAAGTATAACCCCGGGGTATAACCCCGGGAGGGGCTTCGGCCCTGGACATGAAGTGTGTAGAAAACTAGAAGGGGGGTTGAATAGTTTACCAATTAAAAACTTTGTTTTGAAACTTATTGAAAGATCAATTGATATTGATCTTTGGATATGTTGATGAAATATGCAAGTAATATGTAAAGAGTAAATAAGGAAAGAAATGATCAAACCACAACAAGTTGTTTATAGTGGTTCGGTCTACAAGGACTCTATTTCCTTGCCCTACTCCACTCCCCGAGTCTCACACTCGAGAGTTCAACTTCACTAGTCAACAAGCTCCTTTCACTGGCGGAGAAAACCTTTACACTTCGCTTACACTATTTCCGACACTAAACTAGATGTCGAGTTCTTTCCAAGGGTACAACTGCTCCCACACACAATGTATTTTGAGGACTAAAATACTAACCACTCACACTCACAAGATTATGATGGTTTAATACAACAATGAAGTATGAATCAACACTAGATCATACAACACTAAACAAACAAGACTTCCAACTTCTCGTTGAAGCTTGAATGTGACTTGATCTTCTTTGCTACAAAAGAGATCACTAATATGATATGAAACTGAGTTAGAAAGGTTAGAGAGAAGATATGTATGAGAGTATAGTGGAAAGGGATGATAAACTACTTGGCTTGGCATTGCAATTTATAGCTAAAATGGACAGGAGCGTCCACGGACCGCGGAACCCTTTTAAGGGTTCCGCCCGTGTACCATTTTGGTACCGCCGGGTCTGACAGCCAAGATATCAAATCTTGCCAAAGTCAACTCTATCTAAGTGAGATTGTGCAAGATATGAAGAGTACAAATCTACACAAAATATTTAATGAAATCTTCCAATGATTTCCATGATGCATTACATGATGTCATATGTTGTATTTCTATTTTTAGAAATATGCAAGTACTTAAGTAGTGTTTGGTTTTAAGAACCTAACACATTCTAAAAACTACTATCATACATAATGATTAGAGTCATATCAAGATGTCACTAATCATGAATGTAAATGCTTGAATGATGAATATATTGTTTGAAAAAGCTAGTTTAAATATCTATTAAACTTGACAAGCTTTAAACTTTTATAAATTAAATTTACTTTTGTCGTAAACAAAACTTAGGTAAAGATCAAAAATATAAATAGCGTTTAATGACGATATTTGTATTAACAATCTCCCCCTTTTTGTTGAGGACAAAATATAAATTTTATTTTTATAAAAGATACAAAGTTTGTGCAAGAGTTATAAAAATATTAGTTTTAGAACTTGAAAAGAGAATGATAATGCAAGTGTATGATGTTTGACTTTTTATGAAAGTCAAAGTATTCACTAGTTGATGCTTGATGTTGACTTTTTCAGAAAGTCAAAGTATGCAGTTGACTTTTTAAGAAAAGTCAAGTATTACCAATGATGTATCCTGTTTGACTTTTTCAGAAAAGTCAAAATATAATCAAGTTCTTATATTTTCTCCCCCTTTTTGTCTCAACAAAAAGAAGTGGCGATGCGGAATGTAATGAGCCCGAGCCATTATCTCCCCCTTGATGAAAGCTCCCCCTAAATTGGGTGCTTAATGGGAAGATACATGGATTGTGAAAATAAAGCTACAAAAAAAATGTTAGTAATAATGATCATTCACAAGCATTTCCAAACACTATGTAAAGGTACCAACACTATAATAAAAACACCATTCATTAGTTAAAATTTTCATGAACAAAGATCATGAAAGGAGAACATAATGATGTGTTTTAGTACAATAAAAAGAAAAAAAAAATCCTAAGAAAAAGAAGAACTAGAAATGCTAATCTATGACCATCCTAGTTATATGGTGGATGAGAAAGAGCGTTGAGGCGCTCAAGGATATGATTGAGGATGAACCTCATTTCTTCTTGGAAGCCATGGACCATAACCCGGGTCCTTTCCACGGTTTGGGCCGTTTGCTCACAAGTTGAGCAACCATGCCTCGGAGGGTAGAATGTTTGGGGAGGTTGTGGTGGTGGAATGGTGGATGTGTTGGGGATGTTTGGGGTGGTCATGATGGATGCAAGCAAAGCATTTTGCATTTGCATAGTCTCACTTAAGTGAGAATCCACCATGCCTTTGAATTGGTGGAGGTTGTGGAGTTCCGCTTGAATCTCCTCTCTAGTGGGATTGGCATCCCATATGCACTCCTCAATGTCCTCAATATGAGGGGACATTGATATGGGGAGTGGATGATCCCTATACAAAGGACCATGAATGTCTTTGTGAATGGGGTGGAAGAGAAGAGGTTTAGGCCCTAATGGGGCGTTTGGGTCAAAAGATGACCGAGGTGATTCATGAGCAATCCACTCAATTGTGCCAAATGATGGCAATGGTGGTGGATGATTTGGCCTAGGAGGCAAGTCATCCAAGTCCTCCATGAAAGGATTTGGTGAAGTTGGTGGAGTGGAAAATAACTCCATAGGTAGGAGAATTGAAGACCTTGGTGGTTAAGGTGGTGAGGGTGTTTTGGATGTTTGGATGGGTGCCGGTGGAGGCGAAGTTGGTGTTATTGTAGGTGGTGGAGTGGCGATCACAATGTGTGATTGATTGGGTGTAGCCAAAGTAAGGCTTGTATCATCTCGGATGGGAGATGAGATTGTGAGTGGAGAAGACTCGGATGATGAGCTAAGGTTAACGAAGCAACAAGGCCTCACACTAATTCTAGCGGTTTTCTTGCAAGGTTTTGGAGATGATTTTGTCATTTTTGACTTGGGTTTTGCTTTTCTAGATAATAGTAAGAATGAAGAAGGTGTGAGGATGATCATGGTAAAACCTCTCAATTTATAGAAGTGAAAAATTGTTGAGAAATGTGTTTGATTTGATGTTGAACCATTGAAGAGATGAGGTTCCTAATGATTTGGAAGTGGGTTGAATGCTAGTCATATCACCCAAGTCAATCCATACAAGAGAGATGGAGTGAAGAAGAAAAGATTTGCAATAAATGTGTTCTAATGAGTGGAATTTCCTAACAATCAGATCACCCACGGATTTGAAGGTACCAAAAATTTGGTTCCTTCCTTTATGCCAAAGGGCTCCTTGGGTGGATTTTTCAAATTTTTGAATTTTGGTGGGAAATGGATTTCTTATATGCCTAAGTGAATTATACTAGTTCTAATAGGAGTATAAGCTAGTTAAGATTGATTTATAAGTAATGGATGGTAATTTGGAATCACGAAATAGTCGAAATTCAGAAAATTACCTGGAGGATCCACAACACCAAAATCATACACGGCCGGAACCCTAAAAAGGATGCCGTCTGGTCCGCCTGTACAGGTACGGCGGTACCAATTTACATAACGGACGGTACCAAATTTATGGTGCCGTCTGATCCGTGAAGTGCAGAAAAATGGACAGAGTACGTTTTTAGGTGTCGGGGACTTTTCCGAAACCTGAAATTTTTCTCAAAAGATGTTACACTAAACATTTCTAGTTAGGAAAAATACATAACACATGTATAAACATAGTGGAGCATAGATTTTGAGCAAGGCTTTTTGATTTCCACATTATAGTAAAAATGGGTAAAATTTGATAGCATACTTGTGCTATCCCCCTGCATAAGATTGTTAGCATACATCAGTTGTAGAAGTTATATTATCATCCCAAAAGATAAAAAAACAACAAAATAGTATCAAACATTAGAGAAACCGTATTGTTCCAAACACTCCTTAAAGTA
Source organism: Chrysanthemum seticuspe (assembly GCA_019973895.1). Taxonomy (NCBI): domain Eukaryota; kingdom Viridiplantae; phylum Streptophyta; class Magnoliopsida; order Asterales; family Asteraceae; genus Chrysanthemum; species Chrysanthemum seticuspe. The sequence continues at coordinate 65,385,068 of BPTQ01000005.1, read as the reverse complement.
CCCTCATTTGTCCAACTTCTTGTAAATCTTGTTCATCATCCTACCAAGGCACTTGAACATTCCCTTAGTTTGCTTGAATTCTGCTGATTCATTCTCAATCTCGGGAAGAGATGCGTAATACTCATGAGGTGGAAGATGAGAGCTTGGAAGACCATCCTCGGAGCTATTTGATGATGAAGATGATGGAGTTGGAGGTTTTGCTCTCTTGCCTTTTGTCTTAGCAACTCGTGCATCACTCAAAGGTACAAAGATGTGAGGGATGAGTTCATAGTGGAGGTGCATCCCTTTTGGGGTTGGTGGAATTGGTGCGAAGTTTCTATAGAGACGGGTGAGGAGCATCCCATATGGAAGAGTAACCGATCCTTGAGTTGGAATATCAATCATTCTCCTAGCTATGTAGTAGGCTAAGTTGAATGGTTGTCGGGTGGATAAGTTGTATAGCATGTGACAAAGGCAAGCGTTTATGTGATCCCTATTTCCTATGGTGCTAATGACGTTGGCTCTAAGTAGTTCCTCCCATTTCTTAAATTCGGGCTTAAGTTCATTTAGCTCCATTCCATATGGATCTCGGTTTACTTATTTTCCCTTTCGGGTAACTCGGGTTGTATCACTTTTTGGGTTAAAAAGGTGTTCACGGATGACATCCCTATCGGCCAAACGGGTTTGGTAGCGAAGAGAGCGGTCATTGATTGCATCAAGAGCCGTGAGCGACCATTTATCCGTGTAGACACAAGTTCCTTGGTTGGGAATTCCTAACACTTGAGCAAAGTTGCCTAAGGTGATGGTGTAGTCATTTTGACTGATTCTAAACCTAAGACAAAATTCATCATCGTCTTCATCACTAAAGCCGGTCACACTAGCATAGAATTCTAACACAAACCTAGGACAAATTGGTTCATCGATGTCAAGAAGACAATCGATATGAATGGCGGCTAGTTCTTCACGAAGATTGGTGTTTTCAAGGAAGGATGAGTGAATGGTTCTACCCTCATGGAAATACCTTGACTCTAGACCCTTAAATATTTCTACTTGTTCCTTGGTAAGTCCTTTGGTTTTGTGGTGTTTGGGAATGTAGTTAAGGGTGTCTTTGTGATCATAGAATCTTGCGGCTACCATGGTTATTCCTAAGGACAAGAATTAATATGTTAAAAAATAAGAATAAATTTTAACGTTTTTGGTTCTAGTGTGTGCCTATATGAAAACAATTTGGAGTTGTGGTTATCTCGACTCATTTTATGCACAAAAATGGTTTTAGTGGGGTGTTTGGCAAATACCATGAGATAACCCAAATGCTCCTAATTCAATGTGGCTTCATTTGAATATACCCGGGAATGCATATTAGTTATGCAATACCTTTAGTATTCAAGAGCATGCAAGTGATGAAAATTTAACGTTTCTATTTGTATTAGCAATGAAAGAATTGTTTTCCTACAAGTGAGAAGCTTTTCAAAACTTTTGACATGGGGTGTTTGGTTGTTTGAATAAGGTCTTATATTCATTATCTATCAATTAGTGGGAAGCATGATTTGTTTATGCAATATGATAATGTAGTACCTAATTTCAATGACTAGTTATGCAATTTGCCAATTGAATTCATATTTGGTATAAAAGCATACATAAAACCCCATGTAATAATTTGTGATAGTTTTGTGCATAAATAAGAATCCTAGACTCAGAATTAAGAGATGAAATGTAGTTAGGATACTTACAATGATGTTATCTTCAGTGATTAGTGAGTGGGAAGATGACAATAATGAGCTTGGTTTAAGTTTTACACGTTTTGGTAAAGTGGGTTTTGAGGAAGAGGATGATTTGTATATAGCAGTTTTGCTTCTGTACACACCACGGACCAGACGACACCAAAAATGTGGTTCCATCTTTGTTGTCGTTTGGTGCCGTGGCTACAGTAGCAGGTGCAAGACAAAATTATTTTGTTTTGACTATTCTAATGTTTTGGGCTATGTTTATCCTACATGTTTGGTTCCATTAACCCTAAACCAAGTCTAAGAAGATTAAAAGGTTCTCATTTAAGAGGCTTAGTTAAGATGTCGGCAATGTTGTCTTCGGAGGATACTTTCTCGATTGAAATGTTTCCTTTTTGAACATTGTCGCGAAGAAAGTGATGGCGGATTTCAATATGCTTTGTACGAGCATGTTGAACGGGATTCTTGCTGAGATTGATGGCTCCTTTATTGTCGCAAAGTATCACAATGTCGTTGAGATGAATTCCGTAATCTACTAGAGCTTGCTTCATCCAAAGAGCTTGTTGACATGCTTTTCCGGCTGAGACGTACTCGGCTTCAGTAGTTAAGATGGCTAAAGCCGTTTGCTTCTTTGCAAACCATGAGGTGAGACAATGTCCAACAAAAGTGCAAATACCACTTGTACTTTTTCTATCGACATAATCACCGGCATGATCCGAGTCGGCATACACTATGGTTTCTATACCCGTTCCTTTGGGATACCATAATCCTAAACAAGTTGTTCCCTTAATGTATCTAAAAATCCTTTTTAAGGCTTCTAAGTGTGATGCCTTTGGGTTTTCTTGAAAGCGAGCACATAGACAAACACTAAACATAATGTCAGGTCTACTAGCCGTAAGATAGAGTAGGCTACCAATCATTCCTCTATATTTAGTGTTATCTACGGATTCACCTTCTTCGTCCTTGGTGAGTTTAGTGTCCGAGGACATGGGTGTTTTAGTTGGTTTGGAATCTTCAAGACCAAATTTCTTAAGCATGTCTTTTATATATTTAGATTGGTTAAAGAAAATGTCATCTTCTAGTTGTTTAATTTGAAGTCATAGAAAGAAGTTTAATTCACCCATGATACTCATTTCAAACTCGTCGTGCATGATTTTAGAGAAATCATCACACAATTCTTGACAAGTTGATCCGAATATAATGTCATCAACATATATTTGAACAATGATAATTTGTGATTCCTTTTTCTTGGTAAAAAGAGTATTATCTACTAGTCCCATAGTGTAATTGTTATCAATAAGAAAAGTCTTAAGTAGGTCGTACCAAGCTTTAGGTGCTTGTTTAAGGCCGTATAATGCTTTCTTGAGTTTGAAGACATGATGTGGTTTCTCAAAGTCGGTAAAACCGGGAGGTTGAGCAACATACACTTCTTCGTTAATAAACCCATTAAGGAAAGCACTTTTAACATCCATTTGAAATAATTTAAAGTCATAAGCACATGCATAGGAAAGTAATATTCTAATAGATTCAAGTCTAGCTACCAGTGCATAAGTTTCATCATAGTCAATCCCTTCTTGTTGATTATAACCTTGTGCAACAAGCCTAGCTTTGTTTCTAGATACTACACCATTTTCGTCCATTTTATTTCGAAAGACCCATTTTGTTCCAATTATAGTTTGATCTTTGGGTTTTGGAACTAATTTCCAAACATCATTTCTAACAAATTGGTTTAATTCTTCTTGCATGGCAATTACCCATGATTCATCCTTTATTGCTTCATTTATGGTTTTCGGTTCAATGGTGGATACAAAACAAAAATAATTACTTTGATTTTGGGCTTGTGACCTTAAGGTTCTTTGATTAAGTTGTCCTATGACCTTTTCTAAAGGATGACTTTTAGATTATTTGATGTTGACAATTTCCTTATTTAATGGTTCATCTTCCTTGTTATTATTAATTTGACTTTCTATTATTTGACTTTCAACTAAGTCATCATCTACCAAAGGTGATGTCTTAGAGGGAGGTGGACTTTCGTCAAATGTTATGTTCAACGATTCCTCGACTATCATTGTTTCTTTATTTAGGACAATGTAAGCTTTACTAGTTTGAGAGTAACCAAGAAATACACCTTCATAAGACTTTGGGTCAAACTTGGTGAGATAATCCTTAGTATTAAGAATAAAGCATTTACAACCAAAGACTCTAAAATATCCTAACGTTGGCTTTTTACCTTTATAAAGTTCATATGGTGTTTTGTTTAAGAAAGGACGTATTAAGACTCTATTTAAAATATATGTAGAAGTGTCAACGGCGTTACACCAAAACTTTTGAGGAATGTTTTGTTCATTAAGCATTGTTCTACTCATTTCTTGGATTGTTCTATTTTTACGTTCTACTACTCCATTTGATTGAGGTGTTCGTGGAGCGGAAAAGTTATGTGTTATACCATTTGTATCACAAAAGTTTCCAAATTGAGTTTCGTTGTCAAATTCACGACCATGATCCGTTCGGATCGACACAATTTTGACACCTAGAAGATTTTGAATTTTCTTGCTAAGTATTTCAAATTTATCAAAAGCTTCATTTTTGGTTTTCAAAACAACGTCCGAGTAAACCTTGAGTAATTATCTACTATGACCAAAGTGTATAAATTGCCTCCATAGCTTCTTATAGCGGATGGTCCAAACAAGTCCATATGTAATAATTCTAGACACTTAGATGTGGACACCATATTTTTAGATTTGTGACTACTATGTGTTTGTTTACCAATTTTGCAAGTGTCGCAAAAGTGTTGGTCATATTTTAGTTTTGGTAAATTCCTAACCAACTCTTTTGAAGATAGGTTTTGTATAAGTCTCATATTAGCGTGACCTAAGCGTCTATGCCAAAGAGATGAGCTATCGTCTAATGTTGTTAGGCAAAGTTTGTCATTATATGTTTTATCTATTTTCATGACGTATATGTTATTTTTCCTAACTCCTTTAGCTATGGTGATACCATCTTTTAGTATTTTACTACCATTTTCATCAAATAGTACTTTATACTTTTTATCACATAATTGGCTAATACTAAGTAGATTAAATCCTAACCTATCCACATGAGCAACATTTTCAATAGTTAGGGAGTTATGAGCAATCGTACCTTTGCCAATAATTTTGCTTTTGAGATTGCTACCAAAGGTGACATTACCTCCGTCATACTCTTGGTATGATGAGAAGAGACTTTTGTTGCCCGTCATGTGTCGTGAGCAACCACTATCTTTTATCCATTCATCAGGTTCCAATCCAACTTTCAAGCATACCTAAGAAGCAAATAACTCAAGCATTTGGTCCCCAATATCTCATGGGTCCGTTTGGGTTAAACATACCATTTATTTGATTCATGTATGGAAATGATGGGTAAGAGTTCCATGGCATGTAATATGGAGTTTGATATGGTCTAGGAAAGTTTTGATTCCAACCATTGTGTTGGTAGTTGGGTTGTACGTTGTGGTTGCTCTTAGGAAAGGGGCGTTTGGCAAAAGGAGTTTTATATCGTTGTTGAGTAGTTTTTGATCTAAATTCATTTTTGACAAGTCATACTCTTGATGTAACAGCTGGTTTTAGTTTAATACTATTATTGGTTTTCTTTGTTACTTTAACAAATTCAGTACGGTCCGTATTGCGAACATTCTGTTCTGCTGAAGTACCCACGGTACCATTTTGCACAACGGACGGAACCCTTATTTTGGTTCCGTCTGGTCCGTGTTGTACTGCAGCAATTTTGACAGAATGTTCGTCCTTTTCGGCCGTTTTGTTTTGACTCTTTGGAATTAATACTTCATTAAAACCTAGCCCATTCATGTCTCCTGGTGTTTTATGGATTTTAACTATTTCATCGGCAAGAGCGATGTTTTTGTTAAACCTTTTAAACTTAGAATTATTTTCGATTAGAACCTCTTGTGTGAGCTTTAGTTTTTCTATTTCAAGATTAAGCTCTTGACATGATTTACAATCATCGTCATTTGCTTTTCCTTTTTCAAGTCGTTTTGCTTTTTCTTTCAACTCATATACTTCATTTTCCAAAAATTCCTTTTTAGTTTTTAAAAATTTATTTTTAGTTATGATTTTTAGACTTAGCTCACACAATTGATTATATTGTTTTTGCAAAGTGTCATCATCTATTGAAGAATAAGAAGAGTCGGAAAGTACCTCGTTTGACTCATGTGCCATTAGAGCGATCTCTTCCTTGCTTGATTCTTCATCGTCTTCGCTATCACTCCAAGCACCACTTACAAAAGCTCGTTGAGTTTTGCTTTTAGGTGGCTTGGGACATTCTCCTATGAGATGACTTGCATCACCACATCTAAAACACTTTCTTTCACCTTTGACCTTTTTGTCATCCAGATATTTTCGGAATGGCTTCTTTTCTTCTCGATGTTGTCTTACAAACTTTCCTCTTCTTCTAAAGAACTTCTTAAAATCTCTAACGGCCATGGCATACTGCTCATCTTCACTACCGGAGCAAGATTCATCGTCATCGCTTGATTCCGCCTTTGCTTTTAGAGCAACGGATTTGATCTTCTCCCTTCTTCATTTGATGATCTCCGAATCTTTCTCCATTACCATTTCATGAACTTTGAGGTTGCCAATTAGCTCGTCTAGTGACATTTTTTAGAGATCTTTGATTCTTCAATAGCGGTCACTTTAGCTCTCCATTTGGGATGAAGTGCTCTAAGATATTTCCTGACAAAGTTCTTACTACGAAAAGATTCATCAAGTGCTTTAAGTGATGTAATAATAGTGTTGAAGCGAGCAAAGCCACAATCAATGGTTTCATCTTCAGGGATAACAAATTGTTCATATTGTTGAACAAGAAGATCAATTTTGTTATCCTTGACTTGTGAATTACCTTGATGTGTAACAATTAAAGATTCCCAAATATCTTTGGCGGTTTCACACATAAAAATTCTTTCATATTCTTTTCTAGGTAAAGCATTATAAAGCATCATTTTAGCTTCATTATTTTTAGCAACTAATTTCTTTTGTTCATCAACGGAAATATCCTTTGTTGTAGAACTAAAATCCCCTTTAACAATAATAAACCAAAGATCTATATCTTTTGATTTTACATATGTTTCAAAACGGTTTTTCCAACAGATAAATCCATTGGTTTCAAAGAGTGGTGGTCTTTGCATAGATTGCCCTTCTTTAAAGTTTTCAGAATCCATGGATCGTTTCAAGTTTATAAAATACAAGTTATTTTAGAAATTCTTGAGCAACGAGGCTCTGGTACCAATTGTAGAAAACTAGAAGGGGGGTTGAATAGTTTACCAATTAAAAACTTTGTTTTGAAACTTATTGAAAGATCAATTGATATTGATCTTTGGATATGTTGATGAAATATGCAAGTAATATGTAAAGAGTAAATAAGGAAAGAAATGATCAAACCACAACAAGTTGTTTATAGTGGTTCGGTCTACAAGGACTCTATTTCCTTGCCCAACTCCACTCCCCGAGTCTCACACTCGAGAGTTCAACTTCACTAGTCAACAAGCTCCTTTCACTGGCGGAGAAAACCTTTACACTTCGCTTACACTATTTCCGACACTAAGCTAGATGTCGAGTTCTTTCCAAGGGTACAACTACTCCCACACACAATGTATTTTGAGGACTAAAATACTAACCACTCACACTCACAAGATTATGATGGTTTAATACAACAATGAAGTATGAATCAACACTAGATCATACAACACTAAACAAACAAGACTTCCAACTTCTCGTTGAAGCTTGAATGTGACTTGATCTTCTTTGCTACAAAAGAGATCACTAATATGATATGAAACTGAGTTATAAAGTTTAGAGAGAATATATGTATGAGAGTATAGTGGAAAGGGATGATAAACTACTTGGCTTGGCATTGCTATTTATAGCCAAAATGGACAGGAGCGTCCACGGACCGCGGAACCCTTTTAAGGGTTCCGCCCGTGTACCATTTTGGTACCGCCGGGTCTGACAGCCAAGATATCAAATCTTGCCAAAGTCAACTCTATCTAAGTGAGATTGTGCAAGATATGAAGAGTACAAATCTACACAAAATATTTAATGAAATCTTCCAATGATTTCCATGATGCATTACATGATGTCATATGTTGTATTTCTATTTTTAGAAATATGCAAGTACTTAAGTAGTGTTTGGTTTTAAGAACCTAACACATTCTAAAAACTACTATCATACATAATGATTAGAGTCATATCAAGATGTCACCAATCATGAATGTAAATGCTTGAATGATGAATATATTGTTTGAAAAAGCTAGTTTAAATATCTATTAAACTTAACAAGCTTTAAGCTTTTATAAATTAAATTTACTTTTGTCGTAAACAAAACTTTGGTAAAGATCAAAAATATAAATAACGTTTAATGACGATATTTGTATTAACAAAGTGTAAGCTAGGAAGGGGGTTTAATGTACATGTCCGGGAACGACCTAACAAAGATAGACACAACTAAAGAGGAAAGGAATAATGTCTCGAACGAAGTGAGAGACAAACTGATGAGTGTCTAAATACTCATCATTTTTGTACCATTTAAACTGCAAAAACATCTGAAAACACTCAGAAATGCATCAAAATGATGAAAATATCACAAATAAGTGTTTTATGTGTTTTAAATGCAAAAATACCAAAAACAGGTGAAAAACGTATCAAGTTTGCATAATTGGCAGTTTTAGTCCCCCAAGTTTCAAAAGTTGTCAAAATTAGTCCCTGGTAAATCAAAATAAAGCAAAATGTTATTTAAGGTCCATAAGATTCAAAAGTTGTCAAAATAAACCCTTTAAAGTTTAAAATTTACAAAATGATAACTTTAGTCCCTGAACTTTGAAAAATGTCAATAATGGTCCTTGGTTAATTTAAAAAGAGAAAATAATCAAAAATAAACCTTGTACTATTTATAAATGACAAAATTGGTCCTTATAGTGAACTTTTGGAAAATTACATGTTTGGTCCCTTAAGTTTCAAAAATGGCAAAAAGTACCCTTGGACGTATAAAATTGGAAAATTAAACATTTATAGTCCTTTGGTAAATGAAACTTGGCAAGTTTAACCCTTGTGATAAGTTTGGAAATATTGACAATTTCAGTCCCTTAATTTTCAGAAGTTACATAAATGGTCCTTGGGCTCTTTTACCACTTAAACCAACCGGACCCCCTTTATGTTATTTATCCAAACCCAAAACACAACAATCCCAGCTGGCCCAATATCCAAACCAGCCCAAACCCATGTTTAAATAATAAAACCGCCATGTACTGTTCCTCTCCCTCACACACTGAAATCCACCATTACTGCTCCCTCACCACCATGGTTTTGCCACCTCCACTACCACCTGTCCACCCCAGCTGTATACCATGTCCCCTCCACCTCCATATCCTCCCAAAGTGCATTAATTGAAAAAAACCTGCTATCAAGACTTTTGGCGCCAATTTGCATTTCAAAGGCCAGGATCACTTTGACTGATCCAATGGCCATGACTCAAAGTGGGAAAGATTCAGAGGAACCCAAGGAACTCCAAAAATATCTATAAAGAAGGAAAGAAGCAGAGGAGTTGGATAACTAGAGTAGGTAGTGTAGTTTAGCATCGAAATAGTGTAATTTCAAGTTTCAGTTATAATTTTCATTTAAATCATGTTGTAATCAGTTTACTTAATGCAATTAAACCTTTCTTGAACCTTAAATTTCAATCTTGCTCTTTAAATTCAGATTTAGCAATTTTAGGTGAAATTGACAATTTCACTCAAGATTGTTGAAACTCGTTGTTTCTTGTTCCATTAAGCTTAATTTAGTGCAATTATAAGTTTTTAAAGCTTGGATATCATTTAGATACCTTTTAATCCAGTTTACTTAAAAATCACAAAAATAGCTAAAAAAATAGATAAAATAAAAAGTTCAGTGATTATGAAGAATGAAGATGAGAAAGGTGGAATTTGGATTGCATTGGGAATTAGAACTCCTTGGGGAGTGTAGGTGGTTACTTATGGTCCTTGGTTCCTTATTCTCAGTCGTGTTTCATTTGTAAGCCAAATTTCTCATTTTTATTAATTAACTGTAGATTAGATGATTATGTGCTTTTATCAGTATTTTTATGTTTCATTAGTGTATTAGAATTAACATAAAGCTTAAAATCTTATGTTTGTTCATTGGGATACTTGTTTGTTCAGTTTTTCGTTTTCACTGCCAATTTTAGCATAATCATGATCAATGAGTCTTTGTTGTTTAAAGTTGTGTTTCTGTGTTTCATTAAGCTTATTATCTCATATTAAGACCTTATGATTCAGTTTTATGGTTTAAAACAGTGATTTACTTTAAAAACCTCATTTTAAGTTATCTTAAGGAGTGTTTGGATTTAAGCCTAAACCTGTGTTCAAGTCTACAATTTGGGTTAAAATTGGCTTAGGTAGCATGCATTAGGTTAGTTTAGTATAGTTTAGACATAAAATTTATAAGTCATTTGCAAAAAAGTAAAAAATCCATTCCAAATCCAAAACTGCCATCACAGTGGAGTTTTTTAGTTTGCATTTCCATTTGAATCTTTTCAATAGTAGTAGATAAAGCTTATTCCAGTATTTTCATAGCTTATTACTTCAATCTCAGTCATTTAAAATCATTCAAAGTTCACATAAGTCAAATTTTCAAAAACTCCAAAAAGTCAAAATTTCATAAAAACTCGTTTTTGAATAAACTTTACAATTTTACTATGACCTTACCATTAAGATTTAGTCTATATAATTTTGGGATATTAAAGTTTAGCTGCTTAACTAAATTAGAAAAATATTAGTTCACTTTTAATCAGCTTATAAACTGCTTATTCATTAGCTTCTTTTAAGCCCTTTTTCACAAAACTTCATTTTTGCTTATTTCTTATTTATGCTTATTTAGTGTGTTTTTCTTGTTTTTGTTGCTTATTATAAGTTCCCATAACTTTTTTATAGCTTATTCAACCTTTGGTTCAGTAGTGGTAGCTTATTGAGGCTTTTAGCTTAATTTCAAGTGCTTATTCATATTAGTTGTGTGCCCAAATCATAGTTCCTGATCTTCAAAGTAGTTTCTGTCATTTTTCCTTGATTCTCAGTATTATTTTAGACTTATCTAGAAGTTTTCATATTTTTTACTGTTCATTTGCTATTTTTCTGCATTTTATGTCATTTTCTAGCATTTTTAATTAGCATTTAATCCAGATAAATCAGAAAAAGTTTAAAAAAATATGTTTTCAATTTTCCTAGATTAAGATAAATATAAAAAGCCAAAAAAATATTTTTCCATAATTTTCTTAGTTTAAATAGTATTTTCTAGCATTTTAATTAATTTTAAATAGTAATTAATTAATAATAAATACATAAAAAGTCTAAAAAATATATTTTCAGTTTTAAAATAAGTTTTATCATATTTTAGATTTTTCTAAGTCATAATTTTACTTTTCTAGCTTTATTTCATATTTTCTTATATTTTAGGGTATTATTAAATAGTTAAAAATAGTTTTTAATTAATAATAATTAGATAAATAGTCATAAAAATAATTTTCTTTTTCCAATAATTTTCTAGTATAATTAGGATTGTAAAAATATATTTTCCATATCCGTAGGTATTTTCCTTCTTTATTTTCACGTTTTATTTAGTACGTTACGTAGTTTTTAATTTAAACGTACGTTTTAGGTTTTAAACGTTAATCGATTTTAAAAATAGTGATAGCGTTTATTTAATATATTTTAGTTTTTTTTTTAATTTTCTTTAATTTGCATTTAAGCCCCTGTAATTTACAAAACTTTCTCTTTAGGTATAATTATTCCAAATTCACAAACCTTTTCCTGTTCAATATTCACCCGATCACAGATTCGTTGTACTACAGTGTTCACACCTCGTTGGGACTTAACGACCCGGGGATACACTATACTCCTCTGATCTTAATTGCATTTGTTTCTGAACTGTTTTAAGTTTGTTACGGTTGACCATTCACAAGTGGTCAGCTTGTGTGATTAAACTTGACTGTTTGGAAGCGAATCAAATTTTGGCGCCGCTGCCGGAGAGGTGTGCTGCGTACTACAAATTTGAAGCATCAGTGTTGTTGAATATACATCCATTGTATATTTACCATCCTTGTTCATATTTTCTTATTAGTATCATATAAAAACAAAACGGTTCCCGAAAACATTTTAAAATCAGTTTTCAACAAACACAAAAACCCAAAAAGATTTTCTTTCTTATTTTTACAAAATGTTTTTCAAAAATACTAAAAATATACATCTTTACCCTTTCACATCTTTTGATTCTACATTTCTTACCCTCTAAAACCATTTGATTCTTTCTATGTCTCATCCTCACCCTCTTGGTTGTCAATGGTGTGGTGGTCCTTATAATGGTGGCAATTACCCCAGTTGTAGCATGGTGGAATCAGGAAATGGGTCTGTCTATAACCAGGATCCCTATTCCTACCATAACACAACTGATTTATTCCATCAGCTACCACACTGTGAGACTCAGCAGTTTTACTGTTGTGAGTACTGTGGTGGTTCACATTACAGTTCTGATTGTCAATCGGGAAACACGCTTGTCTATGAGCGGGTTCCTGATGACAATTATGACTACAACACATATAACTCACAGCCACATCAGTTTTACTGTTGTGAGTACTGTGGAGGTCCTCACTCTAGCTCGGATTGTCAAACAAGGAATCCATTTCCTTGTAACAATTACGACTCTTCGTATCATGACCAACCTCTACAGTACCAAATGAATCAGGCACCACCTCAGCCTGAGCCACTTCCTCAAAATCTTCTCCTTGATCTTTTGGATTTAGTGAAAGATTTGAAGGAATGTAAACACTCCCAAGATAATCCAAATGAGAAATCCATGGAAGTTTTGTTAGCCGAAGAGCGGGCTGCTAAATTAAATTCCCAAATTGCCTTTGAAAAATCTATTAGGGAATCAATTGCAAAAGAAAAAGCAGCCAAATCTAGCTCTCGATTCCGTTTTATTCCTGATGACAGTGATGATGAGGATACACTTGATATCCTTCAATTTTATCAAGATTCATCAAGTTCATCAGTTGAAATTCCTTCCATGAAAAATCAGGGAGAAAAGACTATGATGGAATTACTAGCAGAAGAACAAATGGAAAGTATAAAACATATGTATGCTAGTCCTTCTCAACTCCCTCAGTCTGTTGTTATCACACCCGATATTCCCATTCACTCTCTAAACATGGGGGATGAGCATCTTGACACTGTTCCTGAAAAGGAATCGGACGAATTCATAAAGTCTAGTGTTGAGAACCTTGTCCCAATCCCGAGAGAGTCACAGGGAATTCTTGATCATGTGTGTGATATCCCTCCTCCTCTTGTCTTCCAAAATGATCATATTGAGATGTTCTTTGATTCTGATGAGGACTATTCTTTATCTTGTGGAGACATAAGTTATATGGGGGAATTACCTTCTGAGCCTGTCAGCTTAGGAGAAGAGATGAAGAAATAATCCAAGACGAAGCTCTTCGTCTTACATTATTGAATGTTAATCTTCTCATTTCTAGAATCGAGGCTTTTAATGAAAATCCTACTTCATATCCTATCCCCTTTGAGGATAGTGAACTTTTGTTCAATGATTCTATTCCGGAATTGCAAACGTTCAATTTTGATCATATGGAAGAGAAGATTAGTGGTATTACCACTTCTCGTTCTCATAATTCTCTCCCCGATTATGAATCATTCACTTTTGAGGAGTTCCCTAGTGAACTCACTCAAATCAATCCCGAATATGAATCATTCGCCTTTGAGGAGTTCTCCTATAAACTCACTCATATCATATCTCTACCGGAGTATGATAACTTCTACTTTGATCTAGACACACCCGGGATATGTCTAGACCAATTGAGCTTAAATAATGAAATTCATGCTATTATGAATTCTCCTTCTGATGATGATGAGTTAGTTAATATTTTTATCATGATTTTCTTTCTCTTTTTCACCTATCCCGTGGCTTCTCCTGTTCTTCACTCCTTCGGGAATGAAGACATTATTTTTGATCCCGGCATTTTCATTTATCATTTGTGAGCCGGTTCTATGTATATCTCATCGGTGTGGAACTTTCACATACTTCAATGTTTATACAAACATCTTGAATGAAAGTCCGATGGAGATTGTCTCTTCCACTTACTTCCCCATGAACAAATTAATGCGGGGTCGAGTCAAGCTAGCGACTCGGTAATCAAAAACAGTAGTTAAACATGGGTTTTCACCCGTGTGTACCACCCTAGTGTGGGGGAGATGCCCCACATGTTGTATATAGATCTTAAAAAAATAATAAAAATTGTAAATATTAAAAAAGAGAATAATTGTTGTGTTTCTACACTTAGCTAGTAATGTTATCTTTTTTTACGTTCAAGGATTCGGCATAACAGCCGGTACTTTGAATATTGAGGACAATATTCATTTCTAAGTGTGGGGGGGAAATTCTGGCGAATTTGATCATAAATGTACCCTTTTAGTCCCTTTTTCCCCCAAAATGGCCAAATTTTAAAATTTTTTTAGTGGAAGTACTATGTACTAAACACAACAAATGGTAATCAGTCCACCATGTCTAACCCACATAAGGATTGGCTAATCCAGGAGCAAACGGCTCTTGGTAAAGATATCTCAAATCCGTTGACGGCTTGCAATTTGCCCAAAATTGTATGGTGTTCAGCTCACCATATCTTTAATTAGTGAAGAGTTGGCTAGCCCGCAAGTTTATGGCTTGTGGTAAAGGCAGTTGGAAAACCATAATTGGTAATCGACTCACCAAAGATATTTTATCTAAGAGTTGGCTAGTCCAGAAGCAAACGGCTTCTGGTAAAGACAAATCAAATCCGTTTACAGCTTATGATTTGCTCAAAATCATTTGGTTATCATTGTACCAAAGTTCTTACTTGAACTGAAACAATTGGCTACTCCAGAAGTAATGGCTTTTGGTAAAGAGTTGAAATCCATTAATTTTTCTCAAAACATTGCTAGGGACTAGCAATATCTTAGTGTGGGGGATTGATGAGTGTCTAAATACTCATCATTTTTGTACCATTTAAACTGCAAAAACATCTGAAAACACTCAGAAATGCATCAAAATGATGAAAATATCACAAATAAGTGTTTTATGTGTTTTAAATGCAAAAATACCAAAAACAGGTGAAAAGCGTATCAAGTTTGCATAATTGGCAGTTTTAGTCCCCCAAGTTTCAAAAGTTGTCAAAATTAGTCCCTAGTAAATCAAAATAAAGCAAAATGTTATTTAAGGTCCATAAGATTCAAAAGTTGTCAAATTAAACCCTTTAAAGTTTAAAATTTACAAAATGACAACTTTAGTCCCTGAACTTTGAAAAATGTCAATAATGGTCCTTGGTTAATTTAAAAAGAGAAAATAATCAAAAATAAACCTTGTACTATTCATAAATGACAAAATTGGTCCTTATAGTGAACTTTTGGAAAATTACATGTTTGGTCCCTTAAGTTTCAAAAATGGCAAAAAGTACCCTTGGACGTATAAAATTGGAAAATTAAACATTTATAGTCCTTTGGTAAATGAAACTTGGCAAGTTTAACCCTTGTGATAAGTTTGGAAATATTGACAATTTCAGTCCCTTAATTTTCAGAAGTTACATAAATGGTCCTTGGGCTCTTTTACCACTTAAACCAACCGGACCCCCTTTATGTTATTTATCCAAACCCAAAACACAACAATCCCAGCTGGCCCAATATCCAAACCAGCCCAAACCCATGTTTAAATAATAAAACCGCCATGTACTGTTCCTCTCCCTCACACACTGAAATCCACCATTACTGCTCCCTCACCACCATGGTTTTGCCACCTCCACTACCACCTGTCCACCCCAGCTGTATACCATGTCCCCTCCACCTCCATATCCTCCCAAAGTGCATTATTTGAAAAAAACCTGCTATCAAGACTTTTGGCGCCAATTTGCATTTCAAAGGCCAGGATCACTTTGACTGATCCAATGGCCATGACTCAAAGTGGGAAAGATTCAGAGGAACCCAAGGAACTCCAAAAATATCTATAAAGAAGGAAAGAAGCAGAGGAGTTGGATAACTAGAGTAGGTAGTGTAGTTTAGCATCGAAATAGTGTAATTTCAAGTTTCAGTTATAATTTTCATTTAAATCATGTTGTAATCAGTTTACTTAATGCAATTAAACCTTTCTTGAACCTTAAATTTCAATCTTGCTCTTTAAATTCAGATTTAGCAATTTTAGGTGAAATTGACAATTTCACTCAAGATTGTTGAAACTCGTTGTTTCTTGTTCCATTAAGCTTAATTTAGTGCAATTATAAGTTTTTAAAGCTTGGATATCATTTAGATACCTTTTAATCCAGTTTACTTAAAAATCACAAAAATAGCTAAAAAAATAGATAAAATAAAAAGTTCAGTGATTATGAAGAATGAAGATGAGAAAGGTGGAATTTGGATTGCATTGGGAATTAGAACTCCTTGGGGAGTGTAGGTGGTTACTTATGGTCCTTGGTTCCTTATTCTCAGTCGTGTTTCATTTGTAAGCCAAATTTCACATTTTTATTGATTAACTGTAGATTAGATGATTATGTGCTTTTATCAGTATTTTTATGTTTCATTAGTGTATTAGAATTAACATAAAGCTTAAAATCTTATGTTTGTTCATTGGGATACTTGTTTGTTCAGTTTTTCGTTTTCACTGCCAATTTTAGCATAATCATGATCAATGAGTCTTTGTTGTTTAAAGTTGTGTTTCTGTGTTTCATTAAGCTTATTATCTCATATTAAGACCTTATGATTCAGTTTTATGGTTTAAAACAGTGATTTACTTTAAAAACCTCATTTTAAGTTATCTTAAGGAGTGTTTGGATTTAAGCCTAAACTTGTGTTCAAGTCTGCAATTTGGGTTAAAATTGGCTTAGGTAGCATGCATTAGGTTAGTTTAGTATAGTTTAGACATAAAATTTATAAGTCATTTGCAAAAAAGTCAAAAATCCATTCCAAATCCAAAACTGCCATCACAGTGGAGTTTTTTAGTTTGCATTTCCATTTGAATCTTTTCAATAGTAGTAGATAAAGCTTATTCCAGTATTTTCATAGCTTATTACTTCAATCTCAGTCATTTAAAATCATTCAAAGTTCACATAAGTCAAATTTTCAAAAACTCCAAAAAGTCAAAATTTCATAAAAACCCGTTTTTGAATAAACTTTACAATTTTACTATGACCTTACCATTAAGATTTAGTCTATATACTTTTGGGATATTAAAGTTTAGCTGCTTAACTAAATTAGAAAAATATTAGTTCACTTTTAATCAGCTTATAAACTGCTTATTCATTAGCTTCTTTTAAGCCCTTTTTCACAAAACTTCCTTTTTGCTTATTTCTTATTTATGCTTATTTAGTTTGTTTTTCTTGTTGTTGTTGCTTATTATAAGTTCCCATAACTTTTTTATAGCTTATTCAACCTTTGGTTCAGTAGTGGTAGCTTATTGAGGCTTTTAGCTTAATTTCAAGTGCTTATTCATATTAGTTGTGTGCCCAAATCATAGTTCCTGATCTTCAAAGTAGTTTCTGTCATTTTTCCTTGATTCTCAGTATTATTTTAGACTTATCTGGAAGTTTTCATATTTTTCACTGTTCATTTGCTATTTTTCTGCATTTTATGTCATTTTCTAGCATTTTTAATTAGCATTTAATCCAAATAAATCAGAAAAAGTTTAAAAAAATATGTTTTCAATTTTCCTAGATTAAGATAAATATAAAAAGCCAAAAAAATATTTTTCCATAATTTTCTTAGTTTAAATAGTATTTTCTAGCATTTTAATTAGTTTTAAATAGTAATTAATTAATAATAAATACATAAAAAGTCTAAAAAATATATTTTCAGTTTTAAAATAAGTTTTATCATATTTTAGATTTTTCTAAGTCATAATTTTACTTTTCTAGCTTTATTTCATATTTTCTTATATTTTAGGGTATTATTAAATAGTTAAAAATAGTTTTTAATTAATAATAATTAGATAAATAGTCATAAAAATAATTTTCTTTTTCCAATAATTTTCTAGTATAATTAGGATTGTAAAAATATATTTTCCATATCCGTAGGTATTTTCCTTCTTTATTTTCACGTTTTATTTAGTACGTTACGTAGTTTTTAATTTAAACGTACGTTTTAGGTTTTAAACGTTAATCGATTTTAAAAATAGTGATAGCGTTTATTTAATATATTTTAGTTTTTTTTTAATTTTCTTTAATTTGCATTTAAGCCCCTGTAATTTACAAAACTTTCTCTTTAGGTATAATTATTCCAAATTCACAAACCTTTTCCAGTTCAATATTCACCCGATCACAGATTCGTTGTACTACAGTGTTCACACCTCGTTGGGACTTAACGACCCGGGGATACACTATACTCCTCTGATCTTAATTGCATTTGTTTCTGAACTGTTTTAAGTTTGTTATGGTTGACCATTCACAAGTGGTCAGCTTGTGTGATTAAACTTGACTGTTTGGAAGCGAATCACAAACCCCCGCCTAATAGCGGCAAAATGGTTAGGTTTTTCGGCAAGTTACTTGGTCAACATTTAGTGGGTAAAAGAGTGTTCCACGCCTTATTATCCAATCGATAAAGTAATCTGATAACGCTACACGCGTCGTTCGGGGTCAAAGGAACTTCCTTTTCTTCGAGCAAGTTTTTCAACACCCTAGGCAGTGAACCTAATCGGTGTAGTGTAGTATTAGGGTAAGCCACGGGTATTGATATCGTTCTCTTGGGGAATAGTGTCGTTAGGCTGAAGTATATGTCGATTTAAGTCTAAAGATGAGGGATGATTATTTTTGTATTTTTATATTTTATGAATCTCGGTTTTGGAGGGGAGGGTGGAATTAGTTGCTAGTCAACTATCCCAAAAGGTACTAACTAAATTATGGGTCTACCAGTAACGTGAAGCGTATCTACTTATGATGTATTACTCCTTGCTAGCTATCCAATTCTACCTACTGAATTGTCACGTCCTATTGATGGTTGAATTGTCACGTCCTTATTCTTAACGCATTGTGTTTTCTAAGGTCGTAAGGTGTGCATTCCCTAACTCTTTGAAGTCACCTTTAAGTGTAGTAAACAAAATCCACTAAGTCATTCATAAACTAACTTTAAGGTTATCTTTGGTTTAGTAAACGAAATCCACCAAGTCATTCATAAACTATCAAAGATTTATCAAGTATTAAACACAACGATAGCCTAGTCGCACTCCTAAGCTAATTACAATTAAGATAAGAGACAACCAATCAAACAAGAGACAGTAGGGTGCAAGAATTATAAACTAAACCAATTAGACTCATTGAAATTGTCACACCCCTAATGATGAAGATAGACACAAGCATCACTAAGAAATCAATAAGATCTAATTAATTATATACAAGTTTCATACAATCATAAGCAAACACAAGGTGAATTAGCCAAGCATAATTAATGAAGAGCAAGCAACAATTATGATAATTGAAGACATACCATAGGATTGGATTAACAAACAAATCATCACACGATGTTTATGGAGTGTTTGAAACCCTTTAAGTTGCTGGAAAAACACCTACCTAAACCCTGGAATCGGACTTAGGGTTTAGGGCTTACAAAAAGTGAAGTTATAATGTTATATTTATAGGCAGATTTTCTGTCGGCAAAGAGTGACGGCGTCACACTTATAGAGTGACGGCGTCACGACCATTTTTTCAGCAAATTGTAGATTTTCTCGTTCCGATCGCGTGGGATTTTGAACCACCTAAATCCGAGTTCGTATGCAAAAGTTATGGCCAAAACAATATCAACTACTTCGCGCGCATGCTGTGATAGTCTTGATTAGCTTGTGACGGCCTCACCTTATGCTTGTGACGCCGTCCCCTTCAGTCTTTTAAAACCTGAAGCCGTCACTTGTAAATGAGAAATTTGGCTACTGAGCCGTCACAAAAGTTGTCCGACGGCGTCGCAAATAACACCTGACGCCGTCACCTTATGTTTTCAGCAGCTTTGAGTGTCTTGATTTTGACTTTGGCCATTTTCTTCGTATATTCGCGCCTTTTCGTCCAAATAAGTGCCATTCCAGCATTTTGCCTTCAAGAGACCTAAAAAGTGAAAAGGAACGATATTAAGCAATAACGGATACAAAAGTGATCAAATAAGGGCTTAAACGACCCCTCAAAAAGGTACCTTTTAAAACCTTATCAAATATCCCTACACTTGGTATTTGCTTGTCCTCAAGCAAATGTGCTTTTAGCCAATTAATCTATAAGTTAAGGGTCATGAAGCATTGGTTTAAAACAGTCCACAACACATATAAGCCCCGCAAAAGTCATAACAAGCACGGAAATTACATACTAGCTCCTCACATAGGGTGTTTGGATACTCACATCTCTCTCGGGTGTATATGAAATATAACAAATTGGAAATGGAAGATAAACACTCATTTACCGGTCCTAGTACATAGATTACCATAGGCTTGAGAATAGATCAAACCTCCATCGCTTTGGCGTAAGCACCTAGGAAAGACTATCAAAGAGGTTTTTAAAGGGTTGTAACGTTAGGCTTACGGTAGGGAAACAAGGGTTTGGTGGGATAGGCTTTTTAGTGGTGGCAAGTCAAAAATCTCTATGTTACAAGCATACAAAGAATGGCGTTGCTAAGCCAAGACTCGACACTCTAAACTCTAGCTGACTGAAATAAACAAACATAAATTTAAAGGATAGATGTAGGATGGTAGCCCGTATGATTTTTTTTTTTCACTCTATTTTTTTTTTCTTTTCTCTTTTTCTATTTTTTTCGACTTTTTTTTTTTTTTTTTTTTTTTTTTTTTTTTTTTTTTTTTTTTTTGCATACACTTTTACTCTACCATCTTCTACAGTAACATCAAAATGATAGGGATTCATAGGCACATCCCTACACTTGAGTTTTTATTACTCTAACACTAATTTGACCCGAATTGAAAAGATCAAAACACTTGGGGTATATCATTATGCAAACAAAGGGAATTTGAATATAACGTTCTCTTCCCGTCATTTCATAAACTTTAACTTTTCCCATGAATCCCAATCGTCCCAAAACTGTATACAAAGGATATGACTCGACTTAGCAACTCATGCAAGCAACCAGATAATTGAACTAAGGGTTTGGGGTGATAACAAACATTTGCACTAAAAGTGAGTGCATAAGGGGTAGGCTAAAGCGATTTGGGTGTATATTTGGGGGTGGGGTGTAAACAATGCTCTTCATTGATATTCCGGAAAAACCGAAACATCACGAGAACCGCGAAAAGGATAGGCTCTGAGGGGTTAACTAGGGGTATCGTGTACTAAAGATGAGTACAACGCAAAGGGTGTGGGGGAATTACTCAACCGATGTGGAAGAAGTAATTATATTACGGGTATCAAACAAGGGTTATCCTAATGCCTCTTATCATTTAGTTATTCCTAACTACACAAGTGTAGTCTCACTTGCGATCTCGGAATGCATCACAAAACAAGTTCTAGAATCTATTATACTACTGGTTCACACTCTAAGCATTAAAGATTAATGCTTTAATTCCTACTAATCTAAGGGTGATCCTCACATTTTGGGTGGAATTTAGGTGGTAAAGGGTTTTTGTGCTAGTCATGCAACTTCCTATCCGTGAGACGCTTTTGTTAAAACTAATGGCCCACTCCTATATGTCATGAAAAATTTTAAATTTGGTGCCAAAATTACCCTAACCGACATTTTCTCATGGTTTATTACACAAATACAATTGGACAAAGCAAATAATCAAGGATAAGCATAGTTTCAAAGTTCTCGTTTTATTTTCCCTCCCGACACTTAAACTGAACATTGTCCCCAATGTTCCCCGAAAGTATCAAAGTTATGATAATAGAAGGTAATTAAAAACGAAAGAAACTAATACTCCCCTGATTAGCTCGGTAGGATCCGTGTGTGAAGTAGTGGT
The DNA here is from genome assembly GCA_019973895.1 of Chrysanthemum seticuspe. NCBI lineage: Eukaryota > Viridiplantae > Streptophyta > Magnoliopsida > Asterales > Asteraceae > Chrysanthemum > Chrysanthemum seticuspe. The sequence continues at coordinate 65,363,368 of BPTQ01000005.1, read as the reverse complement.
TAAATCCTTTCCAAGAAGAATGTATGCGTGAAAAGCTCCTTCCAATCTTATGTATCTTCTTCTTGATAAATAAAACCTGCACACTTTAAGAAAACAGACAACCCAACGCATCAAACCAAACAAACAAAAATCTCAACAAGATGTAATTCCAGACTTAAGTAAGATATAATGCTTGTGGAATGGATGTTTGCAGATTTTCTAGAAAATTGAGACCTGGAAAATTCCAAAAATTTATAAGTAGCACAGAAAACGAGAAAAAGTAGTAAGCAATTTCTACTCCTCCTGACGCCGTCAGGTTGAGACCCTGACGCCGTCAGGTTATCATGACATAAACTAGTCTGCGATTTTCTGAAAAAAAAAATTCTGGAAAATTTATATCTTTAAAATCTGGAAAAATTCCTGCATTAACATCCATTATGACTCGATACAAGCATTTGACTCGAACGAACACACATGTATATCTTTTAAATAATTGTAATTCTCATGTTCACGTTTCTTTTGAAAACGTGTGTAATCCTCCCTACACTTATCCCTTATGTAAAATACCTTTATATGTAATTAAGACGAGGTTAAAGACAAAATAAAGCATTTTTACAAATTCAAACATGAGAATAAACAATTAATAAAAGATATACGACACACAAATGAAAATGAAAAACAAATACACATGGGTTGCCTCCCAAGAAGCGCTTGTTTTTTTTCGAGTCACGAGCCTGACTCTACCCTTATTTAACGGATAAAGGGGAGGTTTTCCCTACACTTAAGTTTAAGTGCGGGTGATAGTAGCGATACACACCCTTAGGGTGGAAATATGCCACGTGAGGTGAAGGGGGTGTGTGAATGGCTTCCTTCATCCTAAAACTACCCGGACTAAATTGGTTGATGGGTGGGTCGGTTCCTCGTTTATCTAAGGATGGAAGTAAAGATTGAGGTTCCGGTTCATGAACACTAGGAAATTCCCTAGAACTAAGAGTAAGACTGAGACTACAAGTATTCAAACCTATATTCTCCAGTTGCGTTTGGTTCAAATGTTCTACCTCCATTGGGATTCCTAAAGTCTCTTCTACTACTTCCAGGTAAGTCACGTGCGGTGTGTATGCCTTAAATGATGGTGGAACTTGTGGAATACCTTGTGGGTCTAGACTTTTCACCTTATCCTCAATCACATCTACATCATCTATATGCTCATCATGTGCTATTTCCTTAGGTCGTGATGAAACCAAACTTAGTAATTGATCCAACTTATGGTTTAAAGCTTGGTTGCTTTCCATAATATTTTCACAAATTTGGTCAGTTCTCCTAAGGGCCTTACTAACAATAGTTTCTAAACATGGAGGTTATTCACGAAACTCTATCCTAGGTAAAGGCTCATACGAAGCATAGGTTTCACTAGATGAGGTGTTTTGTGGGCTTGATGGAATGGTGAAACCCTCAAAAGGTTTATGGACTTGGTTACTTTCTTCCCACCATCTTGAATAATCCGCTTTAGTAATATCATAATTTCTTATGAAAAAACCTAATCGCGAATATAGTGGATTTGCGTTCTCCATATTGGTGAACGGAAGAGTCAATGGACAAGTTTTACGAACAAAGGCACAAAGAAGGGGGATAGACTACAAGGAAGCTAATAAAAAGAAAAAAAAAATCTCACTTGATAGGAATCTTGTGAGTAAACCTAAATGAGATAGAAATCAAGCCTAAACAATAACTATTCCCCGGCAGCGGCGCCAAAAACTTGATAACGCTACACGCGTCGTTCGGGGTCAAAGGAACTTCCTTTTCTTCGAGCAAGTTTTTCAACACCCTAGGCAGTGAACCTAATCGGTGTAGTGTAGTATTAGGGTAAGCCACGGGTATTGATATCGTTCTCTAGGGGAATAGTGTCGTTAGGCTGAAGTATATGTCGATTTAAGTCTAAAGATGAGGGATGATTATTTTTGTATTTTTATATTTTATGAATCTCGGTTTTGGAGGGGAGGGTGGAATTAGTTGTTAGTCAACTATCCCAAAAGGTACTAACTAAATTATGGGTCTACCAGTAACGTGAAGCGTATCTACTTATGATGTATTACTCCTTGCTAGCTATCCAATTCTACCTACTGAATTGTCACGTCCTATTGATGGTTGAATTGTCACGTCCTTATTCTTAACGCATTGTGTTTTCTAAGGTCGTAAGGTGTGCATTCCCTAACTCTTTGAAGTCACCTTTAAGTGTAGTAAACAAAATCCACTAAGTCATTCATAAACTAACTTTAAGGTTATCTTTGGTTTAGTAAACGAAATCCACCAAGTCATTCATAAACTATCAAAGATTTATCAAGTATTAAACACAACGATAGCCTAGTCGCACTCCTAAGCTAATTACAATTAAGATAAGAGACAACCAATCAAACAAGAGACAGTAGGGTGCAAGAATTATAAACTAAACCAATTAGACTCATTGAAATTGTCACACCCCTAATGATGAAGATAGACACAAGCATCACTAAGAAATCAATAAGATCTAATTAATTATATACAAGTTTCATACAATCATAAGCAAACACAAGGTGAATTAGCCAAGCATAATTAATGAAGAGCAAGCAACAATTATGATAATTGAAGACATACCATAGGATTGGATTAACAAACAAATCATTACATGATGTTTATGGAGTGTTTGAAACCCTTTAAGTTGCTGGAAAAACACCTACCTAAACACTGGAATCGGACTTAGGGTTTAGGGCTTACAAAAAGTGAAGTTATAATGTTATATTTATAGGCAGATTTTCTGTCGGCAAAGAGTGACGGCGTCACACTTATAGAGTGACGGCGTCACGACCATTTTTTCAGCAAATTGTAGATTTTCTCGTTCCGATCGCGTAGGCTTTTGAACCACCTAAATCCGAGTTCGTATGCAAAAGTTATGGCCAAAACAATATCAACTACTTCGCGCGCATGTTGTGATAGTCTTGATTAGCTTGTGACGGCGTCACCTTATGCTTGTGACGCCGTCCCCTTCAGTCTTTTAAAACCTGAAGCCGTCACTTGTAAATGAGAAATTTGGCTACTGAGTCGTCACAAAAGTTGTCCGACGGCGTCACAAATAACACCTGACGCCGTCACCTTATGTTTTCAGCAGCTTTGAGTGTCTTGATTTTGACTTTGGCCATTTTCTTCGTATATTCGCGCCTTTTCGTCCAAATAAGTGTCATTCCAGCATTTTGCCTTCAAGAGACCTAAAAAGTGAAAAGGAACGATATTAAGCAATAACGGATACAAAAGTGATCAAATAAGGGCTTAAACGACCCCTCAAAAAGGTACCTTTTAAAACCTTATCATAATCCAAACCAACTATAAATACCAAGGTTTTTTGTGAATAGGGAGAGTAAGTCATCTTCCTTTAATACTTCACTACACACATCTACTCCATCTTTATATGTTCATCACACCATATGAATCACATATTATACCATACTAAATCCTTTACACAAGGTTCTGACTTGATCGTCGGAGGGTAGTTCCCGGGGTTTCGGCCTCGGGACCCTTTCTAACCGGTTATTCTATGTTTGTAGCACTCTTCAAGACTCAAGATGACGACAAACGACACCATGAGAGTCGTCAAGACAAGCTCCGGTGAGATTATTTTTCAACAAATTGACGCCATCCGTGGGACACAAACAAAACATCATCTTTTAGATATTAAAGAGCAAAGATTATACACATATGAAAAGCTAATGTACGGAATATTGTTTTTGCATTACAAAAAACAAATAGAAGAGGATGCTTGTCCCACATCGCCCAATCCATCAACATTTACATAGGTGACTTCTTATAAATAGAGCGGGCAAGGTATCTTAAGACATATGACATGTACAAGGTATAACCGATTATTTTGGTAATTACCATTTTTGTCCCAATAGTTTGGGCTATTAAAATATTAATAGCTATTTTTAACTTAATTATTAAATAAAAATTTGATTGTAAGCTTTTTCTTAATCCTTAGGTATCAATTACCTGAGTATTAATGATGAACTTATAATTATTATTTGTTTAATTAATCTAATTAATCAGTTAGAGAATTGAGTTGAATAATTATTTTGGTTGATCTACCACAATTTTGTATTCTTAACCTATGTGGGACTAAAGGTTAAAATGAGTTTTGATAAACAAAAACATAAGTTAACGTTCCTAAAACTTGTAATAACTTATGCATATTTATTTAGTATCCTAATCTATCTCATCTATGTTTTCTTTACCTATACTATATCACTGAAGCAACTCGAATAATTAATACAAAGTTCAAACCATTATCTATACACAATACAGTCGGTTTAGGATATCGTCTATGCATTACTCTATAACCAACAACATAATGCCATCATTCGAAACAATATGGATTTGAGTAGTTCAAGGATACAGAAAGGAAGAAAATAAGGCTTGGTGATCAACCCACTCGAAAACTCATAGAAGCCTCTACGTTTTCTTGCTCACGCATAAACATGTTGGCCATAAGTAAAATGAGAAGTATAATTAAGATGAGACGAATGAGAAGAAACCACAACAAAAAATATTAAATGCACTAAAAAAATAAATGCATCTCCCTGTTATTTTATTTTATTTTATTTAACTAGACGAGTACCCGTGCATAGCAACGGGATTTTATAACGGCAGATAGTTTTAATGATAAAAAAATTATGAGTTATAAACGAAAAATAATAAAAGTTTGAGGATTAAATATAATGTTTTGAAACTCGGTTCGACCCGAGTTGTTCAACCGGTTGAACCGTTCCGGTCGAAAAACGGGTCAATATAAACTGGGTCAACCCGACGGTTGGGTCGGAAAAAACGGGTCAAATTAACCGGGTCAACCCGCCGAGTTTGAAGCGTCCCGGGTCAACCCGGTTTTCAATGTGTATTAATAGTTTCCTTTTGAAGTGTTGCCATAATAGAGATTCAAAACATTTCGTTAATATAAAGTTTCATTTATTGTAATGTTTTAAGTTATTTCTTACCTAATAGTATAAATTTTTTCACATTTCACATATTGACTTTTTCACTTTTTCACATTGATCATTTTGCTTTTATATGTAGTATAAATATATGTGATTATAATTTTTTCTCATCATTCTTGTTTTAATAATTATTCTCACTAGATATATACCAAGAGAGAAAGAGATTTACAAAGATTACTGGTGAATGGTGATTAGTCAAGAAATATATTTTTTCTTAAATAAAGACCTTTCTTAAAGTTTAGTAACCAAATGTTAAATGTGTAAAAAGACTTTCCTACTGTTGATACAAAAGTTGGGCGTTCCTTGTTTGGACTCCAGTTCCCGTATCAATTGGATCTTGATGCTTGAGACCTGCGCACTAAGTAAACAGAAAACACCGTTAGGCTTATCGTGGGATTGTCTCCCACGATTATCCTCCGGCGTGAGAGTAAGTAATCGGTTTTAGGGTTTTAATTGAGAGTTAGGGTTGTAAATCATACATTTAATGAGGGCTGGGATGCCCTTTATATACACACGAAACCCTTATTGTAAATCGTTTTTTCTGGACACGGTTTGATGCCATCAGGCTCTATCAGATATCCGAGGAGCATGCCTTCTGTAGCACCAAAAGTGCATTTTTTAGGATTTAGTTTCATGTTGATCTTTTTTAGTGTCTTAAATGTTTCCTCAATGTCGCGCACCAATTCATTTTCCGTATGGCTTTTTATTACAAGGTCGTCAACATAAACCTCTAGGTTGCGGCCCACCTGTCTTTCAAATGCGTTATCAACCAACCGCTGGTAGGTGGCACCTGCGTTCTTTAGGCCAAAGGGCATCTTAGTATAACAATAAACGCCTTGGCTTGTATGGAAAGTTGTTTTTCCTCATCTTCCTTAGCCATCTGGATTTGGTGATATCCTTTATATGAGTCTAGGAAGCATTTAAGTCGGTATCCACACAAAGATTCTACCTTCTAGTCTATCTCCGGTAGTGGGTAGCAGTCCTGTGGACATGCCTTGTTGAGATCTGTGAAGTCAACGCACATCCTCCAACTACCATCGCTCTTCTTGACCATCACTGGGTTGGAAAGCTAGTCATGGTAGTAGACCTCTCGCATGATACCTGCATCCACAAGTTTATGTACTTCTGCCAGAATTGCTTGTGCGCGCTCTGGGGCCTGGCCACGCTTCTTCTGTCGTACTGGGGAGTATCCTTGTCGGATTCTCAACTTGTGTTCTGTAATCGAGCGTGGTACGCCGGTCATGTGCTTTGGTTCCCATGCAAAGATATCCAGGTTCTTTTGTAAGAGTGCGCACACAGCTGCTCTCCCGTTATCAGATAGCGATCCTCCAATCGATACTTCTTGCTCTGGGTAATCAGGATGAATTGCAACCCTCAGGTTTGGCACTTTAGTTGCGCGCTGTTCTGGAATGTTTGCCGTCTCACATGTAATTGTGTTACATTCTCCAGGTGGTACGGTGGTATTGTAGAGTGTAACACCCCAACCCGATAAGGTAGAAGTATCACAGTATGGTGTCATATCAGAACATACATAATGAACATAAATCACACAGCGGAAGTCTTAATTAAATAAGTCAAAAATTTAAGTCAACAAGACTTATCAATACATAGATACCAAAGAAAAACTCCGAATGAAAATATAATAACAAAATCCAATGAAGTCTAAGATGACTAGGCATGGTCTCTATATCAGCTCATCTCTCAACCCCAAACAATCCCCAGCTCCTAGCTTATGTACCTGCCGCAGGAAAAGAAATGCGGCTGAGCTTAAAAAGCCCAGTGAACAGATATAACGATACAATAATAATAAAACTGAACTGAGAACAAAGTAAGGGAAGTCAGTCAATAAATCTAGTATATCAAAGGAACAGAGTATGGTAGATGAAACATAGGAAAAGGGGTCAGTTATCCACCACGAGCCAACAATCAAATCAAATCATATATCCATAGTAGCATGTAGTAACCAATAGTAACCATAGCAGATATAACAGACATGGAGTGATCAGCTCCCAGATTGTGAAGACGCGTATTGCACACTACATCATTCACCAGACAAATCATAATATATCAGATAACAGAACAAATCTAGGATGCATCCATACGCCCCTGCAGACAGATAGTGGCCATACAATATATATCGAGCTCATAATCAGATAACAGAAAGGGACGGTGTGTAACATCACTCGTACATACTGGAGTCATGCCATTGGTGCATCAATGACACGGACATGGAACCCCCATGCCTAGTTAATGGCTCGGGTATCAAACTGACAGGTCAAGGCAAAAGGTCCACAATATACAATAGGTGAGTCATCATAATCAAGGTTCAATATCATTAGTTCACAATTCAGAGGTTCATAGCAATAGTCCAATATCAAAGGTTCAGTATCAAAGGTTCAGTAACAAAGGTTCAATAACAGAGGGGTCAATAGCAATGGTTCAATATCAGACGGTCAATAGCAAAGGAATCATAGAAATGGAATATCATAGTAGAAACAAAGTCGAGTATCAGAAAGTCATGAGAAACCCCTACTGAAAAGGGATAGAATATCTATACCTTATTCGAAGCAGATCAACAATGAAAGCAAAACCAAGAAATGAGATCAACCCCGTCGCCCGGAACCTATGTGAATTAGATAACGTTCCATAAGAATCAGATTACTCGTTTTAGACGGCTTTCCATTTTTAGCAGGTTCCCACTTTTAGTAATCTTTCCATTATAAGTAACTTTCTATTTTAGGTAACTTTCTATTTTAGGCATGTTTTCATAATTAGCAGGTTTTCATTAATGATATAATTAAAGTCAATTTAGGTCAAAATGATGAAAATAAGTATTATCATGTTTTAAGGGTCAATTATGACAAGTTTCATAAGTTTAGGGTTTAAAGTGTAAATATAGCAAGTTTACCCATTTTACTCATTTAGTCCATTTAGTTAACATATTAACAAGTTAATCCATCAAGTTTCATAATTTACAAAACAACCCTTGACTTTATTAAATCTAATATATAAAACCTTAGTTTAGACTAACATATACGTTATGAAACCATTTAAGCTTGATTATAATAAAATTACACATTTCCTTGTAACCGCCTATTTTAGGTCGAGACATTCCCCCTCCCAACAATAATTTCATACGCCCCATTTTAAACATACGTGACCCTTATTCATACTTGTTATCAATCCCACTTACTAGACACGTCTACACATATTACAAGACTCATTAAACTCGTCATTTAACCATGATCATGTCGTGCATAAGATAGGTCAAAAATAGATTCATATCAAATGTTTTAAGTCTATTTTCCATTCGATACATATATGTCAAGATCATGATTTTATGTGCTACTTATTATCATTTTATGTGACAAGTATGTTTCATTATTTCATGTGACAAGTTTACTATTTATGTGAAACTTATAGTTAATGTACATGCATTCGACAAAAGTCCATATCAGATTACCCATGTGTGTACAAGTGAAGTCAAAGTAGATGTAGAGTGGTCAAATAATGTGGCTCAAAACAGATACATGCATGCTTCGAATGTGGTGACTTATAGATCAAAAACAGTTTTATAACAAGAGTTAAATGTCCATTTTCTATTCGCCAAGTACCAGATCAAAACCATGTGATGTTTAGTTATTATGTCATGTGTTTATTCCTTATCATTTTATGTGTATATCAAGCGCATACCAGGACCTCAAAAGAAACTATAACATACGACATATCTCCATAAACCATGATAAAGAAAAAGGAGACGAGATGAGGATATAACATGTTACCCTTGAAGCGTGAAAAGAAACAAGAACCAAACAACAACCAAACGTCTCCCTTTTGCACTAGAGACCCACGACAGCAGCAACACCACAAAACCCACGATCAAAACAAGACTCCTTCGTACCAATACTTGCAATTTCGGCAGCTTCGACTTCTTTTGGAACCAGCCTTTTGTCGACAGAAATTGGAAAAGGGAAGGGATTTGTTTGCCGTCACTTTTAACTTGAGAACTAGGGTTTTCTTTTGTTTTTATTTTGAATGAGAGATATGGGATAATTATGAGATATTATTGAGATAATTAGGGAAAGTATTTTGGGAAGGGTGTTGATACTCACACCATTTTATTTGATAGTTACACCATTTTGTACAAGTAGTATAGCACACCGTACAACACTGTATTGCACAGATTGTGGTGAAAGTATAAAAAGTTGTGGTGTGAGTATCAACACCCTTTTGGGAAGTAAATGGGAATTGATTTGGGGAAAGTACTTAATTTCCCAAATTATCATTTTACTAGTTTTAATTTAATTATTTTGTAATTTGTATATTTTATGTAGTCCATGCAACTTGTACAATGTTTTATATTCACATAGTAGACATAAGTGGAGAAAATAAATTTTATTATCTTGTATCTCTTGGTAATTACACTTATATAAGTTAAATGTAAAACGTATTTAACGAGCCGGACGTGTTTACGAGTTTTCATAATTGCTTAACTTGAGGTCAAAATGGTCATTTAACATGTTTGAGATTTTTAGGGTTTTACATAGAGAGTAACGATGCCTCCCTCCACTGGGAATTTGAGCATCCCATGTGCTGTAGACGGTACTGCGCGTATGGCTGAAATCCCTGGTCTTCCGATAATGCCATTGTATGGCGAAGGAGATTTGATCACCATAAAAGTCATCCAGGCTGTCGTGGAGTGTTCCTAATTGCCAACACTGACAAGTAGGCGTATTTGCCCCATGGGCCATATCTTTTCTCCTGTAAAACCAGTCAATGACGTCCTGACTGGGCTTAATTGACTTCGTATCTCAGGTCGCAGTTGTTTGAAACAGTGTTCATACATTATATCTGCGGATGCTCCTCCATCAACATACATGCGGTGGATATCGTGACCCCTTGCGTTAATTTCGATGGTGAGTGGTTCTACCACTGCGTTGTCCGCAGCCAAGGTGGGGAAAGAGGTTTCGCTTCCACGGGAAAACTTTTGGCTCATCTTCTGCCTAGTCATTCGCTGCCATGATTGTATCATGTAGATGGTATCAGCCTTATCTTTAGGTGTTTCTTTCTTGTTTCCAGTCTTTTGCTTATCTTTCCCTTCCTTGATGTTTTTAACAAAATGGTCCAATCTGCCTTCTTTTACTAGTTTATCAATTAGCTGGCGCAATTGGACACATTCATTGGTGGTGTGGCCCTTCTGTCCATGATAGTCGCAGTATCCACTCCCCACGCGCCGATCCTCTAGGGTGCGCATTGGTGGGGGTCTTGGGAAGTTCGCGCCTTCCGTCGCGAATATCTCCTTTGGAGTCTTGATCAGCGGGGTATATATGTCATTACCCCGTCCGCTCCCCTGGTCGCGGTAGTTCTTGTTGCGGTTGCTACTCTGGTCAGTGGATTGTCTCCGAGGTTGTTCTTGTGACCTATAGTTTGAGTAACCTTTCTTACTGTCCGCCGCGGCAGCTTCTCCTTGGATAAAGGACCTCGTGCGCTTCATAAGTTCATCAAAGGTTTGGGGGACTCTGTCATTCAGCCTTTTGATGAGTTCTGGGTTATTGATCCCGTTCATGAACCCTGAAATTTTTAGTATTTCGGGGCATGCCTTAACGTGTATGCACTCATCTTTGTAGCGCTCCACATAAGCGCTTGTAGATTCCCCCTGGCGCTGTTTTACCCTAGCGAGTTCGACAGGGTTTTTAGCGCACTTTTTCCTTCGAGTGAAGTTTAGGCGAAACGCCTTCCGCAACTCTTCAAAGCCATCAATGCTTCTGTGTGGAAGCTTACTGAACCAGTTTCGCGCGTTTCCCACTAGTGTGGAATTGAACATGTGGCACCACACAGGCTGTGGCCAAATTTCGATGGTAGCGGCTGATTCGAAAATTTTTAGGTGATCGTCCGGATCACCTGTTCCATCATAGGTTTTCACATTGGCGGGCATGCGCCTCCTTTTATTTTCTGAGAAATCGCTGATGCGCCGAGTGAACGCATCCACCTTTTGGCGGCGCCACGGAAGGGACATGTCTTCCTCCTCCTGGTCGCGATATTTTCTCCTGGACTTCTAGTGCCCGGTTTCACTATCCTCATTGTCCGAGGAGTTACCAGAGGACGAGCTTTCCCTCTTTCGGCGCTTGCGCCGACTGTCCTCAGAGTTCGCACTTGAAGGGCTTTCACTTGGGCTTTCACTTGGAGAGTACCGTCGTCCAAGTCTGTCATGGACCCTGCGGCTACCAAGCCTAGCGTGGATATTGGTACGCCGCCCATCCTCTTCGTGTTCCCCCAGGTACTGCATGTCCGCTGCTTCATCATTCTCAACTCTCCTCCCAATCCTGGTAAATACTAGAGGCTGGCGGCTATCCCTTCCGTGCTTTTCCTTCTGATGACGCGGTGGAGATGTCTTATACTCTGGGCCGAAATTGAGTCGGGCTTGCAAACTCCGACCTGACCTCTTTTTCGCTTCCTCTTGCATGAGAGCAGCCAAGGTTTCGTAGTTTTGAGACACGAAATCACTTAGCGCTAGTTCCGGCGCAACCCCTTCTAGAGCAAGGGTGTCTGTTTCTACCACTAGACCCTTGTTTCGGTCAGGTGCGTCTGGTGCTTTTGTGAGGTCCAACTCTAGCACCGATTGGAGGGGAGTGGTAAAAGGGGTGCGCAGTGGACCTTCTGCGCCAGTGGTGGTTGTGGTGGCCTGGGTTGTCCCCGGGTGTGGTTCCACCGTCGGGAAGACCAGATCTGGGCCTGATCCTTGGTTTCTAGTAGCACTGGTTGTCCCAGAGGCCTGTTTAGAAACTGACCCACTTTGCTGCTTCTTCCCATGTATGTCACCATGCGATCGCTGGTTTAGGTTTCCTTGCTTCGTCATTCTAGTTCTTAGTGATTGGTCCCACGGATGGCGCCACTTGTTGATACAAAAGTTGGGCGTTCCTTGTTTGGACTCCAGTTCCCGTATCAATTGGATCTTGATGCTTGAGACATGCGCACTAAGTAAACAGAAAACACCGTTAGGCTTATCGAGGGATTGTCTCCCACGATTATCCTCCGGCGTGAGAGTAAGTAATCGGTTTTAGGGTTTTAGTTGAGAGTTAGGGTTGTAAATCGTACCTTTAATGAGGGCTGGGATGCCCTTTATATACACACGAAACCCTTATTGATTTCGTGTTCCTCAAGCTTCGGCGTATCCCGCCTAAGTCGGTTGTTAAATGTTTATCTCCAAAAATAAGAGATATCCGATATCGTATGCCATAAATAGCTTTGAGTTTGGGCCTTCGTGAGCCCAAACTGTTATCGGGTTAGCCCAGTCGTACTGGGCTCGCTAGTAGCGGTCATTGGTCGGGTTCGTGACCCGAATACGGACTATACGTCATCACCTACCATATACCAAGATTTGTGTATACAATTTTAATTAGCCTTCACAGAAGAACGAAATCATAAACATGATACACGAAAACTATACACTATATTATGTCATATTAAAAGTGTAAAAACTTAAAGAGATCACAAACTATTTTTAACCGATGTTATTGACATATACTCCCTCCGTCCCTAAATAAATATCCACTATTGACTTTTAAAGTCTTTCTTTTTTAACTTTGACCTTAAATTATTTTATTTATGTTATGTATTATTTGATGCAAAACATATGAATAAATTGGGTTTTAATTGTACTTTCATTGGTATAATTTTCACCAAGTATTACATAACACAAATGAAATAATTTAAGGTCAAAATTGGGATAAAAAGACTTCAAAAGTCAATAGTAGATATTTATTTAGGAACGGAGGGAGTAGTATATAGCATAATAAATGCAAATTATTGGAGGTTATATTACTAATATCTGTGTTAATGATTAAAACACCCGACAAGCATTTAGACATAATTTATAACAAAAAGGAAAAACGTTGACGGGATATAATGTGATATTTCGTTTTCATTATTTATGGGAAGGGATCTATAAAACTAAAATAAGAAAAAAAAAAAAAAAAAAAAAAAATTTAGCCACACATTTCAATTATAGTGAGATTGTGATTTCTTCTTATTATTCTCATTTTAATTTTCTTCTTATCTGATCATAACTCTATTATAGTAAAGTAATTAAAGTAAGTATCAAATGAGAAGTAAAATTAAAATAAGAAAGGTGAGTAGAAACCGCAGCCGCACATTTCAGATGCACATAAAAAAAGAGATGCATCTCCTCTTGAATTTCTCCTCCTCATTTCAAATAAATGTGTGGCTCAAATTTCTTCTTATTCTTCTTATTTCAATTTCTCTTCTCACTAGATCTCTTCCCAAAGTAATCAAACCAAAACAACCAAATAACCAATGGTCTTGTTACCCACTAATCATAATTTGCAAGGTTTTCAAATTCGTGATCTTACACATGGTTGTTTTTATTTTTGCAAGATTGAGATCGTAAGATCGTATCAGCGTTTTAAGATTCTACTATAATATCATTTCAATTTCATTTATCTTTGTAATTATTCAAATCTACTAATTATTATATATCAAAGAGCACAATATTATACGAATGTTTCATGAAAATGTTGTCATAAATCATGAATATGGAATGTTTTTTTTTTTTTTGTGTGAAAAAGGTGAAATATTATTAATCACAAAAGAGGAACATAAGGATCCAAAGACAAGCATGGACATACCCCAAGCTTGAATACCAGACTCTTATGACTACAACTTAGCTTGACTAAAACAAGCATTCTAAAACTACAATACTTCCTTACATACAGGTATAAAACTCTATACTACAGACTATACATCTTTTTCTTCAGGTCAGTTCTTTTTAATTCTTCTTAACTGCACATTCCATAATTCTTCAACTTTTCTGACATGGTCAGTATCCCTCACAATAAAGCTCATAATTCTACCTTTTACAACTTCCTTGATACTTTGTACAAGACCTTTAGCAGTTTTTTAGTTTAAGAATGTTTAAGAAAATTAATATGTTTTTTTTTTAAATTATATAAAACATAATTCATAACTTTGTAGTTTTTTAGTTTGCGGCCGGTTCGATAGAAGTAAAATCGGATCGGATTAGATCTTAAGATCCTATGATCAAGATCGTGGTCTAATAAGATCTTAAGACTTGCTAAGATCATACGTATGATCCAGATCACTTTTTCTTTGTAGTATCGTAAATTGTAAGATCCTAAAATCAAGATCGAGATCTTAACAACCATGACAATTTGTTTCGAACAATGAATTGTCGTTTCCTATTTGCACACATGCATTTGATAAAATGCCCCCAAGGGTATTAACAACAAAACTTTTGGGATATATTGGGAAAAAAAAAGTTAAATGTCATGAAGATGTAAAAATGTTATCTAAAGGGGTGTTTGGCTAAGCTTGAATTGGACTTATGCTTATGTTATATAAGCGGCTTATAGCTTCTATCTCATGAGCTAATAAGCCCTTACTAAACTTAGCTTATCACAATTAATAAAGTAAAATGAAAAAAAAATACATGAACATTAAATGATGTAGTTATTAAATGAGTTTATAAAAGTCTTTTTATATAATATTGTTATTTGTTATATAAAACCACCCTCCACATATAAGCCACAAAAGTTACACTTATCAAAACTCCCTTATATAAGTTCATAAGCTAACTTATATAAGCTTAGCCAAACACTATTTTAAGCTTATTTAACACATATAAGCTAATAAGCTCTTAAGTCCATCATATACGCTTAACCAAACACCTTTTAAGCACATACTTCATAAATTAGTGTTATCTAAACATACAGTAGTTGAATAAATTCATAATGTAAAAGTGTATGATAAAATGGGTTACAACTTACAACCATCCCACATCGCAATGTGAATGAATACAGCTAGAAAGAAGTGATTACAAATAAGGAGGGAGAAAGATGTTTGAAAGATAGACAAGTTCAAACTTTTACTTGTTTCAAAAGTTTTTCAGGTTCGTTTTTGGACGGCTTTCATTGGCTAGCCAAACTGGTGGCGACTCCGGTTTTTTGTTAAACTCGTTGGGCACTGTCTGGTTTTAAAAACTATATGTATAGTCAACTTGTTTGTAGATAAATTGTATGAAGCTTTACGTGTTTTATTAATTTGTACCATATGTATAATAACATGTGATTTTTATTTTAAGAGTGTTTTAAGATAATATTTATTAGATAGTTATGATCATACCCCTTTTTTTATATTAAATTATATCGTATTTTTTTACTTATTTTTTTAAAACATGTCTACAGTTTTAAAGTGTTGTAATTTATTAAAACTTTTCATAATAAGTAAATGTGTTGACTTAATATTTAAAAACTTACATTTTAAGAAGGTCTCTAATGTTTTATAATATAGTAACTGGAAGTCATTTTCTGATAAGTTAAAGTTATCATGGACTCAGTGGCATATTAAAAAGAAAAAAGAAAAAATAATTAGCAATGACCTCTTGATAACGCATGATGCGTTTCATCGACATATCAAAATGAATTAATCACCCTTTTGTTTTTTGATTGATTTTGAAACATAAATTTCATTCGTATATAAACCCAATGTCTAACTATGCACAATCCTCATATTCGTATATACTTTCATCACACCATAATAGCAGAACACGTTGAAACAAAGTTACAAATAAGCGAATATGAATGCATGATTTTTGTTTGTATAATTAGATCCTATTTGAGAGTTACAATGTGCATATTCCAGTTAGTTTTAGAATTATCTACCGCCTTGAAGAATTGATCAACATATTTATCTCTTGCTATCTGAAAAGTAGTGATCTTTCTTCTATTGCACCGATTTGTTTTCTAATATCATTAGATGCTTTGACGTTGCGATTATCAAAAACTCAAGTGAACAAGTCACAATGTATGATTATCCTTCGAGTAAATGGTGCGCCTCACAAGATCCTTTACAAGGTAAAGTATTATTGTAAATATAATGCGTACCGAAGGACTACTTTGTATATTGTAAGTATGATTTTTTTTGTTCTCGCCGCATGTCTGTCATTATGTACCATGAAAGATGATGATTGTATGAGCTACAAAGTAGAAGAAGATAAAGCAAAAGTGATATAACTTACGACACAATTCAAAATGTGTATGTACACTTGGGTCAAGGTTTCCCCGCTGATTGTTAAGAACATAAAAGATACTGAAGAAGATGGATACCAAGAAGGCAAGAACATATATGTTGTGTTGCATAATATGTACAGCCTATTTATGATACTTTTTGTTTATTCTAAGTTGATTTTAGTATATAAAATTGTGATTTGTTCATGGTATATTTATAAGTCAAGCGCTTAAGAAATTAGTATGGTGAATATGCTGCAGATTGTTAAGATAAATCAAACAACTTAACTTAGAGATATTTAAGTATAATCAAAGGACCTTTGATTATAAAAGTACTGCAAGTGTAAAAGCATAGCATATGTAAATTAGTGTTTATCTTAACATGGTAACACATAGTTGAGCTAATTCAAAATGTACAAGTGTGTAATTTTAAATCTAATGGGTTACAACCATCCCACATCGATATGTGAATGAATGAAGGTAGAAAGAAATGATTATAAATAAGGAGGGAAGAGTTTGATTGAAAGATAGGCAACTTCAAATTTTAGTAAACCAACAGAGTTCATTTGCTCAATTTTCTCGATTATTGAATTTACAAATACAAATTGAGCAAAATGTTTTCTTATTGGCTTTTTAAAACTTCAAGAAGCTAAAATTTCATATATATATCACTTATAATAAAGGAATGAATTTCTTTTCTCATGGTTTTAAAATTAAGACTTACAAAATACAAAGCCTATTGTACAATACATAATGCACTATTAATGATCTAATGTGGTCAAGATATTTAATGTAGTTAATTAATTAACTGGTCAATAGATGCAATTAATGCAGTTATTAAAACACCCCTTTTACATAAGAAATACAAATTATCAAGCATATTGCACAACTAACTTAAACATAATTCCTGTATTAAAATGACACTAATACAAATAATAAAGAACATTATACAAATATTCAAGCCCGAACGGGCAACGGTCCAAATGGGCCCGAGCCTGAACGGGTACGATCCAAACGGGCACGCGCCAAACGTCTCGAGCTAAATGAAATTCTTGAAATCCGTAAATTTATTATCAAAAAGAACATAATAAACTAAAATACATGATTCACCAGAAAATTTTATTTCAGGGTATTCGTCGCCGCAACGCGCGGGAACCCTGCATTAAATGTCTACAAATAATAAAACACATTATACAGATATTCAAGCCCGAACGATCAACGAGCAAAATGGGCTTAAGCCCGAACTAGTGCGGGCCAAACGGGCTCGAGCCCGAACGACCATGGGCCAAATAGGCACGGGCCAACGGGCTCGAGTCCGAACGGGCACTGGCTAAATGAAATTCTTGATATCCGTAAATTTATTGTCAAAAAGAACATAATAAACTAAAATACATGATTTACCGAATTTTTTTATTTCGGAGTACCCGCCGCCGCAACGCGCGGGTGCTAATAAAGTGAAATGAAGCCTCACTAGTTTTTGTTTAGTTTGGGCTAAACCCACTTCTAGTTAAGGACGAGAGGGAGGGCAAATTTTTTCTAAAATATGATTATTATAAAGAAAAAAAAAAAAAAAAAACTTTTGTAAATTGTTTAAGATATGTGGCTATTAATTTGTCTTTTTAAGGAACCAACAATTTGTAATGTAGTTTATAAAATAAAGAGTAAATTGCATTTTTGGTTTGTAAGGTATGGTCAAATTGCAGGTTTTGTTTTTAATGTTTTGAAAGTGCAACGATAGTCTCTATTTTGAAGGTTTCGCTGCAAGTTTGGTCCCTAATTTGCAATTTAAGAACCTAACATGCAACAGAAATTTCAAACTTTTAGGGACCAAATCTGCAATTTAGGGATCAAACATGCAACAAAACATTCAAAATGAGAACTACCGCCGCATTTTCAAAACGTTAGGGACGTAACCTGCAATTTGACCATACCTTAGGGACCAAAAATGCAATTTACTCTAAAATAAAACAATAAATTTCTGAATCTGTCTTTGCCTCTGGTTAAAGTTTCTATCAAATCGTTCGGCTTAAACAAAGATCGGTTTGTTACAACTTTAGACCATATGCACTCTTATGACACGTTTATCATTAGTTCACTACTAGAAGCTCGTTTTAGACATAAAAAGTATTTTGAATTAAAAAAAAAAAAAAAAAAAAGATAATTTGTAAATACTAATAGTACTCAAAAGCTGGTTTAGGACATAAAACGTCTTTTGGAGTTATAAAAAACTGTAAAAGTAGTCAAAAGAAACGTTGTTTGTGATCATATTATGACCAGTTATGTTGCGAACATAATTCTTACGACTTACTATATAAAATTTTTATCTACCTTTTTTATTAAGATCCTCTCAATTTGATATAAACATTAACGCTAATTTTCCCTTACTATCAAAAAGAAAATTGGATCCCTCTATAGGCTTTATTGTTGTGTTTGTAACGAAACATTCACAGTCATATTCATAATTTCATATAGAGGATCCCAATTTTATTTTTTATTTTTTTACTTTTTATTTTTTATTTTATTTATTTATTATTACTTTTTTACATTTTTTTTATCAACTAATGTTTTAAAATGTTGCCAGTAACTTAGGATGTTTAAGCTGAAAAAAACAAAAAATACTACTGCAAGTGTAAACGCAAAGCATATATAAATTCGTGTTTATCAAACATGTTACATTGAGATGGAAGGGTAACTTTTTTTTTACCATCTCACATTGGACTGTGTTGGGAAGTAGTTAGAAAGAAACGATTATAAATTGGGAGGGAAGGGTGGTTTGAAAGACAGGCATGTTCAAATTATGAAAAGCCATGGCAACATCTTTTGTGTTATAAATCTACCTTGAGTTTAAATTAAGGACAAAAGCCACAAATGACTATCTGTTTAAAATATGCTAATATGACTAACATACTTTCAAAAGGTTCACTAGGACTATTATACTTTTAACCAACATGACTAACTACTTGACATGGTACTTACACCGTTAGTCTCCAATACATAAACGATAGCACAGTTGGTCCTCAATACATAACCCTAGTTAGTCTCAAATACATAACCACCGCCACCACCACCCACCACCTCTAGGCCTATTTGGTAGGAATGAATGGAAAGCAATGAAAAGAAATGAAGGACATATCTCTTGTTTGTTGCAAATGACAATGAAGAATTGATTTTCGATTCTCTTTCCGGCAAATTCATTCTTTAGAAAAAGTGAAGAATGGTTGAGAAAGAGGTATAGTAGACACAAGAGATATTGATGAGAATGGAAGGATGGCATCATGATTAAAGATGGACTACAAGGTATATGTTGGAAATGCATGTGCATTACACATGCCATCACAAATACTAAAAACTATCATAAACCTTATTTCTCTCCTGGCGATTTGATGTTCTTTACATCTTCGAGTATTGTGATGGATAACAATAAAAAATATATATATAATGTGACTCTATACATTATATACATATTTTAATTTTAAAATCACGATTCACACTTTTTTTATTGGTTCTCGTTAATTGAAATAATCTTCCCATATAAAACCAACAAAATTCAACCAACCTTTTCTTTGACAACCCTGTTGGAAAATTTAGTGCACTTGTGGGATGGTTCACACCTTGTAATGGGTTAGGAGGTACGGAGTGTACACCCATAAGGTCCATGAACACCCTGACTCTTATAGTGGTTTGTATTGGTAGTACTGGTTAAAGTACTGCTTGGTGAAAGTACTGCTTGTGGAAAGTACTGCTTGTGGTTTCCACTGATAAGCAGTGTTTCCACTGATAGGCAGTGTTTCCACTGAAGTGGTGTATCCACTGATAGTGCTATGAAAGTACTGATAAGCAGTGTTTCCACTGATAGGCTATACTTCCACTGCAAGTGAAAGTACTGCTAGTGGAAAGTACTGCTTATGGAAAGTACTGCTAAATGGCAGTTACAACTTCTTTATGACCACGTTTAATTGGTCATGTAACCACTAACGGCTATAATGGGGATGATTATGAGGCTATTAATGGGCCGATTAATACTCATAATTCCATTGGAATAGCTCAAGAGTAACCTCCTATAAATAGGAGATCTGATCATGCATGAAGGACACACAGAAAACGTAAACACTTAATAGTGAAAGGGTTATAGAATTGTGCCTAATTCTCTAACTGCATTTGGTCTTATCCCAAGTAGATATTCGTGATACCCAGGCATTAGGGTCGAATAGTTTACTTTGGAAAGTGATCACACGATTCCAAGTGATATCCGGTAACCACCTAGTGGTATTGCTACTGTCATTGATTGTCTTAACCCTGTTCTGGGAGATAACCCCCAACAATCAAAGTAAACTATTTAGTGATAATCAATGGCAATTGCTGCAATGAAACACATGGCTTCAAACTTTGCTAAGCTAGACAAGTTTGAAGGGGTGGACTTTAGGAGGTGGCAGAAGAAGATGCACTTCTTGCTGTCAAGTATGAGTGTGGTGTATGTGCTGACTACTCCAATTCCTGATGATGGTGATGATGCTACTGTGGATCAGATCAGGAGGAGGAGCAAGTGGGAGAATGATGACTACATATGCAGAGGTCTTATTCTCAATGGTATGTCTGATTCTTTGTTTGATATTTATCAGAACTTTGAATCTTCCAAAGAACTGTGGGATTCCTTGGATGCCAAATATATGGCTGAGGATGCATCAAGTAAGAAGTTCCTTGTTAGTAATTTCACAAATTACAAAATGACTGATTCAAGACCAGTTATGGAACAATACAATGAACTTCTTGGAATACTTGGAAGATTTACACAACACCAAATGAACATGGATGAGGCTATCAAAGTCTCTTGTGTCATTGACAAACTCCCTCCTTCATGGAAAGATTTCAAGCATACCTTGAAACATATGAAGGAGGAGTTAACTCTTGTTGAGTTGGGCAGTCATCTGCACATTGAGGAATCTCTCAAAGTGCAGGATAATGACAAGCCAAAGAGTAGCAATGCTGCTGGACCATCTGTTGTCAATATGGTGGAGAATAACAACTCCACCAGGTACAATGACAACAAAGGCAAACGCAAATTTCATGATAACACAAGGGCAGATCCTAACAAGAAGGCAACACCTACTTGTTGGAAATGTGGCAAGACTGGTCACATTAAAAGGGACTGCAAGGGTGTTAAAGTTGGTGGTAAAGCCAATGGATCAGGCACTAATGGTTCAGGGAGTGGTGGTTCAGCCAACTCACTGAAAGGTCAGAATATGTTTAATAAGTCTTTTCAGATTTATTATGTTACATATGTATCTGAATCTCTTTATGTGCAGGATGATGATGTTGCGTGGTGGGTTGACTCTGGTGCAACAGTTCATGTGTGTAAAGATAGAAGCTGGTTCAAGACTTATGAGTCACTGAATGATGGTTCTATTCTTCACATGGGAAATGAGTCAACAGCCTTGGTGCATGGTCGTGGTTGTGTAGATCTTAGGTTTAGTTCAGGAAAGATTGTAACTTTGTTTAATGTTATTCATGTTCCTGATATCAGGAAGAACTTGGTTTCAAGTAGTGTTTTAAATAATCATGGATATAAACAAGTTATTGAATCTGATAAATTTGTGCTTTCTAAGCATGGTGTTTTTATTGGTTTTGGTTATTTATGTAATCAAATGTTTAGGCTTAATATTTCTACTGACAATGTTAATTCAGCTTTTGTGATCACCACTGACACTGATTCTAGCCTATGGCATGCAAGACTTGGTCATGTTCACTATAAAAGGATGCAAGATATGTCTAGGGATGGTTTAATCCCTGCTTTTGACATGGACACTGAAAAGTGTAAAACTTGCATGTTGACCAAGATAACCAAGAAACCCTTTCAGGGTGTTAGTCGTGAGACTAAGATCTTGGAGCTTATTCACAGTGACCTGTGTGATTTGCATGCCACTCCTTCTTTGGGAAATAAGAAGTACTTTGTGACATTTATTGATGATGCTTCTAGATTTTGTTATGTCTATCTATTACATACCAAGGATGAAGCATTAGATAAATTCAAAGTGTTTAAAACAGAAGTTGAATTACAACTTGGGTCTTTGATCAAAAGATTAAGGACTGATAGGGGAGGTGAGTACATGGATACTCAGTAATTTCAGTCTGTTGGTATTATCCATGAAACTACTGCTCCCTACACTCCTCAGCAAAATGGTATTTCTGAAAGGAAAAACAGGGTGCTGAAGGAGATGGTTAATTCCATGTTGTCCTATTCAGGACTGAGTCAAGGGTTCTGGGGTGAAGCTATGTTAACAGCTTGCTATTTATTAAATAGGGTTCCCAACAAAAGGAACAAGGTTACCCCTTATGAACTCTGGACTAAAAAGAAACCCAACCTGAATTATCTCAAGGTTTGGGGTTGTAGGGCTGTTGTAAGACTCCCTGATCCAAAGCAAAAGACTTTGGGTGAAAGAGGCATTGACTGCATCTTTGTTGGATATGCTGAGCATTCCAAGGCTTTTAGGTTCTATGTTATTGAACCTAATGAACATGTTTCAGTTAACACAATAATTGAATCAAGGGATGCAGATTTTGATGAGAATAGATTCTCATCAGTCCCTAGACCAAGTCAGAGGATTCCTAATGGAACTCATGACACTGGTGTATCAGAGGTCCCTGATGATGAACCATCAGTGGTCCCTGATGAGGTTGTGGTTCAACAACCTGAACCTGTGCTCAGGAAGAGCAAAAGGGTCAGGACTCCAAAGTCACTTGGACCTGAGTTTCAACTATACTTAGTTGAAGGTACCAGGGATGAGGTCTCAGACCAATACTCCTATTGCTTCATTGTTGAGGATGACCCCAAAACATTTGAAGAAGCAATGAAGTCCCAGGATATTGCTTTCTGGAAAGAAGCAATCAATGATGAGATGGATTCCATCATGGGCAACAACACTTGGGTGTTGGTTGATCTACCTCCTGGTTGCAAACCTTTGGGTTGCAAATGGATTTTCAAAAGGAAAATGAAGGTAGATGGAACTATTGAAAAGTTCAAGGCTAGATTAGTTATTCAGGGCTTTAAACAAAAGTTAGGAATAGACTATTTTGATACTTATGCCCCTGTGGCTCGTATCAGTACCATAAGACTGCTGATTGCTATGGCATCTATTCACAATCTGGTTATTCATCAGATGGATGTGAAAACAGCTTTCTTGAATGGTGAATTGGAAGAGGAGGTTTATATGAACCAACCTCAGGGCTTCATCATGCCTGGCAATGAAAACAAGGTGTGTAAACTGATTAAGTCTCTTTATGGACTTAAGCAGGCACCTAAGCAATGGCATCAAAAGTTTGATGAAGTGGTTTTGTCTAGTGGTTATGTTCTTAACCAAGCTGACAAATGTGTATATAGCAAATTTGATGAATCTGGTAAAGGAGTCATCATTTGTCTATATGTTGATGACATGTTGATCTTTGGCACTGACCAAAATCAGGTTGACCTGACTAAGGAATTTTTGTCATCAAAGTTCTCCATGAAAGACATGGGGGAGGCTGATGTTATCCTTGGTATAAGGATTAAACATGAAAGTAATAGAATTTCTATCTCTCAGTCTCATTATATTGAGAAGGTACTGAGGAAATTCAATTACTTTGATTGTACTCCAGTGAGTACTCCTATGGATACTTGTGAGAAGCTGATGCCTAATCATGGCAAGGCTGTATCTCAACTTGAGTATTCTAGGGTAATTGGCTGCCTGATGTATGCCATGACTTGTACAAGACCTGATATTGGTTTTGCAGTGGGAAAATTGAGCAGGTATACTAGTAATCCTAGTGCTCATCACTGGCAAGCAGTTCAAAGGGTACTGAAGTATTTGAAGAGAACTATGGATTATAGTCTCTCATATACTGGTTACCCATCAGTGTTGGAAGGTTACACTGATGCAAGTTGGATCAGTAACACTGAAGACAATTCGTCTACCAGTGGCTGGGTATTCCTACTTGGTGGAGGTGCAATTTCTTGGGCATCCAAGAAGCAAACTTGCATCACCAGTTCAACAATGGAATATGAATTTGTGGCTCTAGCAGCTGCTGGCAAAGAAGCTGAATGGTTGAAAAACTTGCTTCTTGAGATTCCATTGTGGCCTAAACCTATAGCACCTATTTCTATCCGGTGTGATAGTGCAGCTACATTGGCTAAGGCTTATAGCCAGATGTACAATGGTAAGTCTAGACACTTAGGTGTCAGGCATAGCATGATTCGTGAGCTTATCATGAATGGGGTGGTATCTATAGAGTTTGTGAGATCTCAACAGAACTTAGCTGATCACTTGACGAAGGGTCTGGCTAGAGACTTGGTTATAAAGTCTGCTAAAGGGATGGGTTTAAGTCCAACTTAGTCACTGAATGCTAGGACACCCAACTCCCTCCTAAGGAAACTTGGGAGTTGAGTTCAATGTGGAAAGCTGAACATTCAGTGGACTGGAGCACATGTTTATTTACATCCCAAGGTTGTGCTCAGAACCTGCTGAAAGGAGGATGAAGTCTTTACTTCTTAATGGTTATATTTTCTTTGAAAAAGTGCTTGGCAGGAGCATGACTAAAGAGGAACCACCTATGTAAATGTTGAAGTTTTGCCGCTTCAGGAAGCTTTGGACTTTTAGCCTTTACAACATTTATGAATTTGGATATGGACACATGGCTTGTATAGTGTCAGGAGCTGTTAAGTGTTTGAAAACTTGTGTGTATTTTATCTTCAGGTATTCAAATGGGTTGAAGGGTTCAATTCTTAGAACACCCTGATTCTCGAATATTTGAACGTGTAATTTACTAAGATGGAAATTCAATCCTCAGGACATTTTCGTTTATGCACATGTTTTGCTTAATGTTTATTTTTCATGCAAAGGAAGTGAACTAAATTTGGGGAGGATTGTTGGAAAATTTAGTGCACTTGTGGGATGGTTCACACCTTGTAATGGGTTAGGAGGTACGGAGTGTACACCCATAAGGTCCATGAACACCCTGACTCTTATAGTGGTTTGTATTGGTAGTACTGGTTAAAGTACTGCTTGGTGAAAGTACTGCTTGTGGAAAGTACTGCTTGTGGTTTCCACTGATAAGCAGTGTTTCCACTGATAGGCAGTGTTTCCACTGAAGTGGTGTATCCACTGATAGTGCTATGAAAGTACTGATAAGCAGTGTTTCCACTGATAGGCTATACTTCCACTGCAAGTGAAAGTACTGCTAGTGGAAAGTACTGCTTATGGAAAGTACTGCTAAATGGCAGTTACAACTTCTTTATGACCACGTTTAATTGGTCATGTAACCACTAACGGCTATAATGGGGATGATTATGAGGCTATTAATGGGCCGATTAATACTCATAATTCCATTGGAATAGCTCAAGAGTAACCTCCTATAAATAGGAGATCTGATCATGCATGAAGGACACACAGAAAACGTAAACACTTAATAGTGAAAGGGTTATAGAATTGTGCCTAATTCTCTAACTGCATTTGGTCTTATCCCAAGTAGATATTCGTGATACCCAGGCATTAGGGTCGAATAGTTTACTTTGGAAAGTGATCACACGATTCCAAGTGATATCCGGTAACCACCTAGTGGTATTGCTACTGTCATTGATTGTCTTAACCCTGTTCTGGGAGATAACCCCCAACAAACCCTATATATTATATTGATTTTAATAATTTGTATAAATTTAGGGGTGTTTGTTTCGGCTTATGTAGCCAGCTTATGGCTTATTTGGTCTTGGACTTTTGTTCTCAATTTTTGTGGCTTATTTGAAACTTTTCGGCTTATATAACTTTAAAATGACATAATATACTTTTCTTTTAGATAACGAACACAAACTAGTTGTATACAAGATTCATGTTGAATGTTTTTTAGTCCAAACAAGAATATAAGAAAAAACTAGTTTTATTAATCAATACACATACAAGATTCATGTTGAATGCTTTTTTAGTCCAAACAAGAATAAAAGAAAAAAACTAGTCTTATAAAAGTTTCGTGATGAATGATTAAAAAGTTGAATTTTTATAAATTAGCTTGCTTAGCATCGGAGCTGGGTGAAATAATATGTCTTAGTTCACCGTACTCAAATACTTGCAAGATAACATAATAATAAACTGGCTTATGTTTAGATAACAAACACAAACTAGTTTTATACAAGATTCATGTTGAATGTTTTTTTAGTCCAAACAAAAATAAAAGAAAAAACTAGTTTTATAAAAGATCTAGCGAACACATATACAAGACTCATGTTGAATGCTTTTTTAGTCCAAACAAGAATAAAAGGAAAACTAGTTTTATAAAAGATTCATGATGAATGATTAAACACAACTAGTTTTATACAAGATTCTCATGCTGAGTGTTTTATTAGTCCAAACAAGAATAAAAGAAAAACTAGTTTATAAAAGATTCATGTTGAATGATTAAAAAGATTATTTTTTTTAAGTTAGATTGCGTAAGCATTGGAACGTGGTGAATTCATATGTCTCAATTCACCGTACTCAAATACTTGCAACATAACATAATAATAAACCAGAGTATGGGGTATGGTACTCGCCGGTTGATTTCGTTTCCTACGTGGACACTCGCCACACCATTTCGTTTCTCGCCGTGATACCATGCACCCTCGCCGAAAGTAATCTCGCCGTTGCAACGAAATGAATACGACAAAACGATTTCAAATTCTACCCGTTTAATGTTACCGTTTAATATGCAACGGTTCTTTTTTTTTTTTTTTTTTTTTTTTCAAACCAAATGTTTTACCCCCTTAACTCTATAAATAATACCCATATTTTATAAAAACATTCACACTTCACATTCATAACCAAAAAAATATTATCTTCATCATCTTAATCCACAACCAAAAATGTCCCAAGATCCCAACGAGATGTCGTTTACGAATCTACTTAACTCGTCTTCCTCAAACCCGTCCACCCCGTCATCTCAAAGCTCACAAAATTCTGCGCAAGTCGGATTTCAAGCTTTTCAATATCCAAGAGCATCACCACCGCAATTTTATCCATCACCACCGCAATTTTATCCGTCACAACCATCACAATCGCAATTTTATCCGCCACAACAACCACCAACGCAATTCTATTCGTTACAACAACCACCAACGCAATTCTATCCATCACAACAACATTACGTTGAATCACAATTCAAAGTACCTCAACCACCACCAACTGAAACACGTGAAGAACGTCGACAAGGAAAGAAACCGGCCAAAACGACAAAGAAGAAAAAGAAGGCCGTTGTGAACTTGGACGCGGACGAGGAGGATGAGGACGATGAAGAGAGTCGAACCACCATTCGTTGGTCAAGCCAAGAGGAAAAAATATTAGCCGAGTGTTGGGTCGATGTATCCCAAAACGCCGCTATCGGTAATGACCGACTAAATGATGCGTTTTGGACTCAGATTTGGGAGGACTTCAAGGCTCGTAGTCCAGAGCCGAATCGTACAAAAAGTATGTGCACGGGAAAATGGACTCGGATAAACGGTGATTGCCAAAAGTTTAATGGGTTTTACAAGCATTTGCAGCGTAAATCCGGGGAAAATGATGCTGATCACATTCAGAATGCAAGACTTGCTTTCAAAAATGGGACGGGGAAACAGTTTACTATGGTTTCGGCATGGAAGGTCTTGCGACAATATCCCAAATGGGACGCGCCGGAGGGGATCAATGTAGATACTATGGCCGAATTATTCGGCCCTGATCCTAGAGCTCGCCCAGCCGGCAAGCCTCGTCCGGCAAAAAAATCTAGATCAGTGGAGTCGTCAACGAGCATTGGGGGGAGTCAATCGGATGCTATTGCGGAAGCTTTAGCTCAAGAGTATAAACGTAAAGTTGACGGAGCGCGACAAGTGTACGAGGCGAAGATTGCAAGAGAAAAGTCGGAGCAAGAGTGCCGAGAAATGGAGTTTCTGATGCACGATATTGAACATTTGCCGGAGCCAAAAAGATCGATCCTCAAGAAGAAACAAGACGAGTTGGTAGCTAAATACTACAAATGAAGTTGTATTATTTAAGTTTCGTATGCTTTTTATTTTCCGTATGCTTTTTAAATTTGTCGTATGTTTTTTATTTTATTTTACGTATTGTAGTTGTATTTTTATTTTATATGAATGAAATGAATTTAATTATGTTTGGAAAATAAATAAAATGAGGGTGGGTGGGGCCCAAATGAAGATAAGTGGGTAAGTTGTGATTGAAGGGTATTTTTTAGTTAGTGTGTTGGAGTGATGTGGATGTGATGTGGCACACGTGGGGCCCAAATGAGGAGAAGTGGTGAACTTATGACACCCCATGCTCTTATGTTGCTAATATGCACTAATGTATATAAGCTACCACCATTTCATATCCTTAATCTATGTGGGACTATAACTTAGAATTGAGTTTTAATAAAAAGAAAACACATGCAAGGGTTTCAAAAATTTGCAATTTGTTTATAAAACTAATACAAAGTTCGAATCACTATTTATATAAATACATTTGGATTAGAATATTGTCGATGCATTACTCTGTAACCAAAGAGAGGGAAAGGAATATAAAACTATATTTGTCAACAATCTATCACAACCCAATCTTTTATTAAAATATTATTATTTATTACTCCACCTATACAACCAATATATACAATCAGTCTTAATTTTTTTACCATTTATCAACAACTTAACCTATCATATAATACTATCTTTTTATATATTAAATTTAAATATATAAAAATATGCATAACCATTCCTAATGTGACATTTGTCAGGTTGGCTCAAAGATCTCCAAATCACCAAATGACCCGGGTCGTGTAATTCTTTCTCTTTGCTTTGTACTTTTTTAATATAATATTAAGTATTTAGTATTTTTGTACCTTCCAATCAGTTGACAACCTACCAATAAACATAGTCTAATAAGGCTAGGTGACCAACTCGCTCGAAAACTCGCAGAACTGCATAAGCCACTACATTTTCTTTCTCGCACATAAACATGTTGACCATAAGTAAAAATTTACCAAGACAGAAAGAGCTTTTACAAAGATTAGTGGTGATTGATAACTGATCTGTCATGTAAGAGCTTTTGCCTTGAGTATAAATGGTTTGATAAAGACTCTAGAGCATAATTCATAATCTTTTTGTAATACTATTAACGTTGTTTTTTCATGGCGTAAGAACTTGTTTGTGCCAACCAAATGTGTGCTTAAAATCCATTTGCAGTTTTGCTGATATGCGAACATAGTTCTTATATTTTTCATTTTCTTTCAATGTTTCTCAAGATGTATTGAAACTTTACAATATTGAGACTTATCTTAGAGTTTAGTGACCAAATGTTAAATGTGAAAATGACTTTAGTAGGATCTTAACCAATGTGGGACTAAAGGTTAAAATTATGGGTGGCAATTTGTGCCCAAAATCAAAAAAATTAGTTTCTATCGGCTAAATTTGTAAAAGATTTGGCCGCATTTAGCCATTTTTTTTTTTTTTTAGAGCATGTATGACCAATTTAAAAGTTATATGGGCATTAACGGACACATATTTTTTCTCAAATGAAGAACATTGGAATTGTTTTTAAAAAAAACTCATGGGGCGTTTGGTTGGGGTAATTCGAAATTCCGAAATTTTAAATTCTAGAAAATTTAAATTCTTGAGAATTTAAAATTCCGGACTTTAAAATACCTTCGCATGTTTGGTTGGCAGAAATTTATAAATCTTATTTTTTATTTTTTTAATATAAATATCATAATTCTGTTTAAAAGTTTATTAAAAAAATTATAAAAAAGGTTTATAAAAAAATTATAAAAAAAGTTTATAAAAAATTTATAAAAAATTTATAAAAAAAAGTTTATAAAAAATTTATAAGAAATTTATAAAAAAATATATAAATAATTTAATTTTTTTTTTATTAAAATAGTTTATAAAAAACTTATAAAAAAAGTTTATAAAAAATTTATAAAAAAAAATTTCATAAATATTCTATTTAAAAGTTTATAAAAAAACAATAAGAAAAAAAATTTATAATTTTTTTTTTCAAGTAAATTAAAATTCTTCACTTTTTGGAGGCATTCTAATTCTCTCCATTTTGGCAATTCGTGGAATTGTAAATTACTTCAAATGTCCTAATTTGAGTTACCAAACAGGATATTTGAAGGGAATTGAAATGCAAATGACCCCAATATACTTCAAATTACCCGAACCAAACGCCCCCTCATAGATATAATATATTTAGTTATTTAAATATAAACGAGCTATTATGTTTGAGGAACTTTTTTTCATCGTTCGAGTCTTTTTTGAAAGCAATTCGTATATCATAACTTCATAAGTCAGTTAGGCCCGTGCCCATTTAAGCCCGTGCTCGTTTAAGCCCGTGTTCATTCGGGCCGGAGCCCGTTTAGACTCGTGGCCCGAGTCTGCACGGCCCGCCCGTTTTACCACTAGTTAAAATGAGTTTTGATAAACAAAAACACATGTTAACGTTCCTAAAACTTGTAATAACTTATACATATTTAGTATCTGCTAGTAAATAGTAAATACTATATAAGTTTTCTTTACTAGCTTATACTATATCACTGAAGCAACTCGGATAATTGATATACAGTTCGAACCATTCCATTATATATATACAATACAGTTGGATTAGGATATCGTCTATGCATTACTCTATAACCAACAACATAACGCCATCGTTCCAAACAATATGG
Source organism: Chrysanthemum seticuspe (assembly GCA_019973895.1). Lineage (NCBI taxonomy): Eukaryota > Viridiplantae > Streptophyta > Magnoliopsida > Asterales > Asteraceae > Chrysanthemum > Chrysanthemum seticuspe. Next base: position 65,332,650 of record BPTQ01000005.1, on the reverse strand, counting down.
ACTCGAGTAGTTCAAGGAGACGGAAAGGAAGAAAATAAGGCTAGGTGACAAACCCGCTCGAAAACTCATACAAGCCTCTACATTTTCTTGCTCACACAAAAAGATGTTGGCCATAAGTAAACATACCAAGAGAGAAAGAGATTTACAAACACCCAAGTAACACATAAAAACAAATGATCACGGGAATATTCGTTGGTATTAAATATCATACAAACTAAGAGATTTTTATTTGTACATAAGATAAGGATGGCTGCATCACACAAAGTTGCCAAACAAGAAAATACTTGTGGATACAAAAATCTATGGATAACATAACTGACCACTCATACTGGACCATGCAATGTAACCCAATTAGTAAATAACATTACATTTTCATATACTCAGACCTTTGACTTATAACAAAAAATGGCAGTATCACTCTCCGCAGCCGGAGTCCGGCAGCTACATGGCGGCTCGGGTCCTAGGGACTGGAGGTCTGTCAATGGAGACTTAATGGGAAAGAAGCTAAGTTTTGCTAAAAATGTACAAAAGAAAAACAATGTTAAGTCAAGTATATGCATGACCCTCACCGGCATTGCCACAGGTGAGGCAAAGGTGAGCGTTTTCTTCTCAAAACTGACCCGTAAAAAGATAACGTTAAAGTCAATGTAGCATTTGCAAAGTCTTGACTTGATGAATGTATTTGTGTAGTTGAGGGACCTTGAGATGGAGAAAAGGGACCCAAGGACTGTTGTGGCTGTTATATTGGGAGGTGGAGCTGGTACTCGTCTTTTTCCTCTCACAAAGCGTCGTGCGAAACCTGCAGTATGCGTTTTCATATTTGTTAATGACATTGAAATTAAGCGATTTATGAGAAATGTGGTAAATTGATGTATGGTAGTTATAGGTACCTATTGGAGGAGCTTATAGGCTGATTGATGTGCCAATGAGTAACTGCATCAATAGTGGGATTAATAAAGTCTACATTTTGACTCAGTTTAATTCGGCATCACTTAACAGGCATTTAGCCCGTGCTTATAATTTTGGCAATGGTGTTACCTTTGGTGATGGGTTTGTTGAGGTAACCGTTGATTGTTCTTGTGATTCTTGTATGCGTTAGGATCTTGTGGTAATAATAATGTGATTTCAGGCATTGTCAGCAACTCAAACTCCGGGTGAGGAAGGTAAGAGGTGGTTCCAGGGTACCGCAGATGCTGTTCGCCAGTTTCATTGGCTCTTTGAGGTGCCCACCATTTATTTATGGAAAAACTTGAGATAATTATTCTGGACTCTCATAGTTTATCAAGAATGTGTAGTTTATACCGGAGATGGCAATTTTGACCCATCACTAGTGTCACAGGTCAAATGTGGTAAAATAAATAAAGCTTTTGTTGGAAAATAAGGAAAAATATCAGCTTTAAAGAAACAAATCAAATGGGTAGAACACATTTAAAAGTCGCCTAAATTTTCAATGCATATTCCTAAATCCTTTTACTACATATAATATTTAGGTGTTTCAGACCAACCTAAGCCCACTTTTTCCGACCCATAATACCAGTTTTGAATAGTAATCCAATTCCGGGTGGCCATTTTTCCACTTCTAAATGCACTTTCCACAGTTTTAATATGTTTCGAGTCTGTAGGATGCAAGAAGCAAGGATATTGAGGATGTTCTTATTCTATCTGGAGATCACTTGTATCGAATGGATTATATGGACTTTCTTCAGGTGAAATGTTAAAACCTTCCACAAACTTCGTGCTCCTACGAATACAACTATAACTATTCATATTTACATATTCACATGTTAATGGTATCTATTACAGAGCCATCGACAAAGTGGTGCAGACATTACACTTTCTTGTATACCCATGGACAACAGGTTATACTATCAACTGAATTTCTGATGTGTACATTTCTATTAAGTTATCCTCACAACAAGCAAAAGAATTTCAACTGATATGATGAAGAATATAAAGATTTATTTTTGTTATAGTTTACATCCGAACCTGGCTTTCTTTTTGGTTTTCTTTGCCTTCTTAATATTCTTTCTGCATCCATGACAGTCGTGCCTCGGATTTTGGATTGATGAAGATTGACGGAAAAGGAAGAGTACTTTCTTTCAGTGAAAAGCCTAAAGGGAATGACTTGAAAGCAATGGTAAATTTGGATTAAGTTTTAAGTAGCATAATAAAACTATATGATGCAAACATTTTAAGATTAAATTAATACTCCAGGCAGTAGATACAACAGTTTTGGGATTGTCTAAAGACGAGGCTGAAAAGAAACCATACATAGCTTCGATGGGAGTATACATATTCAAGAAGGAGATCCTTTTGAATCTTTTGAGGTAGATGATGCACCAATTGAAATGCATACTATCATAACCTATAGTACATAAGCTAATAACCAAACGTTTAGTCATCCAGTCTACTCCCTCCGTCCCAAATTAGATGGCCATCTTTCTACTTTGGTTTGTCCCATAATAAGTGTCCACTTCCAAATTTCAGCCAATCAAAATGGTTTAAAAGGTAAAAATGACATGTTATTGGTACAAAGTGTAAAAATTTGGGACGGAGGGAGTATAACCTAAAGACAAAACTTTATCTGTGTGGCAAGGATCAGGGGATCAGGTAACAGGTGAAAACGGGTCCTTTTTGTACGGGTCATTTCAGGGTGACCCACTACACCTTTTCCCTGAAATTTGTTGTAAACATAGAATATGTTGATTATGACTTTAATAAACAGTATCATCACCATGAAAATCTGGATTTTTTAATATAATGACTTGCAAGGTTGTACACGCTGAAAATGATAACTCAAGTAAACAGGAGAATAAAGGGTGTTACAAAAATTAAAAGGAATAAGGTCTACATCATCTAACCTTTTACAGTAGCTGATTATCCTCGTGTGAATTACAAAATAAACCAAGTCATAACTTTTACAGATGGCGTTTCCCTACAGCAAATGATTTCGGATCAGAGATCATCCCTGCTTCAGCCTCAGAATACTACATAAAGGTTTGTTGAAGCTCTTTGGAATGAATAGAGAACACTAGTACATATATGTGTGTGTTTTGAATAATGAAATATTATACTCCAAGTTCATATCGAGCATAAATGCATTCAAATGAATGTTATTTACGATTTTATGGTGCAAAATGTTATTCGCAGGCATTTTTATTCAATGACTACTGGGAGGACATTGGTACAATCAGATCTTTCTTTGAAGCAAATCTTGCGCTTACTGAACATGTGAGTTGTATTCCCAGTTCCCCTGTATTTTAACTTCAAGCCATTTTGTTCATACAGTATGTTGTATAATAAATTTACACTTAAAGACCCTAATAACTCACAATATGATCCACTATTCCTATTCCCTCTGCCGCAACTACAATTACAAATTATGATAGGTAAAGACAAAGGAAATAGTGAGACATCTCATGTTCGCACAAAGATGTTATGATTGGTTAGAAATTGATATATTATACCTCCACACTAGAGGTGGCAATTTCGACCCATTTTACTAAAAATGGGTCAAGTTGAATTTTGCGTGCAACAAGTCAAATGAGACAACCGGATAAAAACTCACCTACCCAACCCATTTGGACCCAACCCCTTTAAAAGCAAAGGTAAATTTGGATTGGCCCAACTGTCCCAACCCGTTTGGACCTGATAGTAATTATTACTCGTTTGACCCCACCCGTTACCCAATCTCTACTACACACACATAATTACCACATCACACTGTTGATATTGCAATAAAGTATATTTATCTTCTGATCGGGGCTGCATTTAACTATCTTTTGCTTCTGATTTTGAATTGCAGCCATCACGTTTTAGCTTCTATGATGCAACAAAGCCAATGTACACCTCTAGAAGAAATCTTCCACCATCAAACGTTGACAACTGCAAGGTTAGCAGATATCATTTTCACAATTCTTCATATGCTTTCAACATATATCATTCGAGTCATGTCATTCACAAGATTGTCAATATTGTTAGACTAAGAATTCAAACACTAATATTTATAAGTTGTTCTAAATGCGTACAAAGAAAGTTTGTATCAAGCTCAAAACACGGGACTTCCTAAACCAGCTACTAAAGTCAACTGTTAATATTGTATGTGACTCACCATCTTCCTTCACCTGATTATGCAGATCGTTGACTCAATCATATCACATGGTAGTTTCCTAACCAATAGTTTCATTGAGCACAGTGTTGTTGGCATTCGATCCAGAATTAACTCCAATGTTCACCTAAAGGTTTGTAATTGCATATAAACTAGTATTCTTAAAGTTTGGACCAATATACTTTCTTATTTCCATTCAGGTTAGACTAACCATCAGCCTAGAACATGTCTTACTTGTTTAAGCACTATATAACATTTCTTATGCTTTTATGTTAAACAAAAAAAAATCATTAACTGTATGCATAAACAATTGCAGGACACTGTGATGCTTGGTGCTGACTACTACGAAACAGAGGCTGAAATTACATCATTGATGGCAGAAGGCCGTGTTCCTATTGGAATAGGAGAGAATACAAAGATCACGTAAGAAATATAGAACTTGGTCAATTCAGTCAACTAGATAAATCGTTAATTAGTACTTTTCTTCTGATAACTCTTTACTGTAATATTTTGCAGAACCTGCATCATCGACAAAAATGCCAGAATTGGGAAGAATGTAGTCATTGCAAATTCAGAGGTAAACCCATCTATATAAGTTGTAACTACTAGAGGAGAAAATATGGTTGGGTCAGGCAGCGGGTAGAAATTGGTAATGTTTGTATGGTTGGACGGGCTTTGGATTCAGTCAATTTGATAAACCCGAAACAGTTTTGTCCAACTTTGTTTTCTCTTTAATGATAATTAGCGTGTCAGCTCTAGTTACAAAAGAATTATTTTAATAACAATCTAATCTTATTCATCAAACAAAACACTTTGGCGACTTTCAATTTTTTTATTATTGATTATTTATTTTTATTTTTTATTACTTTTTTTAGACAGTTTGACCCATTTGTTTGTCAGCTGATTTCATTACACTCATTTGACCTGTCAGTCATAAAGCTTAACCAAATCAGCCCATTCATAAATGAGCGAGTCAAAATTAAGTGAGAAATATAAGGACATAAGGTTAGAATGCAAAAACAAATTTAGTCATATACTTTCTGAAATATCAGAAACATATTTATTAGTGTCAGAAAACCATGAACTAATGAAACTTTATAATAATGCATACAATTACAGGGCATACAGGAGGCTGACAGATCTTCAGAAGGGTTTTACATTCGATCAGGAATTACAATCCTATTAAAGAATTCAACAATTAAGGATGGATTAGTCATATAAACCATTTTGTTTTTTATTCTCCTGCTTGAGGATGAAAATTAAGAATGTATAAGGTGTCTATGCAGAGGAAGAATTGACAAGCTGGTATCAGTGCCAAGCCATGTGAATACATTGTAACATTCCACTCTTTTAATAAAACGAAATTTTGGTTCAATGATGTAAGCATGTGATTTCGAGTGTTGAACACACATTAGAATTAAGATTAACCAATAATGGGAACATCTAATAATCTTGTAGAGATGCTCATTTATTAGAAGAATATCTAAAAATAGTAAAACACCACTAAGAAAACCATAGAATTGAGAATCTTGGTGACATCAGCATTTACAAGTTGTCTAGCCAAATAGGTAATTTTGGAAAAAGAAAAAAAAGAAAACCCTTTCCTGAAGCATTGCTTCTCTTTTTGTTGATATGAAACATTGGAATTTAAAAATTCTCGCAAAAATCTTTTGTATTTAATAAAAGGCCATATTTACACAAAGAGGGTATATTACTTGCACTACATGAAAACAAAGATGCAAAATGGAGAAAATTAGCAAGGAAAATGAAACGGAATTAGATTGCATATTTACATAGCATCCTTACAGAAACAGCTCGTCACAGTGAAACATCAATTCATTTTCATATCTTTGTAATACAAACCGCTCCTCTGATGTAATTAAGGTGGTAACAACACACTTTGCTTCTGAGAATGGTTTTCTACCTGTTCTTCCAGCTCGATGTAGATAGTGTACTGCATCTTTTGGCAAGTCAAAATTGTATATGTGGGTTGTATCAGGTAGGTCAACACCTCTACCGGCTATATCAGTTGCCACCAGAAGGTATGCTCCGCCTTGTCTAAGTTCCTGTTATCAAATATTATAACCAGGTAACTTATATTACCCATAGAATCGTTGTTCATAGATGTGGATACTAAGTGGACTGGGCGGGTTGGGTAGCGGTTAAAGTCAAAAAGAGTAGTTTAGTACAGGTCGGACATATATGGTTGGCCCAAAATTCTTTTTGTTCCATTTAACCTATCTTTATGCCCAAAATACCCAGTCAAGTGCAACAAGACATCAAAAGAAAGAAAAGGAACAAGGGTATAGGGGTCATTTGCATAATATTACTTACAGCGAAAGAAGCTGCTCTGGAGTTGAAATTTATCTTTTCCTCTAAAAGCAGAATTTCATAACTCCCTATATGTGAATTCTTCAGCGCATCAATTACAACATCAGTTGCTGGCGCATTTCCAGCCTTCTTGGACTTCTCAGACTGCAATACAATTAATACTTCCGTTTATGAACCAATGACACATTATCGTGTTACAATATTTAGTTTGGTTTTATACTTATCCCTACCCAACTAGTTTGTGGTAAGAATTTCATTGCTATCTACTTAATTTAATTTAATTTAATTATCACTGTTTAAAAAAATTTGATTGCATTTCCGCAAATAAGTGGTGTGATACTAGAAAAGTCAACCCAAGCAAGAACTGAGAATGTCATGTAGCACTAACCTGTTCATTAACAAAAATTATGGCAGACTGAGGTTTATCAGATTGCAACAAAGACAACAATGCAGCGTGTCTGTCGCTTCTACTGCATACCTGAAAACCAATAATGCATTATCGGCACATTAGTAATTACAATTTTCGGGTTCTGCAGGATACGAAAACGTATAAACTAGAGGTGATAATTTTGGCCCGTTACTTGTGATGGATCAATCTGAGTTGTGTTTAATTTCAAATGGGTCAAATAAAAAAAGTTTAGCTAAAGGAGAACTGGTCGAATGGGTTTAGAATGATACAACCTCTTAAATTGTTTTTATGCAGATATTTAGGCAAGTGTTGTGATAACTAAAGATTTTGGTTTAGTAATCATATATAGGACATTACTTATTCATGAGAAACTCATAGATGGACAAAAGAATAGAGTTCACTTCCTGAGTATGCAATTGACTCACCAAAAATCTGTGATTTACGCGCAAAGGCATTGGCTGAACAGGATTTGCATGGATATGGACAACATCAGCCTGTTGTAACAAATAAAATGAATATGAATATCAGGAAACCGCTAACGAATTGTATTATGAAGATAATTAAGATGACCTCAAACCTTGGTCCACTTCTGCTGTATACAGTCGTATAAAAACCGTCTGTGTTGGGGGATTGATGCACTAGCAAATATTGTTTGCCGCTTGTTAATTGATGTGTAAGATATCAATAACTTTCGAAGTAAGCTAACTTGATCCGATGAATTAAACATGAAATCAACCTAAACAAAGATCAAATCAGATGCTAAATCAAAACACGTGTACTTAAATCCAATTTTCGACGTAAATGGGTAGGACATAGTAATATGAGATTTGCAAGGAAATACCTCATCAATTACTAGCACGCGCAACGAGTCTAGTTTGATCATATGCTTCTCAAGCATTTGGCATAAGCTTCCTAGTGTTGCAACAATTATTGTAGGGGGCTCAGCCTGAATCATACAAATATTTTGTAAGTTTCTTCGGTAGTGTGTGAGCGTAAATGCATAATACGTTTTTTTAACGGAAGCAACTCAAAAGATATTCAAAAATGAATCATTTGTTGACTTGTCTTCTTGTGCAAGTTAAGAGCAGTGTAAATGAGACGAAGGTGACAAAAATGGACGGTTGGGTAACGGGTCAACAAAGGTTGGGCAAAATTAATGTGTTAAAATGATTAAATGACCATACTCTTAAAATAAAAATCCAACTTTTAGGATAAAGAGCAATAAGAGGTGGTAAGCAGTTAACTACATTTCAGGTCACTTTTGAGTTTTGACCAGTTTTATTTTTAGCTGAGTTTTTCAAGTGTACCCGCTTGACCAGTTATCACAAACAATAATCGAAATTAACCAATTCTAAGTAAACGGGTCAAACTGCCACCTTCAAACCGAGTTATACACATACCCGAGTTATACACATACGGAATGAGAGATATTAGTACCTTTAACCAACTTTTTTGTCTTCTTAAAGTTCCTCCATCTAGAAGAGCCATAATAGTGCATGACTTATCTTCTGGTACAGCTTCATCAGACTTTGCAGCCAGTATGCGAGCAACTTTTGCAACCTTTAATAGTAAAAAAAATACAAAATTTCAGAATAACACTTGATTAAATTTAGGATAATACTATTCATTTCCATATTAAATACTTCAATGAGTTAAATAACCACCGACAAATCTTACTTGCATGCCAAGCTCCCTAGTTGGTACCACAATCAATGCTTGAACTGTCGATCTTTGTGTGTTTATTACTGAATATATCAATAACAGGTACGCCAAGGTTTTCCCTGAACCTGTCTACAGAACCAAAGAAATAACAATTGAATAACTGCCCCATGTATACATTTATGGCATTTAGTTGGCACACTATATGGTACTTGGCGGTATAGATATCGGTTCTGATCCTATTGGCACCCATTTTCTTGGAAAGGGTTTGTAAAGTTTTTACTATCATCAAGTGATGTTCCTAAAAGAGGTGTGAAGGTGAAATGATATGATTTATAAAGAGATATATAGAAGCAATTACTTACCTGGGCATGAAGAATACAATCACGACCAGAAAACAGGACTGGTAGAGCTTGTCTCTGAATCTCTGTAGGTTTGACGCACCCGACTTCTTCAACCCTGCATCATGGTAAACCAGGTCAAAATGAAACACTTTGATCATTAAATAAAGCAAGCAATATTCGGCACCAAATTCCATTGTGACAAGTCATCGCGTTTGAAAGTAAAAACTGCTAAAACTTTGAAAAAGTGCTAAGGCGACCAACTTTTAATTGAAAAATAAAATAAAAAAAGCATCGTCAATTAGTTAAAAAAAAAGTAACAAAATTGTGAATTTGATCTACTTAATTCTATTGATCATTCTCTGGATGATACGGGTTGCCCCAAAATCAGCGTATTATAAATTAACAGTCACACTTGATAATGTTGGGTGTTTGGGTAAGCTTATTTAAAGAGCTAATCGGCTTATTGCATCCCGAAAACACAATAAGCTGTATTGGATATCCCTCATTGCATTCTGAAAAACCAATGTGAAGTAGCTTATCTAAAAGAGCTTATGCAGCACTTGGATAATACGGGTGAAGTGACAACCTGAAGGACAGTCATTAGGCTCTACTAAACTATCTATCATTTCATAATGATTGTCTGCATCCTACCTCCCCCGCGGGAGTGGGTGTTGTTGTTTATTCAAAATTGACAATCTTGGGTGTTTGGCTAAGCTGTTTAATGAGCTAATCGGCTTATTGCATTTGGAATACACGTTAAGCTGTTTTGAACACCCAAACGGTTCGGCTCTTGGCTTAACAACTTAGTTGTGTCAAAATTAAATAAACTGTCACTGAGAACGCAATGCAAAGTAGCTAATCTTAAAAAAATATATAACAGTCATTAGGCACTACTAAACAATCTTTTACATCATAATTATAAGTTTATAACATGTCTCAATTGTTTAAATTCTAGCTAGCCTTATAATAATGCTCTGTATAGCAAAATATTTGAAATAGTATAAAGAATGTTTAGAGGTGTTTGTTTAAGCTTATTTGTGGGCTTACGAGTTTATGTGATTTCACTTAAATTTCATAAGCCTGAATTTTCTGGCTTATCTTGAAAGTTGAAACTATGGGTGCAGTAAGGTGTAGTAGTGAGCACTAGCTGTAATCCGTAGTTGCATTTTTCTATTAAAACATTTGGTTACGTTAACAGGGGCCGAGCCAGAAAATTTTGCTCGAGGGGGCACATTCAAATTTTTTTTAGAAACTACACTATAAATTGGTTCGTAGAGGGGGCAAATTACAAAAAAAAGTCAAATATTTTCGAAAATTTACACTACAATTTTTTTCGCTAGGGGGCACACGACCCATGTGCCCCCCTTATCTCCACCCCTGGTAACGTAGTTGTAATTATAATGTGTAAAACATCTCCTAAATGCTCAACGCTCCCAAATGCTACTTCATGGAGCGTTGGAATATGGACATTCCGGAAAATAGATAAAGCTACTTGCTGCTTGCCAAACGAGCCTTAAAAATCACAACACTCAACGCCCCTAAATGCTCTTAAACGCTCAGCGCCAAACACACTCATAATAAACTTATATAAACCCATTCGTCAAAAAATAAGCCGGAAAATTCGGGCTTATGAAATGTAAGCCGAAATCACATTAAACTCATAATATTCACAAATAAGCTTAAACAAACACCCCCTTAGTAAGAAATTAAGAAGCAATGCCCAAATTCAAGAAAATAATATATAAAAAGGTGATTTTTATTTAACAAAAAAAAGATAATTATGAGTGAGTGACCTTTGTAAGATATGGTCAGGCACGTGACCTTCGCATACATCTTGAAGTGTAAATTCTTGATTATCAGAAGCAACAAATTCAGGGTTTTGTTCTTTTTTTGTTGTTAATGAAGAAGAAGATGTAATTGGGTTTGAAATTGAAACTGAAATTGAAGATGAATGAGTGTGTTTGTTCAAGTTTAAATTACTACAAATGGTGGGTTTGTGATAGGAAAATGGGAACTTATTCCATTTAAGAGCCACCATTTCAGTTGAACAATGCAACGCCATGGCTAGCAGGTTCAGGTTCAGGTTCGATTGGGAGGTGTTTGGTTTGGCTTATATAGGTTTTTGGGAAATGAATGCATTAGTATTAGTATGTTGTACACTTTTTATTGGTACTCTAGTACCCGTGCATAGCAACGGAATTTTATAGCGAAATACCGTTTAGTGATAAAAAATAGTTTATGGGTTATAAACGAAAAATAATAAAAGTTTGAAGATTTGGGGATTAAAGATAATGTTTTGAAACCCGGTTCGACCCGTGTGGTTCAACCGGTTGAACCGTTCTGGTAGAAAAACGGGTCGATTTAAACCGAGTCAACCCGATGTGTTGGGTCGAAAATGGGTCAAATTAAAATGGGTCAACCCGCCGGGTTTGAAGCGTCTCGGATCAACTCGGTTTTCGATGTGTATTAATAGTTTCGTTTTGAAATATATGTTTTCAACATTTCTTTTTTTAGTTTCAACTTTTCACTTTTTATTTTTTGGTTTTTCTTTTATATATAGTATAGCAAGGTATCAACACGTTTCGGCGGCGGGTACCCTGTGACGATTAACCGGATAAATAGATTTCGATGAGACCTAATTCTACCAGTTTATATCGGTTTCAACGGGTCTTCTTTGGTTCGTTTTCGGATGGTTTTATTGGTTAGCAGAATCGGTGGCGACACCGGTTCTTGATTGAACCATTTGGTCCGGTCTGGTTTTCAAAACTATATATACTATCAACTTGTTATATTGTATGAAGCTTTTTGTGTTTTATTAATTTGTATAATGTGTATAATAATATGTACTTTTTAATTTAGGGTGTATTAAAAATAATATTAATTAGTGTGTTTAATTATTTTATATTTTGGATTATGTTGTAGCTTGTTTAAATTGTATATTATGAAATTTATTATACTTTTTAATAATGGGTGTTTTAACTGGTTGATTTTAATTTGGTAAATATGTTTTTATTTTGTTGTACAATATGAATAAATTATTGTACTTTTAAGTAATGGGGTATTTTAATAAGAGTATTAATTATAATATGCATTTCTCTCACCTTTGACTTTCAAAATTTCACTTTTTAAAAGTTTGACCATACACTCATTATATGTAGTATAGATTAGGATACTTCAATATACAATTAGTTAAATCAAATTATATTTAAAGTACAATTGTCTGATGCACACACTAAAATGTATCAATAAAAAATAAAAGTGCGCAAATCATTTCTCATATAGTAAAGATTTTCAGATTATATAAGCTTATCATGTTGTAATAAGTTTATATGAAAGTTCAAAATAAGCCACAAAATGTGGGTTTATGAAACACTAGACGAGCACTCGTGCCTAGCAACGGAATTTTATAACGATAGATCGTTTTGTGTTAAAAAAAATTTATGGGTTATAAACGAAAAATAATAAAAGTTCGAAGATTTTGCGATTAAACATAATGTTTTGAAACCCAGTTCGACCCGGGTGGTTCAACCGGTTGAACCGTTCCGGTCGAAAAACAGGTCGATTTAAACCGAGTCAACCCGACGGGTTTGGTAAAAAACGGGTCAAATTAACCCGGGTCAACCCACCGGGTTTGAAGCGTCCCGAGTCAACGCGGTTATATGTATTAATAGTTTCATTTTGAAATATATGTGCATTTGTTAGTTTCCAAGTTTACACCATACCCTTTATTTAGATTCTTAACCTCAAACTCTCTATAACCATTAGGATAAACTTCCCAAAACCTAAGAAAGTCTTTCAATTTCTCAAGTTATTTTCTAACAGATGGGGTTATGACATCACTTAATTCCCTAGCTTTATCAATCATTATTACTAACGTTTGCATCAAATAAATCATAATATCTTCAAGCATGGTAATAATAGGCTTACCCCTTTGATTTACTATTGCAGCATGGTAGCTTTCACAATTTTCATTCTCAAATGCCCCACAACTCATATCCATCTGAAAGAAAGCTCTGCTCCATGTATTTGGGTCCCTTTCTACCAACCATTTATGAGCCTGCTCATCGAGGTTGTTAAGTAGTCTCATTTTCTCATCAAACACATGTTTCAAAGTAGTTAAAGCTGCCCCCCAAAATAGATTTTTAAAGTGAAGTCCTTGCCAAATTTTCTTCAAGTTTGCATAGATGTGTCTAGCACACTGTCTATGTTCTGCCAATGGTAATCATTCCCTTACGGCATCTTTAAGACCATGTCCAAAATAAAACAACAAGCTGACATGTTAGATAATTATATATCTAATACAGATTAAAACAAGATGATAAGTTAGCTAATACCTTGAGTCCATCTGACAATATAGTCAAATTAGCTCCTCTATTAAGATCCAGGTCATCACCAAGAGATACCAGGAACCATAAACCAATTGTCTTTATTTTCCACATTTACAACAGCCCACGCAATCGGGTACATCTGGTTATTGCCATCTCTGCCCCTAGCTGTCAATAACTCTCCCTTGATTGTCCATTTTCAAGAAAACACCAATCACTTTTCTACAACCCTCATTCCATCCATCTTTCAAGGCTGCATTAACATGGATATACATGACTATATAGATTCACAATTTTTGAAATAAGTTAACAGACTTGCAAAATGTTAGAAACTAACCTTTGAAGCAGATATGAAACCTTTTGAAGTAGGTTTTACCACCTGAGCCTTCATCAACATCAAGCTTAATAGTTGATCCAAGGTTAGTTTTCAATAATCTGGCTTTGTAGTCCCATAGTTTACCATAGTGTTCTATTAACCCACCTTCATACTCATATAGAGCTTTTTGTTTTGCCCTTCTAACTTGTCCTAAGCTGAAATTGATCAAGAATTTATCCCTAATCTGGCTTTGTAAATCTCTGTAAGTTATTTTAGGATTACTAACAATCTCTCTAACATAATGACTTGCAATCCACTTGTATGTGACCAATGACCCAAAATCAAAGACCCTGGCACAATTTTGATCTGGAATTAGAGTCTTTATCTGAAAGGATGCCTCATTCTGCATTCATGAACCCCATAACCTAAACTTGCAAAAATTACCTGATTTTTTCCTAGAAGGTGACATTGACATCTGAATTCCACTTCTTTTTTACCCTCTGAAACTTTATCTTTACCCTTACCCTTTGGTGTAGTCTCTTTACCCTTACCTTTTGGTGCAGTCTCTTTAACTTTCCTACCTACCTTACTAGCACACCTTTCCTCTTCAACATACCTACGACACAAAACAAGTAATGATTTATAATCATTCCTTTTGTACCAAAGTTGATAGCCGTTAGCTACACCATAATTGGCTAACATAATCTTAATCTCTTCATGATCTTTAAATCTCATTCCTAAGATGGGAACCATTTCATTCCATGGCTTTTTGGATTAAAGTCATGATAGACTACTCCAGGTTTTACTTTGTAAATAGGATCCAAAATTTGATCCTCTATTTTATCTTCTACAATTACTTTTGTATCCCCTTCATTTGTACAAAATGTGTTTCTAGTGGTTTTCTTATGATCTGTTTTGCATAACCTATTTAAAAAGGGATTACTTGTGCATCTATTGGGTATGATAACTTCTTCTTCTCCTACATATTGTGGTTCAACAAAGGCTGATATATCATCTAATTCACACTCATCCTTATCAGAATCCTCTAAATTAGCATCATCTTTTGCAAACCAATCATGGATATCACAGCCATGTTGTTCAACATATACATCAATTTTCCCACCATTGCCTAAAGCTACTGCTATAAAATCACCAAACTTTTGTTCATTTTTTAACTCTCTAATCGCATCACTTAAGTCACTTCCAGGGAGACAATAGAAAAGGCCAACAGGAGGGTATTCAGTAGAACAACCCATAAAATCAAATAACTTACCATATGTCATGAATTCAAAATCCAAATATTTCATCATATCTTTGTTGCCTTCAGTATACTCTAACGGAGGCTCAATAAAGAGTCTATTATGATAAAACGTACCTGTTAGGATAACCATTCTGCAATAAAAACAAAAAAAAATTAAAATTTAGGGTTACAGGTTATAACAACAAAAAACATAAAATTGAATTGATCAAATGCATTAATAACTTAATTAAAATACTTACATTTAAAAGCCCTATAAAATTTAACGAATTGGGAGATCAATTTTAGGTTTAGAAAATTAGGGTTCATGTGCGGGTTTGATATGCATGTGTGTTTTGTGTTGATATGGTGTTTGTGTCTTCTAAATGATAGTCAACATTTAAGTCAACATCTAACTAATGTTTTAAAGTTTAAAAAATAAAAATAAATCCACGTATTGTTTTTTACTGTTGTAGCCGGTTGCCTATAAAGCCACGTAAGCAAACGTATGATAATGAAATTAACTTACAAAGTTGGATGGGTATCGTTGTATTATTTCGGGGGTTCGTATATGACAATGGAACAAATGGGAAAGTACGTTGCTATTACATGCCATTAACCCTTATTTAAATGTCAAACCTACATACCAAACAACAACTTTGAATCTCAAATCCAAATCCAAAACACCAACTAAACGAGCCCTTAATCCAAATTCAAATCTAAATCTTATTCCAAATCCAAATCCAAATCGAACCCGCCTACAAACTAAACGAGCTCTTAAAAAGTAATTGAGAAATTATTTTCATTAGAAAGTGACTATTTTTTCTCAATGACTTAAGATATCCGGATCATTTGATTGATGAATGATTTGAGCAAAGCCCCTACTAACACCACTAAAATGCACCACTAAATTGTCTACCTAGATGTTGTGTTAAAATTAAGCCACATTAGCACTTAGACTTTTGCCACCTCATAATTTAAGCTTTGTAGCTTTTATCTTCAACCTCAATATGTACATAAGGGCATCTACAATGCTCTTATATGACATCACTCAATAGAAAAAAAGTTCTGACATTAAAAGCTCAATGGGTTGTAGATGTTCCAGATGACAAGTGTAATCAATGGGTGTCTAATTCTATACATACCATGTTTATATGATAAAAGTGGGCCCCATTATGATTCTAGTTTAAAATTATTTCTCAAACACAGCTTTTATATATTAAATAAAACATTTAGGGCCCATTTGATATATAAGTAAGTTTAGGATTTGGATTTAAATTTCGATTAAGATTTGAATTTGAATTTAATGTGTGAGAGAGAAATATGTTATTAAATAGATAAGTTATTATTTAAAAAAAGTTTATATGTAAAATTAAGAGTTAATTACAGAATTGGTCCTTGTGGTTTGTCGGATCTTGCAGAAAATGTCCATGTGTTTTTTTTTTGACGGGTCATGTCCTCGTGGTATGCAAAAGTTACGGGTTTGGTCCTTTCACGGGTCATGCTGTTAGTTGACCGTTAACTTGGCAAACCACAAGGACGATTTATGTAACTAGCAAAAAAAAAAAAAAAAAAAAAACTTAAAAAAAAAACGAAAAACTAATAAAAAAAAAAAAAAAAAAAAACTTTGAAAAAAGAACATTTAAAAAAAATATTTATTATACTTAAATTTGGGCTTATTTATAATGTGAGGGCTTAAAAAAATTTATTAAACAGTTTTTATACGTTTAAAAAAAATTTATACTCATTAAAAAAAGTTTTTTTTATACGCTTAAATTTTTTAGTTAATGCTTAAAAACATATTTAATAAAAAAAACGTAAAAAACTTATAAAACAGACGAAAACGTATAAAAATGGATGAAAATATACAAAAATCGTACAAAATATGCATTAAAAATTTAAACCCTCACGTTGTGAGGGCCTAATTTTTTTATTTTTAAGTATAATAAACTTTTTTAAATTAGGCCCTCACAACGTGAGGGCTTAAATTTTTAATGCGTATTTTGTACGATTTTTGTATATTTTCATCCATTTTTATACGTTTTCGTATGTTTTATAAGTTTTTATATGTTTTTTTTATTAAATATGCTTTTAAGTATTAACCAAAAATTTTAAGCGTATAAAAAAAACTTTTTTTAATGCGTATAAAAACTGTTTAATAATTTTTTTTAAGCCCTCACATTATAAATAAGCCCAAATTTAAGTCTAATAAATATTTTTTTTTAAATGTTCTTTTTTTAAAGTTTTTTTTTTTTTTTTTTTTTTTTTTGGTTAGTTACATAAATCGTCCTTGTGGTTTGCCAAGTTAACGGTCAACTAACAGCATGACCCGTCAAAGGACCAAACCCGTAACTTTTGCATACCACGAGGACATGACCCGTCAAAAAAAAAAACACAGGGACATTTTCTGCAAGATCCGACAAACCACAAGGACCAATTATGTAATTAACTCTAAAATTAATTATGTAAAAAAAATTGTGAGTTAGTTTCAAAGATAGGACCCGCTTAAATTAAGAAAGGACAAAAAAAGATAAAAAAATTATTTCGATACCATGCCAACTGCCATAGAATAAAATCTTTCATTTTATGATTCCATCATTCCCAATTGTAGGCCCTCAATCTCAACCAAACAAATAATTCATGCTTTCTTTTGGTGAACCCACACCAATCCCCTCAAACAAACAACACCTTAAAATATGATGTGGGAATCAAATAGGTTTAATGGATTGTGAAACTTCTTTTTAGAAGAAATACAATGATGATGTGGCAACCTATTAAACTATTTAATATACAATAGATTCGAGATTAAATAACATCCACTTGACATATATCATATAAAAAAAATTTGTCACTCACATATCGTATTTAGGGTTGTATTTAATATACAATAGATTCGAGATTGAACTATTTGACACATATCGTATTTAGGGTTGTATTTATTCTACCGTTTTTACAAATATTACGTTCGAGGGTTGCCTTAGTGATTATCGTTGTGCCGCTCTTATACTCACGCTTGTGCTTGCTAATGTGAGTTTTCGCAGCCCATTTTTGTTAAAATTAAGCCACATTAGCAGTTAGAATTTTGCCACCTCATAATTTAAGTTTTGTAGCTTTTATCTTCAACCTCCATATGTACCTAAGCTAAATAACATCCACTTGACACGTATCATATACTCTCTCCGTCCCTAAATAAATATCAACTATTGACTTTTTAAGTCTTTTCTTTTTAACTTTGACCTTAAATTATTTCATTTGTATTATGTAATACTTGATGAAAATTATAACAATGAAAATACATTTGAAAATACATTTGAAACCCAATGCATTCATATGAAAATTATAACAATGAAAATACATTTAAAAATTATAACAATGAAAATACATTTGAAAATTAATATACAATGATGATGTGGCAACCTATTAAACTAATTTAATACCTAATTCACTCAAAATTTGACACATAAGAAGTACATTTTCTCTTTTCACATCTCAACCTTTGATTTTTACATGTGTCAAGTGATGCTTGTTAGGCATATAATTAGTCATGCCATTTAAGCATGCCAATCACTTCTCATAAAATAATTCAAGGTCAAAGTAAAAAATAAATAAAAAGACTTTAAAAGTCAATAGTGAACACTTACTTAAAAACGAAGGGAGTATAAAAAAGTTGTCACTCTCAAATAGTCCATGCTATTCTTTTTACATCACAACCCCTTATACCCTTTTATTTATTTTTGATGCAAAAGGTAAACTATATATTAATTTTCAAAACCAACAAGACATAAAAGAGAATGTTCGTCATGAAATCAATGCATCTTTTGCAATTAATGTGATACACATTCAAGAACCCTTGCGCCTCGAATTGAACTACATCCGATGAACATTCAACGAGTAAATGTTACTTCATATTTAAACCCAAACTAGGGTTTTGTGTTTAATTCATAAATGAGATCACTAAAATTGTCATTCAACTAAAATTGCTATTACATTCGTCTCATAATAATTGTCCACTTTGATTTTTTTAATTCTTTTTATTCAACTTTGACCATAAATATCTTTATTTGTGTAATATAATACTTGATAAAAAACATATAAATAGATTGGGTTTTAAATGTATTTTCATTCGCTATATTTTTCATCAAGTATTATATAACACAAATAAAAATACTAATGGTCAAAGTTGAACAAGAAAAACTCAAAAAAGTCAAAATGGACAATTATTATGAGACGGAGGAAGTACTTCGCCAGTAATCATTGGCAAATTCTTTGATTTATTCACATAAGAATTTTAAACGTTAAAAATTATATTGTGTTTCTAGCTTTAAAATGATTTACTTATCAAAATATACCAAAATTTTTAGTGAACTTTGAAAAGTCCGGTAACACTTGTATATAGACCAAAGAGATTATGTCTCAATAGTATTTCTTGTTGTATGAAAAGCTACTCAACAAAATAGTTGTGGGTTCAAGTCAACATGTGAGATAGTGGGTATGTTTGGCAAAATTAGTTGTAAGCTGTATGTTGTAAGCTGTAAGCTGCAAAGATGTTAATATGAGCTACAAGCTGTATCTTTTTTTTCAATAAAAGTGTTTGGTAAATTAGCTGTTAAATGTAATTATAAGCTGTTAACAATTATTTTATGTTTTAACAACTCCGAGATATTTAAAAAGCTTCATAGATCAGCTTTTCATTTTAGAGCTACTTGTTTAAAATAAACGCTTGAAGTTGATATATCCAAATGGAGCTACTTATTTTGAAAGAGATTATTTTTGTAACAAAAAGCTTACAGCTCTAAAAAAGCTGCGTACATAACAGACCAAGTATGTGATTATATATTTCGAGATAGTTGAGTTTTTCGTTTTTAAAAAAAAGATAATTAAAAAATTATATACATTCAAATTTAAAATTTAAAAGAAAATAAATAACTTTTTAAATGATTTGACTAAAACGTCCTTTTATTCTTCAATCTTTATCCTTCTGATAAAACTATGGGTTTTGCTCCGCTGCCAACAACAATCAACTCCGCACCAATTTAAACACCATTCAGAAAAACACCCACAATTGTAATACAACTTCATCTTTATCTTCAAGCATAATTCACAACCCCCTTTAACACCCATTTTCATTTTTTAAGAAACACCATCCATCTTTTATGAAACTTAATGTTTTTCTGAATTATAAACCCTGTTTTACAAAATTTTCGATGATTTTGAAGCATGAGTTGCGGGCTGAAAGTTCGTTCTCTTAATTTTGTGCAGATAAGGAAAGAATATGTACGGGGCATTTTTTTGGATTACCCGTTGTTGAAAAAGCAGAAAACCCGCGAAAGAACAGCTTATGGAGAGTGCTTGTTTGTTCCATTCAGTTTGGACCCAACTTTAGAAGATTGGAGAGCAAAAGGGTATTTTAGTCAAATCACTTAAAAAGTTATTCATTTTGTTTTAAATTTGAATGTATATAAGTGTTAGGACTTACGGGACCTTTTTAAAGTACACTAAAAATCTCTGTACATTTTGATAAGTACATTAGTTTTCTTTAGCCTTTGCCCTTCAACTTAGTACTTAAGTATAATCACTTGAAAGCACACATGTACAGGATGGAAGTTTTTATTCAAGAGTTTACAATATCATATAGTATCAGTGTTGCTATTTCTTTGAAGCATTTGTTGTACATTTAGAATGTCTTTGTCAACAACATAGGTTCTACATAGGTAACAAGTTTGTGTGTTTGTATGAACTATGAAGTTTGTTGTTTGGGATTTATATCGCGCCTAAAACTGGCTACCACAATAGTTGGCTAAACTATGTTACTGAATATGATTGGGTTAAATATATAAATATTTTGACCCATAAATGACTCAAATTGTGCATGTGTTTGTTACCGCAAATATCAATAACAGGTGTGCCAAGCTCTCACATTTCTCTGAATCTCCCTGTAGAGCCCGATAAGTATGATTGCCCCATTATGACAGTTCTGTTGACCTATTGAAGAAGCAATTTTCCTCGAGAAACATAATTCAGTTCAGGGTACTGTTGCTGCTCCTCCAGACCTCCACAGAGACAACGGTCTTCATTTTTGCCAAGGTAATTTATAACTGTGTACATACTTCCAAACTCCTGGAAAATAAATAAACTAATCTAAATGATAGCTGATGCTGGTCTATTTCCATAAATGTTGCGTGCAGGGCTCGTGTATGACATCCAAAAGAGTTGGCTTATGTGCAGGCAATGACCACACTTCGTTTAGAAATTCCTAGAAGTGTGTAATGGTTGGATAATTTAATGAACTTGAGCTCACTTACTAACATTTTAATACTACAGATATTGCACAATTGGTAGTCACCTCCATTTTTTGCCAATCACCAAGTGTTCAATAACTGATTCTCGATACAAAATTAATTGCATGAATTTCCAAATTTGTGGTTGGTTCATTTTTATTAATGTTAGAATGTAACATGGAATTTTATTTGCGGTTAGTTCAATTGAGATAAGGCGAGCATCTCATATAAGCTGACAATTCCTTATGTTCGTGTGTGCTTAACCTTTCTCGTTAGCAATATATGTTGGTAGGTGATTCATATAGAATGTTTATCTTCACGGGAATAGTCAATGTTGACGGCTAGTGGAAGAGACGGAATAGGAACAAGTAAATTACGATGAAGTATCATGCAGGGCCCATCTCTCTTTCCATGAAGAAGACTATAATTTTGTAAGTTGACTATCATCCTTTAACATCAATTATGAATCACCCATTTTAATCTCTACTTTTATCCACTTCATCAATAGCTATGTCGGCTGCTACTGGTTATGGGAAGGAACCTGAACCCTCCACCTCCACTTCTGTTCAATTGTCACAACATTGCCGTCATTTCAAACTTTATGATATTCTGTTAGCAACAAATAACTTTGATGAGTATTTGGTAATTGGAAGGGGTGGATTTGGAAAAGTATACAGAGGTACCATCTTTAATGGATCTGCAACTGTTCTTGCTGCAATTAAACGGCTGGATCCTAGCTCAAATCAGGGGGCACCCGAGTTTTGGGCGGAAGTTGAGATGCTTTCAAAGTTGCGGCACTGTAATCTTGTCTCTTTATTTGGTTATTGTAATGATGGTAAAGAGATGATCCTAGTATACGAATATATGCCCAATGGAACACTTGAAGATCATCTTCATAAACTTGGTACACCACTTTCTTGGGTTCAACGACTCAACATCTGTATAGGTGCCGGTCGCGGGTTGCACTATCTTCACACTGGTACAGGGATTGATGTAGGGGTCATACATCGTGATGTCAAGACCTCAAATATTTTGTTACAGGAATCCTGGGCAGCGAAAATTTCAGATTTCGGGTTGTCTAAGATAGGCCCCACAAATCAGTCTAGGACTCACGTCAGCACACTTGTGAGAGGCACTTTTGGGTATTTTGATCCCGATTATTATGCAACTGGAAAGCTGACAAGGAAGTCTGATGTTTATGCTTTTGGGGTGGTATTGTTAGAAGTGCTCTGCCGGAAGCGTGCAGTGTTTGATATTGACGAACAAGCTTTTAATTTAGCGATATGGGCTCAAGAATCTATCAAAGAAGGCAATTTAAAAAATATCATAGATCCTGATTTAAGGGGTCAAATATCCTCAAAATGTTTGAAGGAGTTTGTTCGAATTACAGAGAGATGTTTGCACAGCAGTCCGAAGAAGCGTTCTACCATGGCTGAGGTTTTGTTCAGTCTTGAGTCGTCTATACTGAACTTGCAGGAGAAATTCAATAAATCGGTGCAGTCTGCAGGCAGAACAATACTCCATAGAATGATTAATATGCTTCCATCTCCCTCCAAAGGAGAGAACACTGGTATTTCAAGCTTCTCATGAATATTTGCACATATTTATTATAAACTGTGTGGGCATCCATCTTGGTATAAATTAGCATAACATCAATGGCAATACAGAAATCTAACTCTGCCTCTAACTTTTTTCCTTAGCTTCATTGTTCTTATCTCAAGCCCGATCCACGATAATTCTCTCTGTTGAGTCTGCATGTGCCACTAGTTTCATTGTTTCAACACTTTCATTTATCTAGTATGAACCAAATGATAGACATCATTTCTTCCTCTTCTTTCCTACCTACTTTCTCGTACAATTCCGCTAATTCTTTTCTTGCTTTACTTACTACTTTGTAGGTTCTCTCTTGGATAATTTATTCATTGATATGTTCAGTGACCATCTAAAAGTGTCCAACATCCCTTGGTTTATCGTTGATATAACTTTTAGCTCCTTTTCGCACTTTATGTCTTTAGTTTTGCATGTATTTTATCTGAAGCCCTCTTACAGCCTGGTGCCTGGTCATTAGTATATCACATTTACTAACCATCATTGGAGACTCATTTACACACATTACAACCCGACAAGAGATTTTTGTAGGTGTGATGATTTAGAGACCACTCCTATAATTTTCTTACAATTAATTAGTGGCTGTCATAACATAAATTTAGTTATACATGTTTTCTGTTGGGATTTTAGATCTAGTTAACCATTTAACACTACGAGTACGCAGCGGAATATTGGATCTAGTTTATGCAATTAGGTTAACACATAATTACTAAACAATAAGTAATAAAAGGGATTAAGAAAACTAACCCTCGTAGTCACCCGCAAGTATTAAACGAACAAGAAACCAAGTATTCAAAACGAATACCTCTACGAGTCCACACACAAACACTTAACCACGAATACGCCCGATAAAGCTAGTCGTGAACGTTTACCCAATCAACCCTTGAAAATCTTGAATTATCACGAACCAAGAAACCCTAGAAAACCTTTCTTCTTCGTGTCCGAGATATACAGCAACCCTAGAACAAAACCCTCGTTATCTCCGATATCGGATGAAACGATCCGATATCCTTCTGCCCTTTGTCCGAGAACGACTTCAACAGAAAACCAATCATTTCTTGCTCTCTTGATCGATTAGGAACATGCAAGAAAATAACCAAACAAAACACTAAATAATCTTGGATCAATGAACACGCAAGATTAGGGTTTCGTAGCAAAGCAAACAAACCCTAATCGGATGTTTGAGGAAAATCTGATTGGGTATTGAGGACTTTGATGATAGATCGATTGTGTTTGCAGAGATTAGGTATAGATCATACGTAATGAGAACCATGTATGGAGTATATATAGCTCACGATACCTAGTCTCACTTGGGCTCAAACTTGAGCTCCAAGCTACCATTCTATCCTAATCCGATTACAAGTTCCTCTAGGCCCAAGGCAAAACCCAAACCGACCCATTTGGAAAACGTCCAAAGGATCTAATGTAGTAATCGGATATCATGCAAAACGGGTCAAGTTATACGGGTCAAGTAGTAAACGTATTTAAACGTATTCTCGTGTTTAACGTGTGTGCCCCCGTAGGCTCACACACTTCTAGTCGTTTTCGTACGTATCAACTCCCACAATCCAACATTTTCTATGGAAATTTTAATGAAAAGTGATTATAATTTGCCTTGAAACAATGTATTTCTAAGGTTGTCAAATTGGGTATGCTAATCTGGGTGACAACAATTTCCTAGAGCCTAGTGGATGTCAGGATCTGTGCTAGAATAGAGGCACCATATTGCCCAAATAACTTATATTTAACGATGTCGATACGCGGTGACCCTTAAAGTTGAATAATATCGCATATTTCATATAATGATCTTCAATAAACTTGAGGCTTGTATCACACAGTCTTGTATGATGGCTTCTGTCCATCGGGTCTTGTATGTTTAATGGGTTTTTTTCGAGGCTTATCCTCTTATGTGACACGTGATTTTATGGGTTTCGTTCACGATCTGCTTCTTTGTTTAAAGTAACTTTCTTACACCCATAAACTTCTAGTTTTATAGAAATTTGTTTTTACTTATCTTATGTCATAAACCCTAATCCTACTAGCTACCTCAGTTTTTTCATATATAATTCCAAGAAAAACAATAAAACCCATCACGAATCGTATTAAACTCAAAGTCACTCTCACCCTTTTCAATTCTTATTCCACCATTTGAATACAAAGGTTTGTTCGTTTAGGCTTATATAAGGTGTAGTTGTTATTGTCACTAGACAAGTCTATTAATTAATGTCTCTAGTATAACTTAATTTTATAATACTTGCTATGGGATTCGTTTATCATATGTATCACACTGATATCGACCGCACTTATACTTAGTTGTATTGTATATAGATTAATTGTTAGTTTGCCTTTAACATAAGTGTTATAAGTAAAAAACAAATCTTGTATCTACTTAGGAGTTGGGCCATGGGGAGTGATCAAGTTATCCTGCAAAAGAGGTCTATATGGCATGTGTTCCCGAGCGGAAACACCAATCCGCTACTTCCCTTTCCACAAAAATAGCCCCTGTGTGGTGAATTCTTTCTGAGCTGTCCTGCTTCACTCTTGTGTGTGTTGGGGACTTGGGGGTTTGTTGTGTGTGTGACCCCATCTCCTTTCTCTGCATGCTATCCGGCCACCACTTCCGGCCACCCTTTTCATGAGTACTTATGTTATGTGTGTTTAGTGTAAGTTGTTCTTGTGGGAAGCTCCACCCACTCCCCATGGCCTTGTTAGTTTAACATTGGTATTTCCTTCTCTAATGTAATCGTAACTTATAACACAACATCCGGTCCTTTTTCTTTCTAGATTGTAAACAATACATCATTAAACAATCATATTGTACATAGTAACAAAAACGTTTAATTCTTGTTGTCTATTTTTCTTTTTGCTGTGCACCAGTTGGGTTCGAAGAAGATTTGCTTGGGTTCGAAGAATATTTGCTGGAGTTATTAAAGAGATTTTCACTCCGTGAACTACAAGTTGCAACTGATAACTTCAGTAACACACATATTCTTGGAAGAGGTAGTTCTGGTGAGGTGTACAAAGGGCGATTGGCAGATGGCACTGCGGTGGCCGTAAAAAGGCTAAAAGAGGAAAGAACTCAAATTGGTGAGTTACAGTTCCAAACGGAAGTTAAAATGATTAGTGTGGGGGTTCATAGAAACCTACGTCGGCTAATAGGATTTTGCATGACACCCACTGAACGGCTGCTTGTTTATCCGTATATGGCTAATGGTAGTGTTGCATCATGCTTAAGAGGTATTTTTTTCCCTTTCTACCATCTCGTTTATGGGGCATAAATTTAGGGGTGTTTGGATGTGCGTTTTGAAAGTGATTGAGTATTTGGTATTCTGTTATTAGAATTAGATAATTAACAGGTTGTAGATGTTAGCGTTTGGATGTGTTGCAATTGTTAATGAAACGGTGTTTGGATGTGCGATTTTCTTTTTCTTTTCAATTACTACGAAATCACATATCCAAGCATCTTTTATCAGAATCTACAAATTTTATCAAGAATACAACTTTGACCAGAAAAGTTAACATCTACAATCTTTTAAGATCCGCAGTGTAATATCTAACGAGCTGATCTAAATTTTTGTAGACCGACCCGACACACAAGTGCCACTCGATTGGCCAATAAGAAAGCGAATTGCATTGGGGTCTGCAAGGGGACTTGCTTTCTTGCATGATCATTGTGACCCAAAGATCATTCACTGTGATGTGAAAGTTGCTAATATTTTACTGGATGAAGAATTTGAAGCAGTTGTTGGTGATTTTGGGTTGGCTGAGTTTATGGACTCTAAGGATACTCATGTTACAACCGGTCTTCGTGGTACAATTGGGCACATAGCCCCCGAGTATCTATCAACGGGTAAAGCGTCACCAAAAATAGATGTGTTTGGGTATGGTGTTATGCTTCTTGAGCTCATAACGGGTCAAAAGGCTTTTGATCATGCTAGACTTGATGTCATGTTGCTTGATTGGGTAACCATCCTCTGTCCACCTTCGTTTAATGTTTTTTGTTTTTATATATTTATGTTATTACTTTTGATAGATGGAAGCTTAAACGAATTGAACTTGTACGAGCCCCGATACATAATTTGTATTTATAGCCTAGTGGGATTAGGGAGTCTTCCATTTGGAAACTCATTATCCTATTATTGTGTAATTTAGTCCCAAATTTGTCAAACTAATATTTGTGAAACATATTCAAACCAAGTCAAGAGTCGATTTTTATGAAAAAAATTAACTTTTAAATATTCTCGAAATGTTTGCTATGATTCTGATTCTTGAAACCTTGCAGGTGAAAGGGCTTTTAAGGGAAAAGAAATTGGAGATATTGGTGGATGCTGATTTGAAAGGTAATTATATAGACGACGAAATGGAACAGCTGATACAGGTGGCACTTTTGTGCACACAAGAAACACCATCAGAACGACCCAAGATGTCTGAAGTAGTCGAAATACTTGAAGGTGACGGTTTGGCAGAAAGATGGGAAGAATGGCGAAGAGAAGAAATGTTTAGACAAGAATTCAATACCACACATAATCCAAATGTTGATTGGATTATTGCAGATTCAACTTATAATCTACGTCCTGATGAATTGTCGGATCCCAGATAATGTTAGATTATTTAAACCCCCATAGGATAACTTTATTTATCATGCAATATATATAGATACAAGAACAATATGAAACCCTAAAGCTTATTGGACCCTAAGCCCACAACCGGACTTGGGTCATTCTAATTTATCCTCTAATACTCTCCCGCAATCCGAGCTGCGAAATCGCTAAAGCTCGGATTGGATAAAAACTAAATAAACAATAAAGAAAACTAAAGCTATTTTGTTGTAGAAGTCGTTGTGGTGCGAGCATAGATGTCTTCGGCATGTAGCTCATCAAAAGCAGTTGCCCTAGGCTTTACATGCTGGAAAACGACAAATAATGTAAGATTTATGAAATGGTCACTTTTGTTGATGGGTTCAAACGACAAACTGGAATTGGAGACGGCCCATTAGGGATGGGCCTGAAAGTCAACAACTCAGCGGGCTGCTTATCCAACTTAGAGACTTAAACCTATCTAATGCCACTGATACTTGGAACTACACACTCGATCCATCCCTTTTGTTCTCTGTCTCATCCTTCAGACGCCATGTTGAAAGTTCGTGCTTGTCATCATCTCTTGATCCAGTAAGGTGGAACAAACATCTTCCCATTAAGGTTAACATCCATTCTTGGAGACTATGTATGGATCGACTACCTACAAGGGTCAATTTAGATAAAAAACGGAATCGATCTTGATTCTGTAAGATGTCCGGTATGTGATGGCGACATCGAAACAACAAAGCATTTGTTCATCGAATGCCCGGTGGCTGTTGAGTTGTGGGAATTGGTCTCGGCTTGGTGGGATGTTGGAGATTATCCTAGAGATATTCAAGGCTTATCTTCATGGGGTGATTCAGTGAACTGAAACAGCTTTTCGAAAGGCTGCTTTGATGTTGTTATCCAAACAACATTTTGGATCTTATGGAGATATAGGAATAGAGTTTGCTTTGATGCTAAACCCCCGCGGAAGGACACTCTAGGTGAAGAGATCAAAGTTCTTTCCCATTCTTGGATCCTCCATAGGCATAAAAAGGCAAATCCTACTTGGTTTGAGTGGATTTGCAATCCTAATCATGCTTGTACAAACTAATTGTAATCTTTCTTGTTGTATTATTTCGTTTCTAGTTTCTTACTAGAACGTCATATCGTTATATATAAAAATGCCGTTCAAAAAAAAAAAAAAAAGAAGCAGTTGTCCTGCTTTATTAAACCTGTTGTGCTATTTGAAAATGTGAATACGGGGATGGACGAGATGAATAACTAAAGGAGGATGAAGAAATTTGATTTATTATTATTTTTTTTTTAGTGAATGAAAGATACAATAAAAAGATGATTAAAATTAAAATAAAGAGATTTACTTGAAAAAGATAACAAGAAGAGAAGAGATAGATTTGACCAGACAACAAGCGGATTTAAGAAAACTTGAAGAACTATGGGATTAAGCAAAAAGTAAAACATAAAGAATACAAAGCACACTAGCACAGAACCGAAAATTCTAAGAAAACAAAACTTTGAGCATTAACTTTTCTTTCAACAGCCAATATATAGAAAAGAGAAAAAAAAAAACAAATTTTACTTTGGATTTTGGGAGTTTTATTCTTTTTAAAGCGTGGATTTTTTTTTTTTTTTTTTTTTTTGAATTGCTAAAAAGCAAACAAATATCACCACACACAAGATGAAAGGAACATGAGTGACAGACAATTAAAGAAATCAGAAAGAATACAAATATAGAAGATGAAGGCTTGCTTAAAGTAAATAAAGAAGAAATAAACACTTGCGGTTGAATGCAATTACGAGAAGAGTATACTTTGCGGATGGGGAACGCCAAGAAGAGATTCGTTGGCTGTGAAGCAGCGACTGCTAGGTCAGAGGGTATAAACCCGCTCCAATACCATGTTAGATTATTTAAACACCCATTGGATAACTTTATTTATCATGCAATATATATAGATACAAGAACAATGTGAAACCCTAAAGCTTATTGGACCCTAAGCCCACAACCGGGCTTGGGTCATTCTAATTTATCCTCTAATAGATAAATCATCTTTGACATGGGTTTCGGGTTTATGTTGTTGCATCTTTTATGGAAACCGATACTTATCATTATTGTGCATATTAAAATTATTGTCTCTTTTTTCGCCATCACCCAAGACATTTTAGGGTTAATTGTGTCTAGAGTTTTGGTTTTTGTTGTGTTGATAGGATTGGTAAATGGCAGGTGGGAGGGGAGTAAGAGTATTCAGGTGCAAAGTAAGTAACCCCAAATGTTGTTGAAACGCCAATGTATTTTGGTTCCTTTATGTAGTAAACCAGATGAACAAAATAAATACATTTTGTTGCTATTTTAAATGTTGTGTTTTGTTCCTGTGTACAATATCAGTTGCTACCAAAATCTAAACTTAAATGTTGAAGATAATTGTATCCTATAAGATAAATTATCCCATTAATAACTGTAATCTAGAGATGGCACCATGGGCGGTAGGCATGCATCCTCTACCGGTTACCAGTGCTCATGTGTCCTTCAATCTTCACCTATGGGTTCTAAGGCTCCTCTTAGCAAATTAAAAAGTAAAAATGCAACATCATAAATCTAATCAAGTGCATTGCATGACATATAGTAGACAACCAATTAAGAAATACTAGAACCTAAGTATATTCACATGCTTTACTTTCTTTTAATGCAAATGACATAATGTATTCAGATACGGAAACAAACTAGGGATGGCAATGGGCGAGAAAAAACCCGCAACCAACGGGTACCCACATATAAATGAGTGGGTAGAATTGTCAGTTTTCACTCACGGGTGGGTCGTGGGTGAAAATCTGTACCCATCAGTCGGTGACGGGTGAGGCATACCCATCGCGGGTAAACCCATGACACCTATTTAAAATACCCACGAGTATACTTTTCAAAATACCCGTAGGTGCACTCATAAACACATGTTAAAATTAATTATACTAATTAAAATATATATGATATTGCATGGTATACATTTAATAGTTAACAAGTCTCGAGAAAACACATTAACCTAAAAGTTTGTTTGAGTTTCAAGACTAAAAAGAGAGTATGAAAGATCAAATAATCAAAGTGGTATACATGATTTGGTGTAATGATGTTTAATTGCTACTTTCAGACATGTGTTTAAGTATTTTGTGAACTTGATATTTGGCAAATTAATTGGTGTCTTGTTATGCAATTTCATATTTAGTTTTCATATCATGGTTTTGTAGTTTTGTTGCATTACACTAACCCATGGGTTTACCCGTGGGCAATAAATACCCACGGGCATGGGCATGAGTACAAAATTGTACCCATTGGTGGGTGACGGGTGGGTGACGAGTGAGAGAAAAACTACGTAAGCGGGTGACGAGTTAGAGATACCCGTGCCCATTACCCACGGGTGCCATCCCTAAAACAAACTAACATTAAATACTATGTAAATATGGAACAAAAGCACATGCCAAGCCAATACATTGTTTGAAAATCTATGAATAAATTACATAAATGGTCTCTGTGGTTTGGCGAAAATTTCACCTACCGTCCCTCAAACTTAAAAGTTGCATAAATCATCCATATCACTGCCAAAGAATAACATGCATGGTCCTTTTGAGGCATAAAAGTTGCATAAAAGTTTCATAAATCATCCCTGTGATTTGGCGAAAACTTCACCTACCGTCCCTCAAAAGGACCATTCATGTTATTCTTTGACAACGATAGGGACGATTTATGCAACTTTTAAGTTTGAGGGACAGTATTTAAAATTTTAGCCAAACCACATGGACCATTTATGTAATTTACTCAAAATCTATTGATGAATGAGTTCATTTGTTTTTATTTGTAAATTCTTTCGGGTGCGAGGGTTTATATGTTGAATTACCCGTCAATAGGTATAAAACATCCGAAGTACCCACGAACTAAGTACCCACGAACGAGTTTAATTGTTACTCATACCCACACCTGGTGGTGGATATTTATTTGGTTTAACCACCTATCATGGGTGAATTTTTGTGGTAACACTTCTTTTTAATGCTCATTGCCATCCTTGTAGTAATTTAACCCAAAATTGATCCATATTGAGTAACTTTGCAAACAATGGGTCAAACAGTTCTACAGTTCGCGTTCGCTACAAAAACAGGTAAAAAAGTGTTTTAAGTCTTTTGATGTGTAATTATTACAATCACCTAAATTGGCTCTTATGTAACAATATTCACTTTAAGGAAAACTGCATATATTTTTATCACTAATTTTTGAGACGAAATTCTCCTTTTTTTATAGATTATTATTATAGAATATATTTTTGTAATCATTCTGAAATGTACTTAACCAGAATCTATAACTAGATTGAAGGTTAACAAGATCAAAACACAAGAATTACTAACCAAAAAATGTAACTCGAAGTTAAATGATAATGATATTTGTTATTGATCAATGTGGGTTTGTTACAGAGAATTAGAGAAGAGCAAATCATCCAAAAACTGATTACAAATGAAAGGAATAAAAGTACTTAAAGGAATACAAAAGAATACAAAATGGCGGGAATGTTTGTTATGTGTTGGTTGGTGTTTGAACTTGTCACGTGCCTTGCCGTGGCCCCAGTGGCGGACTTATGCTTTGTATAGGTGGTGCCCGGGAACCACCTTGGACGATAAAATCTTTTAGAAGCGATGAAGAAATTTTTTTAGGAACCACCTTGGAAATTATGTGGGAACTACCTTAGAAAAAAATTGGACAAAAAACTTACTTTTAGTATAAAATATTTTTAGCCCAAACCCAATTAGCCCAACAAAATTAACCCATTTAATAATAATAATAATAATTTATAATATACTATAAAAAAAGATAAGCAATAGGCAGGCAGCCAGGCAGTCGCAACTCAATTGTACGTGAAAAAGATAACGAATAGGCATGATCTGAGTGATGGATGAATAAAAATTAAAGTCAGTCTCTCATATAAATTACATATATTTAATTGTATCATATCAAGTTACCTATAGTATTATAGTAATAGTTGTATTGTTGATTTTGTCGTATTAATTTACCTATTGATTATTGACTAGTTGTATGATTTGCTTATGTGTTGTATGTACTTGTAATTTTGTTATTTTTATATAATTGTATTGTTGTATTACTAATTTACTATAATTGTTAGGTTGTTTATTTAGATTTTAGGGTTTAGTGTTTAAGTTAAGATGTTATGTATCATTGTATCATGTATGCGATTAAATGATTATTGATTAAATGTTTAAATTTTGGTATTTGTTCTAGTTAAAATCTTGAAATTCTTAATCAAAAAAGGAGTATCTAGTTCAACCTCAAAAGATGGAGATAAGGAGCAAAGAAAGTATATGAAAATTGATTTAAAAGATCTACCTGTTGATCCGAAAGATCGAAAAAGTATAGATGAGTACCATGTAAATCAACGAGATGAGATTAGACGAGCATATTTGATAGATGGGCCTTTCCAACCTGAAAATCATAATTTCAAAGTTAGAGATATTGGAGGTAAACCTCGTCGATTTGTTAGTTCATGGTTTGCTGATTATAAATATTGGTTGGAATATAGTATAAAAGAGGAAGCTGCTTTTTGCTTATGTTGTTATCTATTCAAATCTGAGATAAAATGTCAAGGGGGGTCGGATAATTTTGTAAAAGGTGGATTTAGAGCTTGGAATAGGAAATCGGGGCTAGATGAACATAATGGAGGAAAGCCACACCTTCTTGCAGTAGAAAAATGTCAAAGCTTGATGAACCAAAAACAATCCATCACAACTGCATTTGATAATCAAACTTTACTAGAGAAAAATGAACATTATATCCGTTTATGTTGTTCAATTGATGTTGTTAGATTCTTATTGAGACAAGCATTATCTTTTCGTGGTCATGATGAAACGGAAGAGTCACACAACAAAGGTAACTTTCTTGAACTTTTAAGATGGTTAGGCAAACGATTTGATCTAGCATGGCGTGCAACATTAAAAAAGAAAAAAATGGCATGTGGTAAAATTCAAAAAGATATTGCAACTGCGTGTGCGGATGAAATTATCAATGCTATTAAAGTAGAGCTTGGAGACGATTTGTTTGCAATTTTAGTAGACGAGTCACGTGATGTGTCTTGTAAAGAGCAAATGGCATTGGTTTTACGGTTCGTAAATAAAGAAGGGGAAGTTGTGGAAAGGCTTGTTGGTATTAAGAAGGTTGAGGATACTTCGGGTTTGGCACTAAAGAATTATGTTTGTGAAATGCTAGGGAAAT
Source organism: Chrysanthemum seticuspe (assembly GCA_019973895.1). Classification (NCBI taxonomy): domain Eukaryota; kingdom Viridiplantae; phylum Streptophyta; class Magnoliopsida; order Asterales; family Asteraceae; genus Chrysanthemum; species Chrysanthemum seticuspe. The sequence goes on along the minus strand of BPTQ01000005.1, from coordinate 65,299,199 downwards.
TGAAGTTGAGTCATACTAGAATTCGAGGACAAGGTTATGATGGAGCTAGTAATATGAGTGGTGCATTCAATGGCTTGAGGACCTTAATTCAAAATGATGCACCATCCGCATACTTTGTTCATTGTTTTGCTCATCAACTACAATTAGCACTTGTGTTTGTTGCAAAGAATCATGGTAAAATTAATGATTTCTTTTATACCGTTACTCATTTGTTGAATCTTATTGGATCTTCCTATAAGCGAAGGGATAAACTAAGGGAGAAACAAGCAACCAACATTGTAGCATCATCGGCACAAGGTTTGTTTAAACTATATATTACTTACTTAGTTGTGGCATGGGGCTATTTTTTATGTATTATAGGAATTATGTACTTGAGCTAACTAAGTAATACTTTTGTACTATTGCTTTTTAGGTGATCTTGAAAGTGGTAAAGGGATGAATCAAGAATATGGTGTAAAAAGACCATGCGACACTAGATGGGGTTCTCATTATGGTTCACTGTTAAATATCAAGAAAATATATTCTTCAATTTGTGAAGTACTTCAGGACCTTACGGTCGATAGTAGTGATCAAGACAATAGAGCCGAAGCACTTCGTGTCTTAAGAAAAATCAAAACATTTGATTTTGTATTTTGTCTACACTTGATGGTTGACATCTTAGGGGAAACAGATGGTTTAAATAAAACATTACATAAGAAAGACCAACAAATTGTTAATGCAATGCATCAAGTGAGGACTTCTAAGAAAAGATTACTAGACATGAGGAATGAAGGATGGGAACCACTTATAGAGAAGGTTGCTTTGTTTTGTGAAAAATATGATTGTGAACTTATTGATATGAATGGTGCATATTTTGATGGAATAAGTCGCCGCATTGGTTCAAAGGTTAGCAATTTCCACTACAATTTAGTTGATGTATTTGTTTTACTATTTCACACTTCACATATTAGCTACTAATAATATGATTTTAACTATTTTTTTAGGTTAACAACTTGCACCATTACCGGGTTGATGTACTTTACTCGGTTATTGATATGCAACTTCAAGAGCTTAATCATCGTTTTAATGAGGTGAACACGAGACTACTTATTTGTATGTCCTCTTTGTGCCCAACTAAGTCATTTGAAGCATTTAAAGTCGACGATCTAATATAATTGGCTACTTTTTATCCGAAAGAGTTTCCAACACCTTATGATTCACTTGAATTAGAACTTAAATGGTATATTGTAGATGTAAGTGGAGATAAAGAGTTTGCTACCTTGAAAGATATTAAAGATCTATGCAAGAAGATGGTTGAAACAAAGAAAAATGAAATCTACCCAAATGTATATCTTCTCATCAAATTAGTATTGATTTTGCCGGTTGCAACTTCAACTGTGGAGCGTGCATTTTCGGTAATGAAGCTGATTAAGAGTGATCTACGTAATAAGATGGGGGATGACTTTATGTATGATTGTTTAGTGTCGTATGTTGAAAATGATATATTAGAAGGTATTAGTAATGATACAATCATTGCTCGTTTTCAAGCTATGAAATCTAGGAAGACGCAATTGAAACTGAAAAATGTGTAATCGCATTAACTATTATGTTATAATATATGTTTATTGTTTTTTTTTTCATTATCGCATCTTGTTAAATTGGATCCGACCCGACCCGACCCAAAATTTTGACCGGTTGGGTTGGTTGACTCATCGCATTTTTCAACTTGACCAAATTAAGGAACCACCTTAGATTTCCTCCTAGGTCCGCCACTGCGTGGCCCTCTATTTTTGGCATATAACATTCCACCCTCCTTAAAGACAGCCTTGTCCTCAAGTATCTAGAATAAAATCAGGAAACCTCTGTACAATGTCCTCCAATCTTTCCCATGTGACATCATCTTCACTCCCATTTGACCACTGTATTAACCCAAACACTACTATTGTGTTGTTCTGCTTTACCAATCTTTTTTCTAACAACTACACAGGACTAGCAGCTATGAGACCTTCATTATTACACTGAAGGAACTCAACCATAGTAGTATTTTCAGCATGACAAGGCTTTAGTTGGGACACATGAAACACGGGATGGACTTTTGCATAGTCTAGTAACAACAGCTTATAGGCCACTTTGCCAATCTTTCCAACTAATTGAAATGGACCAAAGAACTTAGATGAAAGCTTATGTTTCCTGCCCTGTCTCACAGTGAATTGTCTATAAGGTTGTAGCTTGAGATACACCCAAGCTTCCACTTGAAATCTCTCTTAGACCTATGTTTATCAGCTCGAATCTTCATCCTATCTTGTGCCTTTTCCTTACTGCACTATCTTTATGTTGGAATTAAATAACATGACTATCATATAAATAAAACACATAATACATCAAAGCAAGTGCGGAAACGTAAGGATCATATAATATATAATTAATTAATTGAATACTAAATAGTATGCGTACCTCTTGCAATTCCAAGCTAGCAATTAATTGGATGAACCCTAATTAGGGTTTATCTAGATTATAAGAATTGTCCCTTACCGTTTTACAATTCAATCCAAGATACTAACAATAGTGTGTTAGTACCACGTTCTTGTACACACGTACTAATACCAAGTTAATGTTATGCTAGTAAATGAAACACAAAACGATTTGTTGGTTTGGAAAAAAATCCGATCGACCCTTTTAGGGTTGTATCCGATCGGCAATTCACCAAGGAAAAAAGAAAAAAGGTTTTAGGGTATTAAGAGTGCACAAGAGATGTCAAACAATGACCCCTAGGTTTGTTTATATACTAGAGAAAACATAGTATCCAAATTAGGTTAGGATTGGTCATCCTAAACCCTTAACCGATTGGACCTTAATTAATAAGGGTTTCCATAACCTTCTTGACCTCTAATTTTCATTCTAGTCCTTTCCTTTAACACTTAACGACCGTTAGTCAATTATCTTTAATTACTTAACACTCGTTAGTCGTCTTGTGTAATTAATAATTAAATATAACTTTTTATATTAAATTATCAATCATTAATTCTTTATACGTAAAGTTTGCAATCCCGTAGTCTCAAGTTCGATCCTAACATACACCATTAAATTATGTCCATAAAACTAACAACTCCCACTTGGACATATCTTAATAGTGTAATCACATTGGTTAGCGTCTAGTAACACGCCAATGCCTCTAGTACAACTCGAGTAAGGTCTCCTGGAAAAAACATTTAACGATTCGTCATTATTATTATCCTTTTGTTTCTAATACCATGTTAAATAAGGATATGGTTCTAAGTCATTCCTTTATTTAACTATTATGTTTCTCGTTGTTTGTGTTGAGCAAGATTACCAAATCTTCTAAACGTATTCCAGATAGATCTTGGGCGTGGCCACGCAAACATCTTGTCAACCCTAAGAGGGGCCAAACAGTATTAAACTTTAAAACAAATTTGAAGGAACAATTTTTTTATTGACTACAAGCAAAACCAATGATTTTTGTAACAGTTCTGAAAACAATCCTTATAACTACTAGTTACATATAGCGTTAAATTGCTTCATAGAAATGCACTACATACATGACAGTTCTCTGGTATCTCAAGTCTGAGGATAACTATTCATGATTTACTTAATGACAAGATCCATAAAGTACAATCATGTAGTTTGGATAAGTCCTATATTCAATTTATTGAATATCATGTGAATTTAGTATGCTAACACATCAATATACTTTCAAGTATATTCTACCAAAACCCAGATTTGTCTTAGTTTAATGATATTCCCATATCATTAATTTGACAATGGACTATTTAGAATAACTAAAATATTCACGGATTAAACATGCAAATATAGGACACAATATTAAAAATGAAAAATAAACATAACCAATACTTTATTTCATTTAACAATAATTGTTTACAATATCCTTTATCCAAATACTAATCTTAGTAATGCATGAAACTACTAGCTAAACGAAGTCCAATGCCATTGGCAAGTTCAATAAGCTTTTCTCTAGGTAAAGCCTTAGTGAAAGGATCAGCTCAGTTGTCATATGTGTGAACTTTCATTAGATTAATTTCACCTATGCGAACTTGTTCTAGAACATAGTGATATTTTCGTAGAAAATGTCTGGTGCCCGTCATGACTCCAGGTTCATTGGCAAATATGATTGCAGCAGAATTGTCACAATACATATTCATAGGCGATTCAGTTGAAGGCGTAACACCAAGCTCTGAAATGAATTTCCTAATCCAAACAGCTTCCATTGCAGCTTCTGAAGCAGCTATGTATTCAGCTTCTGTCGAAGACATCACTATTGTACTCTGTTTTGCTCTTCCAGTCTACTTTTCCTCCATTAATGACGAAGACATAACCCGTCTGAGACTTTGTATCATCTTTATCACATTGCCAGGACGCATCACAAAAACCTGTAATATCAAGATCTGTATTTATATTTCCACCATACACTAGAAACATATCTTTTATTTTCTTAAATATTTGAGAATATGTTTAACAACAGTCCAGTGAAGTTCACCTGGATATCGTTGATATCGACTGGTGATATTTTGAGCGAACGCTACATCTGGCCTTGTGCATCTTACCGCATACATGATAGATCATACATCCGAAGCATAAGGAATCTTACTCATGCGTACCACCTCTGCAGGTGTTGAAGCACAAGCTTCACTACTTAAGCCATGATCTACTTGCATTGGCAAATATTCTTTCTTGGAATTTTGCATATCGAATCTCTTCAATATTTTATCAATGTAAGCACTTTGACTTAATCCAATTAACCGCTGTGATCTATCTCTGTAGATCTTGATTCCCATAATGTATGCAACTTCCCCTAAATCCTTCATAGAAAAACACTTTCCAAGATAGTCCTTAACCTCTTGTAATCTTGGAATGTTTTTTCCTATAATTAATATGTCATCGACATATATGACCAGGAAAGTTTAAAGAGTTGTAATTTTTGAGAAGCGTCATCTTCCCACGAGTTGTAGTTTCTGTAAGAAATGATGATGGTGTGTGATGGGGAGTGATGAAGAGGGTGATTGAGTTGGTAGTTCGGTTTTCGCTCTCTTTTCTTTCTTCTTAATTGGAAAAACTGTTGCATAACAGGGCAGGCGGCTTATCTGACCCATTTCCTCCATCACCATCATTAAACAGTCTGCAAATACATCGAGTGAACGTTCAACCCGAAGTTAAATGCATTATAGTTGTAGCATGAAACTAATTTTGTCATATTTGGAGGGATGTACGTTTACTAAGACATTAGAGGGGTCAAAGAGGGTTTACATTTAAGTAAATGTCCAAACAGGTAGTTAGGTCAACACTATATATGTCCATTTTTTTAGTAATAGGATTTACGCGTGTTTAAAGTTTTAGATGACTTTTGAGTCATATGACCTGACTGGCCCGTTTCCTTTGTATCGATAAAAAATTTACCCATTTATCTTGTTGGAGATAAAATACTCAAATCGACCCAATATCTAAACAGGGCGAAATTGCCACATCTATAAGTTATCTTGTTAACTTATTACTTATCATAACAATTTTTTGCTTCTGTAATATAACCATTCAAAGATTTCATACCTGATCTAGCTTCCATCGGCGTCAAGCAGTTTATTTGGAGCTCCTCGTATAATTGTGCATATCCAGGCTCAAAGGATTGATCCAACACAATAGGACATGGTTCAAGAGTCACATAGTAGTACCCTGAAAATATAACCTAAGTAACATTGGTGATTGTACTAATAAGTTGTAAAGACGTAGCTAATAAGAACTTCTGCTAAAGCTAATAATAAAGTTTTATGTGTTTGGCTATAGGTAAAGGGATTACGCTTATCATCTTATTAAAACTGTTCGAGTTAGATATTGTGGCGGACTAACTTAATCCAAACGATTTTGTGTTTTTGAAATAAGCTAATAAGCAAATCCATAGACAATCTCATACCAACTCTGACGTGTTTATCATTTATACTTGAAATTAAGTATTAAATGATATCTCCATTATAAGAAACAATTAGGGAAAAAAAATCGAAAACTATGATTCTAACAAATGGCTTGAAGGAATCATATCAAGTAAATAAAATTCTCCGAAGACATTTCATCAAACACCTTTCATGCAAGCTTCAAATTACTTTACACCGAAATAGCAATAACCAATTGAAAACTAATTAAACATAAAGTTCCTTACACAAAAAATGTCACTTACATTATGTGATTTATTCAAGCATTTTACCAAACACATGATATACCTTAATCTAGGGCTAAGCAAATCCATCCGGAAACCGTCCCGAACCGATAAACCGGCCGAAACCGGACCGAACCGAACCAAACCGAATTTTTTCGGTTCGGTTTCGGTTTTGATATATATTTTTCGGTTCGGTTCTCGGTTTGAGTTTTTTTCTTTTTCGGTTTTCGGTTCGGGTCGGTTTTTGTCGGTTCGGGTCGGGTTTGACCCGATGCTCACCCCTACCTTAATCTATAAAAACACAAACCAAATAATCAATAACGAAAATACATAAATGCCTAAGAAAATAACCTTGAATTAATTATACATCAAACGTGATTGCTAACCTAATTAAATTACAATCGGCAAAAAAATAAAATAAAAAAATACCATAAATCGAAGTTGGTTGATTTGTGATAAATCTTTCTCAATAGACTTTGCGATCATTAACAGATTATGGATTGTTTTAGGGTTTTTGTTGATTTTGATTGTTTTAGGGTTTGTGTTGATTTGTTCCAATTGTTTTGATTAATCATTCATAAGTAATCATAACCGATTGTTTTAGGGTTAAAACAATATATGATTTGAAGGTTATGAATCTGGGCGTATTATTGATAAACGGATCATCAAATATGGAATCTGATTGTGTAGGTTTATTTTTGGTTGATTTTGAATGCGAATGATATGATGCTGAAAATCAGGGAATGAATTGGGGGTAATAGCAGGGAGTGTGGAAGGCGTGTGTTTTGATGCCAGGTGTGATTTCCACGTCATTGTTTGTTGACAGCATGGCATTCTTTTATGCCAAGTGGCATATGTGACTTGACAAGTTCCTATAATATATATATGCGAAGATGTGATTAATAAAATAAGCGTGTTGAATCAGTTGAAAAATCTCTCTTTTATACACAAAGGTTGAGGGTTTTAATTCAAAACTTTTTCTGGAATAAGTTAATAACATATGCGATTTGATGCATCACAGTTAAAAAAAGTAGTTATAACTATGATGCACCAATTTTTATAACTGAGTTGCAAAAAAAGGGGGGAATTGCATATATATCCTTGCAAAGCCTCATAATTTCATATATATCTTTCCAAAGGCTTAAAATTGTCATATATATCCAACCAAAACTCATAATTGCATATATATTCTTCCAAAGCCTTAAAATTGTCATATATACCCAAATAATTATTTTAAGTACATTTAATAGAAAAAAATGTCTAAAAATTATAATTGAAATATAAAATAACGATTATAATTTTTTTTCTTTTTTCTTTTTACAATTACAAAACATATTTTTATTGGTTTGAATTTTATTATGTCATTTGATCTATATATATAGGAGTTTACGTTTAGATGGAACGATGGATGGTGCAGTTGATATTTTTATTCAAGATTCATTGATAACGAACACGGTTGAGTAGCCGAACATGGTTTTCCTTTCTTTTCTTAAAAAATGGTTTAAGGATATTTTGTAATTGTTAAAAAAATAATTATTTAATAAGTATAAGGGTATAATCGTTATTTTATATATCAGTTATAGTTATTTGACATGTTTAAGGCCGGGCATAATCGTTATTTTATATATCAATTACAATTGATATATAAAATAACGATTCTACCCATATACTTATTAAATTATTATTTTTTTAACAATTACAAAATATCCTTAAACTATTTTTTAAGAAAAGAAAGAGCAACCATGTTCGGCGACTAAACCATGTTCGTTATCGACGAATCTTGAATAAGAATATCAACTGCACCATCTATCGTTTCATCTAAACGTAAACTCCAAATGACATAATAAAATTCAAACCAATAAAAATATATTTTGTAATTGTAAAAAAATAAAATAAAATAAAAGTTATAATTGTTATTTTATATATCAATTATAATTTTTAGACATTTTTTTTTCTATTAAATGTACTTAAAATAATTATTTGGATATGTATATGACAATTTTAAGGCTTTGGAAGGATATATATGCAATTATGAGTTTTGGTTGGATATATATGACAATTTTAAGGCTTTGGAAGGATATATATGCAATTATGAGTTTTGGTTGGATATATTTGTAATTATGAGCCTTTCCAGGGATATCTATGTAATTCCCAAAAAAAATGTGCATCACAGTTATAAATTTTTGGCGGGAAATTTTTTTTTTGCCAGAAAATAATTTTTTTTGGCGGGATTTATTTATTTATTTATATTTTTTTTGAGGGTGGGTTTCAAAACTTACCCCTGAAGTTTGAGATTTTTCAAATTTGACCCTATAACTTTTTTCTCACTTTTCTCTCTCTCTCTCTCTCTCTCTCTCTCTCTCTCTCTATATATATATATATATATATATATATATATATATAGATATATATATATATATACTAGTGTCAAAACCCGTCCGATGGACGGGTATGATTTGTGGTTTTTATTTTTAGGTTTTAGTAGATTAAATATATACTAAAAAAGTAGTTAAAAGTTATGCTATTTGAATTATGCAAAGGAAATATGTAGAGTCAGGTTATGTGGCACAAAATTTATGTATAGATTACTTTAAAAATTAAAATTCAGTAGTAACAGCTTGACATGACAGAATTAAGAGTAAGTTCATAGTTTTTCAAAATGCATAGACTATGTGTTTAACTTAGATTTATGCCGATCTTTTAATGTACCATGATAGTCATGATTATTATATGATTGTTGAGAAATATTTGTAATATCATGCGAATAAATAATATGTTAGATTAGTCAAAATTAATCTAACGTGTATTGAAATGTTTAATGTACTAACCATTTATGCTACCAACAAAATAGAATTTAGTGTTGAAAGGCCTCAAAGTTGAACTCCTTAAAAAAATCATATACCTCAAGAAAATTATTATAATGATGGCATTTCTTCAAATCTAGCCAGTGTGAGGTATTTGGCAAGTATCAAATTTGACTTGTCTAAATGATCATCGTCATCATGCCTTACAACGGTTCCCTCGTTGCAATTAAAGCATTGTTATTTTCCAAAATTATGTACCGAAAGGTTAAACGGTAAAAATTACGAATGGTTTTTTGTTACCTTACTATTATTTGTTCCAACAGTTTTATATTTGATGTCTTGTCTTTTATAAAAACATTCTAATTCGTCAGCTTTTATTTGGATGTCTTGTCCCTTTATAAAACATTCCAATTCATTTTGTTCAACCTGGAAATTGTTTTGCCAATATGAAGAAAAAACAAACGTAAAAAATGATTACACTTATAGACCCGTAGAATCACGGGGATTTTTAAAGAATTATTTATTAAGGAGTTACGTGTGTGAATAAATTTACAAACAACAACGAACGTAAACAGGAAGCTTAGTCATAAAAGACTGTAAACTATCAAGCCTTGTCCCCAATCGTAATCTTCCTTGTTCGTCACAGACGAATGCCTACGCACTTTCAACCCTGTCCAAAGGAACTCCTCTCAGATATCAACCCTTATCCACAGATCTGATGAAGACGTCACTTATCTAAAAAACACAACCAACAAAAACCTTAACACGTTTATCACTCCATAACTTTCTAATAAGCTGTACAATTCACATAAATTCATATTACGTATACCCACAATTAAATTAGGAACAAATACAATAGGTAAATACAAAAATTTACATTATGGAAATACTCTCTAATCAATAAGAGGTTGGTACCATCTGGTGAAAGAGTTGAAGATCTAGAGTTATTATGCATACTCAGATCACGTCTCAATGACTTTAAGTTCATTAATAAGGAAGGTTTTACTGATACTTACACAGTGGGTCAAACTGATGTGTGTTCTAGTGTATATTAGTAACCACCATCCTCTTCATGATTCAGATAACAGGAACACTGAGCGAGCTTGACTGTTGAGCAGCCTTGGTAGTATTTGCATCAACAATAAGCTACAATCAGGATGTTCAATTAAGATGTCTGTTGTGAAGCAGGCCTCTCCAAGTAGTGCATTGATTTTCATATCTGCAAAATGATCAGCTCAACTGAGGGGGCGTTAACCTCAAGGATAATTTTAGAGGCGGCTATTTCGGTGCAGTCACTTATGAATGGATCGATTTGTGTTGAAATATATCTCAAATGTGTAGAAAGTGTTTAAAGTCCATTTAATATGCATACGGCATGCAGCCTTCTAAAGTGTTTCTAAGAGAATTATATTATCAAGTAATATGTATTGTTTATGAGATAAAACCCTCACATGGTGTTTTGGATTGCTGAGTTTACAAATAAATTAATACATTGGTTACAATCGGTCATTTAGAATCCTAAAATAAAAAATAAATAAATAAATAAATAATCTAAAGGACCATATCCCGACTACGCAAATATTAACTAAACGCAAAATAAACGTAATTAAAGAAACGCGAATTAAATACAACTACGTCTAAATTAAGTCCTAAAAATGATCTAAAATTACTTTTATACTAAAACTGATATTTGAAAACTATTTAGGAATTAAAACTAATTTTTATGGTTTTTATTGAATTTATTTGAATTAAAAACTATTTTCTGATTTTAAAAATAAAACTAATTATCTAAAAATTATGAAAAAGAGATGGAAAATTATGAAACTATTTTTAAAAATTCTAAAATAACTAAAAAGACTTTTCAAAATTAAATTTGAATTTTTCTGATTTAATTTCTATTTTCTATGAATTAAAATCTATTTTAAACTAATTTAATTGTTAAAAATTATTATTTGAACTAAGAAAAATAGGGAAAAATTATATGTTTGCTTTTTATATTTATCTTAATCTAATAAAAATGAAAAATTATTTTTTTGAAGCTTTTCTAAATTATTTGTATTAAAAAGTAATTAAAAAGGATTAAAAACTAATTTTAATTAAGAAAAATAGTAAACAGTGCTGGAAAATTATGAAAAATTATGGAAAAATCTAAAATATTATTCTAATTCAATGAAAAATGAGAAATGCAATGCTAGGGTAACATAAATGCAAACTGATGTTAAATAGCTTATTAATAAGCTACCTAAATAAGCCAAAAAGCTATTCTACTAAACCAAAAGTTTCCAGAAGATATAATATGCTAATTCTACTAAAAAAGAACTAAAATCAACTATATTAACTCACAGATTGACAAGCTACACTGGATTAGATCAGATTCACAATAAGGCAAAGTGGTCCTAATAAGCTATAATTGGGCTACTGCAACAGCTTATCCCCTGAACTAATTTGAATACCAGATCTAAGAACCTCAAGCCAACCAACCCAAGAGTACCTGGACCAAATTTCAGCCAGCCACAAGCTAAAATGGAGCTTGTGTGGCTTATGCAAACAGCCTGTTTGCACACCACTGTGTGCACAGGGCAAAACAGGTAGGATTGATGAGCTTATTTGAAGCTTATGAAAAATCACAAAAATTCCTCAAAAATCATTTTAAGAAACTATACCAGCTGAATTTGCAAATCTCAAAATCTCAACAGTTTGGGATCAAAATTGAAACCATTAAAAATCCACAAAGTTTGGCCAAAATCAATATTTCACTTTTGACTTCCAAACAGATTTTTGCAAAGTTGACTAATATGAGCTTGTAAGCTTATTAAATGGATTGACAGAGTTGAGTTATGACTAAATGAATCTAAATTAAGCTATATCTACTAAATCTAAACCTATACACAAGATTTGATAGTCTAACTCTAACTGATATGTATCTAGGACAGAATTTTGTATGATTTTGACTTAGAGAGTGTTCAGGTGCAATGTAAGGACTAAAATGACTACTATAATCCTAAATGATATTAAAGCAATAATAATCAACCACTAAATAGACTTCAATATCAGATTATAGCCTTAATCCAAACACTATGTTTCCAGCTGTTATGTAAATTTAAACCTACAATCTACTTGAATCAATGTAAACCAATACTTAATCTCACTTATACTAACCTAATTAAATCTAAAAGCAGTGATTAAAGCAAACTGATAACACAGATTCTACAAGCAAACTACTATAGCAGATTTAAACTCAAAATAATGAAAAGCAAAGTATAGCTAGCACTTACACAAGTCCAGCCACTATGGCTTGCCAACAATCAAATAACCATTAACCAAATGCTATAAAACTCAATCCAATTCCCAGGTCTGAATCAGATAAGATTCATAACCCAACCTAGGGGCAGTCCAGTTCTAAACTCTCTACGTAGGTAAAAAGATCAGATCCAACAAACTTTGCGCTTCTCTAGTAACATGATTTAGGCTTATCACCACTGGTTGCTTATCTTATATTATTCTCTTAAAGAAGTACACGATGCTGTTAATACCTCGTCTATGAAAACCTCTATTATAAAGATCCTCGATCATAAGGAGATACAAATCGTCGGCTATTTTGATAACTTATGAAAGAGTTAGTGGCATGTAACTACGAAACTTTCAAAAGCGGTTTGATACATGGAACGTAATTTTTTCAAATGTATGCAACGTACAATATTGGCTAAGGGGGCTGTATCGTTACATGGAGCCTTATGTTTCAAAACACCCTAGAAGAGCATACGTGAATTACAGGGATTTAGATATCAGAACAAACCGAAACAGGTTTGAACATAGTATAATGGAATGAATGTATTACTTTTCCTTGCATGACGTGGCCGCCTGCGACTTTGGCATGGGAGGCGGAAGGTGTTTAACGTATGTGAACTGAAATGCAAAGGAAAATTAATATAAATACCGATTACATACACCCATTGACAAATAAGTTAGTTACATAACTGAGGTGACAATTTACCCGGAGGTTGTCTTTTAAATCTGTGAACATCGCCAACTGACATGGTTTCACACACACGGTGCACAACTGCTTCAGGATACGATACATGCATATCTTTAGTAACAACACCCATGAGATTAATCGTTGATGTTACAAAGTGCGAGGCTGCAAATATATGTAAATACTTATTATTATAACATGCTATTAACATGTACCCCACCCTTGTTTTGTTATCAAGAACAGCAGGCGGCGGTGGTAGTTAAGATGTACAGTTAATTCATGGCTTAGAAGCAGGACCAGAAATGTTTCTAGTCTTTGCTAAAGCGGCTTCAACTAAATCACTTCTCCCAGCAAGTCTGCTGGTCTTTGATACTGGTTTTGCCTTTGCTGAAGCACTTACGGCTGACTGCTAATAACCAGATAGATTTTCACGCAGATCTCTTACACCTCCTGATAAAGATCCGTTTGCACTTTTCTTCTGGAGTTTCAAGCGCAGGTCACGGACACCAACTCTGCGATCTAAGGAAGCCATAATGCGCACCAATAATTAATGTGTATGGGAACTTAGCAAATAGTAAAGGTAGAAATGTTGACATATGAACATATGAATGGTCGATTTGGGTTGAGCTTTATCTCAAACAACTCAATTGAAAGATTAATATAGCTAAAGCAAGAAAACACATACAGGTTGAAAGTGATCCTAAAGTCTTTATAAAGCATAGAATGATACAACCTTCTAAATCGGTTTATTCAACAATTTAGACTTTTTTAAATAAAATTGCTTTGGACTTCTGGTAATTAAAGCTAGCATGTTAATTTCATTTAGACAAAACTTGTTGATCAGTGTTTATTGGTCAACACAACCCGACATGGTTTAGCTTGTACTAAAAATGACCAATTCATCATCTCACCATTGCTACCATGCGAGATTTGAAGACAAAAGAGAGTAATATGTAGTGTGATAACTGATAATCAAAACCATACTTGATACTTGTGGATCAGGCTATTCGTAAAGATCGTGCTCCCATTTATCATCGTCTTGCCTGTTCCTGCAATAAGAACAAAAAACTAAATTATATGTTTCTCAACAGAGTATTCTTGTGGTATCACATATCGATATCCTGTCCGCTATGTAAGTCTTTGAGCTTATGATAAGGCACGGAATGATTTCCCTTCGATCAAGTTTGGCTCAGTGGCGTTGGCATCTGACCCAAGTATTCCACACTCTAGAGCGATGGCTCTGGTCGTTAGAAGATTGCCACCCATAACCATCCTAACCTCTGTTCAGATTTAAGTAAAATGTGGAAATCATTTATTATGTAGAAGTAAAAACTAATAAACATTTGTTAACAGTATGATGTAGTACCTTAACACCGGCCTTTACGCACAGCTAGACAGCTTCTCTGACACTTGGTCGACATGGGTCCTACATTGCAAACCATTTGTCACCATCTATGACACATGTATAAATAACTTTTACACCATATATCAAAGGATTATTACATTTAACTCTTTAAGCCAACAATTGCAAGCAAAACAAGCTCACTTTCATGCAATTCCCAGTCAGTGAGTTCTTCTTCACGTGTGGGCATAATATATCCATCCAGTGGAAGGTAGGCGCGCAAAAGCAACACATCTCAAGGTGTGGGCAGCCATATAGTCAATCGCCTTTTTAAAATCATCTGTCTGCAAGTTGATTAAAAAAATTGACTCTTCATATGTCCATTTTTGTAACCTCTTCATTAGTTAGTGAATCTCATACCTTTGCTAGCATAATGATTTTATTTTACATTAATATAAGAGTAATAAAGTTACACAAATACTTTATATTAATATAAGAATAAAAAGTTACACAAATACGAAGTAGAAGCCAAACGACGCTCCAAGCTTACTACATTGGGTGCCATCATAGCCAAGTATTTTGCCGCAATTATCTTGGTATTCTCAGTGTGACTAAGAGTAACATTCTCTGCAATACATGACGCCTCCTACTTCAGCAAATTTATCCGGCCAAGTACGTCTAAAAAATACAAAGAATATTAAATAAGAGTAGGCTGATATTGTGCAGATAAAATAACCAGTAGATAGAGATGGAATTGTGAGCACTCAAAGTTAGTGTGCAGTCTAGATTATGTCTACTAACAATCGTGGTTATAAGAAATAAAACAATGTGGAAAAATTTGAAGGATTACAAAATTGGTAAAAACGCCAAATGGGTGTGATTGAGAATCTAACCATTATTGACTATAAAAAGATAAGTAGTACAAACCAATTCCTCCAGCGTGATATGTGTTTAGATTATCTACCAGCTGTGCACATTGGAAGAGTTCTCCTTTCACGAACATCGCAGTCAGCGTGTTGAGCAGTTGGTATTCGAAAAGTGTCACCAACATGTAAACATACAGGCAACGAAATGAGAAATCCTAATAGATTTGGACGATAAAGGTAGGCGTACCTTAGATCGAATCGGCATATGTGCAAAGTAAGCAGATACGGTTTTAGCTGTATTTAATTAAGACCACCAATTAAACTTGTTTATCTACTTATTGCGTTTTGATAGAGAAGATAAACAGTTTTAAGAATGTCAATCCAAACTACTTTTATCACTAAGCTCTTCGATATTGCTTATTTCAAACTACTTATTTTAAAGGAAAGAATAACAGTTTTAATAACCAAAAACCGCGTACCAAATCTCCATAGAAGATGCAAAATTTAACGGAGCACATAGTTTAGTAAAAAATCCACAGTCTCCTCCATATAGGAGGAGCCTTATAAGTTTTCAATCATATCAGTATCTTATAAGGATAACAAATGTGCAAACATCTATATCTATTTATATTCTCAGACAAAAGGGGAATATCTAATCAGCATGTAACATTAATTGGAACAACTCATAAGATGAAGAAAGAAGATCAGGCATGGAATAAGGGACACGGCATAGGAAAAGATTCTGTGATTTAGAAGCAACTGAAAGCTTCTCAGAACAGCTTGCATCCCTTTAATTCTTGGTGACAACATATCAAGCATCAGAGTTTATTTTGTTTTGAATCATGACAAATGAATGTGGCGATCCGACCATAACAAACATAGTAGTACATAAGTTCATACATCACAAACTACAGAAACTCGAAAAAATGCACACATTGATATAATTAGAGCTTTTAAAGCACTATAAGGTATACCTTTTCCGAGTGTGATATATGCCCAATCCCTGACCATCAACACAAAAACAAACAATCAGTCAATTTAGAAAATTATGGGCCAAGATATATTAATTTAAATAGACATTATATAAGGATAGTATAGCGCAAGGCTCATTCTAACCTTGTATCACATATCTGTTAACACAGTAAAAGCAATATTAGATATCTGATAACACTATAAAACTAAAAAAACTACAAGTCGATAAAAAAAACTCTGAAAAAAAAATTAGGGGTTATTCACATGTAAACTAAGAAGTAGATTAAACTTTTTAGGGATTTTTATGTTTAGGAATGATATAATAGGGTGTATTTATAAAAAAAAATAGGTTAAAAATATATATGGTATAATTATCTTGTAAGTAATATATATCATAATTTTTTTTAATTGTTATCTTTCATAATATACATTCCTAAAATACAAATTGTAGGATTTTTTTTATCATCTCCTTATTTGTATTGATTTGAAAGATATAAATCAAAAAACAATTTACTCTAGTGGTAAGTTGTTTACAAAAATCATGAATGACCCAAGTTCAACTCCAACAAATGTCTTCTTTTTAATAAAAGAATTTTAAAATTAAAAACTAAAAAAAAAAAAAAAAAAAAAAAAACGAATTTTAAAATTTATAAAAAAAAAATGTACATATATTAATTAAAATGCCACATGTCATTTAAAAAAATAAAAAAAAAATGCCACGTAAATGCCACGTAAATAGAATGATGACATGGAAATATGACATGGCATTATGGGATGCCAAGTGGCATTTTATGTGGCATGCCTCCTCTTATATATAATGTATAGATATATATATATATATATATATATATATATATATATATATATATATATATATATATATATATATATATATATATATATATATATATATATATATATATATATATAAAATCATAAAAATTTGAAAAATACCAAAAATATTGTTTTTCAAAGACATGTCTTTTGGTATCGATAATATCTACGGTCTTAGAAATGTCATTCAACAATGGCACGGGACCATAGATGAAGTTCGAGCAGGAGGTGTAAATATTTCTTTTCAAAACATGTCTCAAAATATGGCTTGCAGTTATTTTAGACTGTAACCCGCGCTTAACCATGGTTTGCTATTATTTCAGATAGCAACCCGCTCTTCAAAAGAAGGAAAGTGTTGTGCTAAACCAATTTTGAAATATAACGAGCACTTATTCTAAAACAAATCAAGGAAAGCATGTCGTAAAAAGGACTGATGTTCCTACACAAATGTTTTTCCTTCTAAAATTCTTCAGAAAAATATTTGTTGTAACAAAATGGTGATAAATGAGTTGCTTGAAAATCAATCAGAATCAAGTTTTCATAAAGTTGCAAAACCCAATCAATGACTTCAGCTTATCTAAAAATTTTCAAAAATGAGTCATTGATTGAGGGGGAGAATGTTTTCAAATTTATATCATCTATCGGGCTTATATAATCATCCTACGTGCTTAACTGAAAAAGATAATTGCCTATGT